>JBBYHO010000008.1:4955694-5316763 GCA_038382025.1 Adansonia gregorii | reverse complement strand
AACCAAGAACATCATTAGAATTATTTTCTTTTCGGTGTTCTTTGATTTTCTTAAGGTTCATTTTTTTAGACTATTTTCTAAAATGTATTTTCTTAAACTTTTATTTAAGATTTTATTGTTAAAAATTTTCTTGCAAGTTGAAAGAACTCTGGGTCAGTAAAATGTCGGTTTATTGAACAAATCAATTGAAATTTATCAAATGTGTAAATTGATGGACAAACCAACATTCAATTGAAAAATAAATTGGAGTTGTTTACTTACTAGAATCAATTAAAATCTTTGTTCTTTAATAAGGATACTTTTAATCTTTATTCCATAAATGGGATATTTTAACCATGTCAATGTCATTTCCCTGTTTATATGGCAGTAACTTATCATGTTGTAATTTGAGTTTATTTCTTTTAGTATTTCTTTCCCTTTTTTGTTTTTTCTTCCTATCAACTCCTAAGGGTGTCACCATCTCCAACTTAGGGGAGAGAATTACAGGTATTTTTCCAAAAATTTAAATTCCAAAAGCAGTGTACTCCATTAATCTTGTCTAGATAGCTAGGGTTCTTTCCTCTACCAAAAGTATTTCTTTTTTTTTTTAACATTTGAGATGAATGAAATAGTTGAATTTTTGAAATTAATTATTTTTATTTAAGAAACTATAAAACACTAAACTTGGAGAGAGATGTGCATACGAGAAAAGACGGATCTCATGACTCATGGTAGCTCAACTAATTAAAATTTTCAATAAAATCCATATTATGGATAAGCAAGAGTCATAAAGGTACCCATGAGTTGGGCAAGATTGTGACCTAAATTTTTTGAAGTCTTTTCCCCGGATCCATGGTTGGTTTGGACTCGCTCATTTTACAATTAAAAAATATTAAAAATATATTTTGTTAATATTTAAATATTTTTATAATTAAATTTAAATAATTTTTTTATTATTTAAAGTAGGATTCGAGTTTGGTCAAGTCAATTTGAATCATAACTATGTGTTGGATCGAGCTCACCTAATTTTTGAACAAGTCTAACCAGAGAAAATTAAGAAGAAATTGAAGGAAGAAAAAAAATGTTGGTGAATTAACCTTTGAAGAACACTTTTTTTTTGTTGAGGGGGGGGGGTGGGGAGTTGGAACCTAGTAGGAGAATGAGCATAGGCATTTGGCTTCCAATGGTGCATGCTTTCACTTTCGTCTAAAGCTGGTAATGGGAAAAGAAAGGGTCTATTTGCGGAAGTCCGCAAAGAACATATCAAGAAACTTCTTGGTGGATTTGAATGGAGGTCAACGAGACTTAACAATCATCAAATGGGCCTATTTGTTTTCTATTGGAATTTTTGTTCTCGGTTTTTCAATTTGTTTCTTTTTTCTAAAGATGTGCCAATATCTTTTATGTCAAAACAAAAAGGAAAAAAGACATATATATATATATGCATATATTGTATTGTTTGTTTGTTTTAATTATAAATTGTCATTTTTGGAAAAGAGAGATGCATTTGGTCATGAGAGAGAGAAAAGGGGAAGGATGCCAACAAGGAGAATGGCGTAGAGAGGTTTTTTTTTTTTTTTAAAGAAGAAAATGCTGACATGGAATATAATTGTACTAAAATACCCGAGTTGGGGAATAAAGTTGAAAGATATTCCAATCTTGAAAATAAAATCTTAAACAATCTTGGTGCAAGAAAAACCAATTATATTATTTTTATTTGAAGATAAGTAAATTGATTGACACTATTCAACTTATTATAAGTGAAAAATCGAAATAATTGATCAAACTAAATTAATTAATTTCAGTTTGATTAGTTCGATTTTTCACTTATATTTTGGATAATTTAGTTTATTTTACAAATTTATTTAATTTTTACAATTTTAAAATTGAACTGTCTAAGTTGAATCCATACTGTATTAAAAATCTATTCTTATTTAATTAAGAATTTTTTATCAACTTAATTAACTCATATCAATAAAATTTATTATTTTCATAGGTATAAGAACTTTGGCTCAAAAAGGAAAAAAAAAAAAAACTTTTTCTAAGAATGATGCCTTAATGCAACATTAGTTGCTAAATAATATCCTGCTATTATCTAATTATGATATTTTATCTAAAAAACAATGAACACTCTTTTTACCAAGACCAAAGCCCAATTATTATTATTAAGGTTTTGTTAAATACCCCTCTAACGATATGTTTGAACGAAAGACTTTAATTAAAAAATTTATATGTAAAGAGATTTTTAAAATTTTAAAATAAAATTTTTGTATTTGGTAATATAAAAATAAAAATTTTTAAAATTTAAAAGAATAATTTCAAATGGCTCAAATTTTCTTTTCAAATTCCACTGTCAAAAATAAAATTCGTGAAATTCTTTATTTTTTTACTAAAATATTAGCACTTATTATATATATTTTTAAAGTGATTATTATATGCTATCCATTGAAAATTAGTTGCATCAAGCACAATATTATAACTGCAAATATTATATTGAGTACCCTTAAAAGGTGCCTAAGGTACTCATCTGCAAAATGCTTATTATTAACTATGATTTCGTGACTCCTTTGAACTTTAAATAATGCCTCTGATCACCAACAAGAAGTTCAGTAGCCGTGATGCGACGTATAGCGCACCCCTATACTCTTGAACTTCACTGACCGACTTATTTCCATACCATCGCTCCAAGTTCACTGTTTGTAAAACATTGCCAAATGGATTGATCCTTTGCCCTATAGGCACTAATGATTGTGTTCGCCGATTCACCATTGCTGCTGCTAGCCAAAAACTCCTCAATGTAGTCCTCTTGATGTTATCTGGCATTGGCTGAAGGTTTATGATTTCAGATTTGTTAGCTTTCGGACCTTGAAGCCAAATCTTTACGGTCTTGTTCGCAATGAACTCTGAAACCAGGACAAAGTTTTCGTCTTCATCAACCGCAACCCCTACTGCTCCTGAAAGATTCCTAAACAACACTGTCACTTCCTTTTTCTCGAAGTCATATTTCAACAACCTCCCTGTCGAGTCGTTAACACTTATTGCTATTTCGAGTTGCCTGCAAGATTGGAGAAACTGCTATTTTTAGTTTGTTTGATAACTCTAATTATATTATCAATCAAAGATTAGTGAAACTAAACTTATTCAGCCTAATTGATTTATGCACCGACAATAGAGTCGCTCATGAGTTGGGTAAAGTTCGAGTAGGATTTACGTATTGTATTAATATCATATACTAATCCAAATTTGGTTCGACTCAAAACGTGGGTCTACCTAGAGATGCATATTTTTGTAAATAGATGATCGAATCCTATTTAGATCCGTCCATTTCTTTCTTTAAAAAAAATTTATTTAATCTTTATTTTATATTTTTTCTTTTATTAAGTTTCTAGAGATAAACAACTTAATACATTTTTTAATATTTGCATTATAAAATTACATATATTTCATCTTTATATGATATAAATTATATAATATATATATATAAAGTAATATATTATATAATTAGAAAATAGATCAAGTTAAGCTAGACTCAGGCCTTGAATTTTGAAGTCAATGTCTAACCTATTTTTAAAAGGGCATCATTTTTATTTGAAAAATTTATTTTGAAAATTTAATATTTTTATCCAAACTTTCTCAAACATCTAGCGAGTAACTTAACCTTTACGTAGATTTAAATTCTTTCTCTATTTTCAGTGGGTTGAGGCCTGGGGCTTTCTTTTTTGTTTTCTTGTACAAGTTTGTTTTGACTTGAAAATAGAGAAAGAGTTGCATGAGTAAGTAGAGTTAAACTTCAAATTCAAGTTGCTATCTTCTTTACAAGGAAATATAAAGAAACAGATAACAGGAGGAGGAAGTTAAAGAACCTTATGTCGTAAATAGCACTAGCATCTGTAAAATAGACATTTCCAGTTGATTGATGGACATCAACAGCATTGCAGAAACGGTAAGGTTCTCCATCTGCAGCGGTGGAAAGTTGAGTTACCAGTCCTCCTTTAGGACCCAACACCCCGAACCCAAAAAATGCATCGCAAATATACAAATATTTTGTTGCGTGGTGCAATGCCATGCCTAATACCCTTCCACAAAGAGGGTTTGGATCGGTAGTGTTCGTGCCATCGCACACTTTCTTTGACCTGCATTTAGGGTTAAAGCAGATTATCAATATGCAAAAACAAGCTCCTTTGAGCTCGACACTTAGCATCTTAGCCCAGTTGGATAATATAATTACTTTTAAAAGTTGATATTCAATTAACGATGTTTATGAGTCAGATCAGACTTAAATATGATATTAAATTTTTTTTGTTTGCCTAAATCTACTCTAACTCGAAATATGAGATTTAAATTTTGCTTAAGCTTGTCTACTTATATTTATATATAAGTAATCTAAGCTCCTTCAAGCCTACTCATATTTTATATATTTTTATATTTTTTTTGAAAATAAAATTTTTTAAATTAATCATAAATAATTTACTACTTTTCTTTTATTACATAAGTTATTATAAAAAGTTATATATATTTATTTTTAATATGATAAAAATTATATAATTTATAAATATAAATGTAAATTAATATATTATATTATATAATTGAAAAACTAGTTTAGGCTTTAAAATTTAAGATCAGTACTTGTCTTTTTTTACTGTTTAAGTTTATTTGTAAACTTAATAGTTTTAGCTAAATCTTCATAAATACTATTCGGGTCCTTGGATTTGATGTGTAGCTGAGCTCATAAATAACTCTACATCTAATAAATGAAATTTGAATCTCAACATCTACAATTATATTTTTAGTACTCATGCTCCGGCCTCTTTATATTGAAGAACAAAAGCTCCATTTCGGTAAAGAAAACATAAATATGCATTGATTTGCTTTACATGAGAAAGATTAATAACCTGTTAGGTGCGGCAAATCCGAAGTCAACAAAACCAGTGGCTGGACCCTCATATTTCAGAATTCTACCGTCGGCTATACCTGTATAGAACTTTCCGGTCGCCAACTCGACGGCAAGTGCCTCAGGGCCGGTGGCATTTGGTGGCATTTGAATTTTGTTAACGGAAATCAAAGAAAAAACCGTTGAAGGAAAAAAAAGGAGGAAGAAGATGAAAGTAGAGAAAATGGCTGCTGATGTAGTTTTCGTTCTCACGATGCTGCTTGACATTTTTCAAATAAAAGAAACTGATGATTTAATATACATTAGAGGCAGGCAAGCAAGCCCAGCTATTTATAAGGAATTTGGCCATGCTATTAGCTATCAGACTTACCATGGGTTAAATTAAATTATAATTTGATTTTTTTATCTAAATTTTAATTAGGTTGGACTTGAGTTGACCTGACGATTTATTTTATTATTTAAATTTAAATCATATTAAAATATTTTTATATTAATATTTATAAATAAATTTAAGTAAAATTTTTTTATTATCAAATAATAATTTAGATCGAGCTGATTCGAATTATTAAAATTTTTATTCAAAATCCAACCACTTGTGATGGAATCACCTTGCAATTTTGCTACCCAATTAGAGTTCGATTTTGACTCATACACTAACAAAGAAAATTTTCAATTTCACAAACCGAATTATAATATTATAATATATATTATTATATTAATTATTTTTAATATATTTGAAGGTATATATGAAATCTAAAAACTTAAGTTACAATAAATAAAATAATTTACTCACCTAATTTAATTAAGTAGTTTTAAAGTGATTTAATGCAATAGCACTGTTGGGGTTTTAAAGGGATTTAAATCATATGCCAACTTCAAATGAGGGAAAAAGGTTCCTGCTCCACCAAGCTATAATCCATCAAAATTTTTTTCACCTTTCCACTAATTATTTCATTAGTGTTTTTAGGTGTTCCTTTCTTAGGGTTCAATTTTTTTAGATTTAAATATGTATTGTCTTAAATTTTATTTAATATTTTATTGTTGAATTTTTTTTAAAGAACAAAGGGTGAGTAAGATATCAATTTAGCGAATAAATCGATCAAAACTTATCAAATATGTTCATTAGATTTTGTTTATTCATTCGATTTTTAAGTTTTTATTTCTAAACTAAACCAATCAAAACAAACGGCACTTAATTAAAAAATTAAATAAATTATATTATTTTTGTTTGAATATATCTAGACTAACTAACGTTGTCAAATTCAACCCAACCCATATGAGTGAGTAATGAAAACAAATGATTGAACTAAAACGACTAATTACGATTTGATTGGTTTGGTTTTTCATTCATATTTTGAACAGTTTGATTTATTTTTCAAATTTATTCAATTTTTTAAATTTTAAATCCGAGCTGTTCGAATCGCTTGAATTTTCACCTTAGCAAAGAACCACCATAAAGAATTTTTTTTATTAACTTGACTAACTCGTACCAATAAAATTTTATTATTTTTATAGGTACATGTATTCCAGCTAAAAGAAATCTTCTTATAAGGATGATGCCTTAATGCAACATTTAAGTGTTATATAATATCCTACTATTATCTAATTATGATATTTTATTTAAGAAAACAGTGACCAGGCCAAGATAAGTAGCCTAGTAGTTTTGTACTTCTTGCTTTTCTTATTTTCAATATAACTTCATTATCTATATTTTCAGTTTCCTTGTCTTATAAATCATTAATTGTTTAGAAAAATTGCCGAACTTATATAATTAAAACTTTAATCTATTACTTTAATTAAACGCTATCCCAAACTCAGAGAATTGCTCATCTTAAAAATTGTAGAGATTGATTTTTGGACAATTATGCATTATCTTAATTGAGTATTTTACGTATAGGTATCGATACCCCACCTATATCAACTGTATAAGTCAATACGTGCCGATTTTAAATAAGATGAAACGGTACTAATGATGTACCATTTTTGTTTTTGTATTAGTTCATACCAATTGTATCAAACTTATAGCAATCTACATCAATGCATATTGATCAGCACCGATTGTTATAAGATTATATATATTTTTTAAATTTCACTTTTTTGTTTTTTTTCAAAATTAATTTTTAATTTTTTTCCTCTTGATAACTTTTATTTTTTTTCATAATTATATTTAAAAATAAATTATATTTATTAAATTAAGCTATTAAACCTGATCAATAATAATTTATTATATTTTAAAATAATTTATACTTATTTAATTGATGCTTAAAATTGTGGGATATCAATTATTTATAATTTTAAAATTTATATTTGTATATAAATATAGAAATATATAATAGAGTTATATTTATTTGCCTGTGTAATATACATATATATATCTTATTAAAAAACTTAAAAATATGTCATAAATATATATATAAAAAAGTATTTTAAAATTACGATAAAGCAAAAATAGCATGTTAAAACATACTAGTACCGATACATATCAGTAATAGAACAAAAAGGACATATTTACTAATATGATACTGATTATCTACGTTTTAGGGTTAGTTATTCAGGCAAATTAGAGTTAGGTACATAGGTCAAATAGATAATTTAATTAAATTAAAATAATTGTCTTACCTATTTTCATAATGTTATTTTTATCTTTATCTTATTAAAAGATATCCATAAATTTGTGCACTGTCTGTATTCGTATTATTTTTCTATTACAATCATATTTAAAATATTATATATTTTTATAAATTTTGATAGTTCATTCTGTATAAATCTTCACGTTCATGTATTCGTACTATGGTCATGTTACTTTTTCATATTGTATCATGTTTTGATTGTTTTTCATATTGTGTTCATGTCGTATACTTATGTTTTGTCTGAAATTGCAAGGTCTAAATGACAGTATTCAAATAGCTCCCTTTTTTCTATTATGTCATCTTCATGTTCAATTTATTTTTTTGTGACATAATTATATTTAAAGTATTAGATATTTATGTAAGTTTAATGCATTAATAATTTATTTTATGTACGTTTTAATATATTTGTGTAAATGTATCATGTTCATACTATTTTTTATTTTGCTTGTATTTTAATTATTTTTTCATGTAGTTTTTATGTTGTGCAATCATATTATGTCCAAACTTACTAGGTCTATTTGATACTATTCAAATAACTTTCAATTTTGTATCACTTATCATATAATGATTGAGAGTTTATTGTTTGCCTCTATTAAATTTGATAATTTTAAGGATCTACACTATACTTGAAAAGTCATCCTTTAATGAGATATTTTGCATAATTTATCATAATCATTTAATTTAAACTCTAAGTTCATTAACTCAAAAATTAAATCATTGCATCTTCTATAAATTAATATAAATATTATTTCAAAACTTACATAAATAATTAAATTAAACATATAAATATGTATACCTGTTGTGTAGTGAGGGCATGTGTTTAGTTAATTACCAAAATCTAACTTAGCATTAGTTTTTGACTTTTCGATAATTTTTTTTTAAAAAAAAATTCAAACTTATTATTAGACTTTGTAATTTTAAATAAGATATAATTTTACTATATGAACACAGCATAAAAAAACCTTAAAATATTATATAAAACATAATACAATGCAAAAAAAATACAAATATGACATCAGTATATGTATGTGTCAAATATGAATTATTAGCATGTCAAAATTTATATAATTATATAATATTTTATGCACAATTATGATAAAAAATTACAAACACAATATGATTTCATGATTTTGAAAACAACCAAGTCTACTTATTATTATGAAAGTTGGCATAGGATTTTTCATGTAAAAATTATTGGCAAATCAAGCTATTTCCTTTTGAGTAAATAAATAAGCTTGAGCTATAATTAAGAAACCCAAACCAAAGTTAATTGACGTAAGATTTATTATGTTGATATGCAACGATTTTGAGGAAAAAAAATTAACATATGACAATGTTTAAGAATTTAAGAGAATTTAAAGAATTTAAGAGAATTTAAAAAGTCTTTATCAAAAAAGAAAAAGAGAATTTATAAAATTAATTTCTATATTCTTTGTATTAGTAGGGTGACATTGAATCATATATTCTTTAAAATATATTTTAAAAAATAAATTAATTTTGAATAGAAATTAATTGTTTTTTTTAACATTTGAGATGAATAAAATATTTGAATTTGTGAAATTAACTGTTTTTATTTAAGAAACTATAAAAGTCCTAAACTTGAAGAGAGATGTGGGCAAGAGAAAAGACAGATCTCATGACTCATGGCAGATCAACTAATGAAAAACTTCAAATAAAATCCATAATTATTTATAAGTAAGAGTCATAAAAGCATTCATATGTCGAACTAAATTCGATCTGAATTTTTTTTAAAATCTTTTTATCCAGGTCTAGTTTTACTTGCACTTAGCCCGTAACCTTATTTTACTACTCAAAAAATTATTAATATTTATATATTTTTAAAATTAAATTTAAATAAAAATATTTTTATTATTTAAATATTGATTTAACTAAACTAAGTCGATCCGAGTTATAAGTTTGTGTTTAGTCGAACCCAACTAATCTTTAAACAGGTTTAATAAAATAAAGGTACGAAGAAATTAAGGGGAAAA
Organism: Adansonia gregorii; assembly: GCA_038382025.1. Taxonomy (NCBI): domain Eukaryota; kingdom Viridiplantae; phylum Streptophyta; class Magnoliopsida; order Malvales; family Malvaceae; genus Adansonia; species Adansonia gregorii. The sequence goes on along the minus strand of JBBYHO010000008.1, from coordinate 5,307,272 downwards.
AACGTTGTTGAATTAAACTTGAAGAACACTTCTTTTTTCTTTTTCATGTGGGATCCTAAGAAGGGAATGGACAAAGCTGTTAGGTTTCCACTTTCCACTGACTCATGCTTTCCCTTGCATATAAAGCTGGTAACGGACACAGGCATATGCCAATAAATTTTTGTGGATTTGAATGGAGGGCAACGAGACTTTAACACCCATCAAGTGGCCTAACTTGTTTTCTATTTTTTTCTTTCTTTTTTTATAAAGATGTGCCAATATCTTTCCCTGACTCATGCTTTCCCTTGCATATAAAGCTGGTGGACACAGGCATATGCCAAGTTTTTTCAGTTTCTTTCTTTCTTTTTTATAAAGATGTGCCAATATCTTTCATGTCAAAAGAAAAAGAAAGATATATATATATATATATATATAAATATATCTTGTATTGTTTGTTTGTTTTAATTATAAGTTGTCATTTTTTTTTTTTGGGAAAAAGAGAGATGCATCAGGGTATAAGAGAGAAGAGAGGAAGGACGACAACAAGGAGACTGGCTTAGAGAGGTATTATTTTTCTAAAAAGAAAACGCTGACATGGAATATAATTGCACTAAAATAATGGATTTAGGAAGTAAAGTTTAAAAGCAGTTCAATTCGAATATAAGATCTTAAAAATTTGAGTGTGGGAAAAATCAATTATATTATTTTTATTTAAAGATATCTAAATTAATAAATATTATTCAACTCATTATGAGTGAGGAATTGAACTGAATTGATTAATTTCAGTTTGATTAGTTCGATTTCTCACTCATATTTTAGATGTTAGTTCGTTTTAAAATTTTATTCGATTTTTATAATTTTAAAATTAAACTTATCGAGTCGATCACCTTATCAAAAACCAATTCCTATTTGGTTAGGAATTTATTTTTTATCAACTTAACTAACTCATATCAATCAAATTTATTATTTTGATGGCTACATGTACTCATAGCTCAAAAAGGAGAAAACAAAACTCTTTTTAATGATGCCTTAATGCAGCATCCATTTTAATGGAACCTTAATGCAACATTAATGGGTAAATAATATCCTACTATTATCTAATTATGATATTTTGGCTAAAAAACAATGAATAGTCTTCTTACCAAGACAAAATCCTTATTATTATTATTATTATTATTATTATTAAGATTTTATTAAAAATTACTCTAAGAATTTGTTTCGACGAGGGATTTTGATTAAAAAATTCATTGTTAAAGAGATTATCAAAATTCTAAAATCAATTTTTTTTGTTTGACAAAATAAAAATTAAAAATCTTTGAAATTCTTGAAATTTCAAAGAGTAATTTTAGATGACTTAAATTCTCTCTTCAAATTTTACTTCTAGACGTGAACTTTGCGAAATTTCTTATTTTTTACTAAGATGTTAGCATTTATTATATTTTTTTAACGTAATGATTTTTAATTTTAACTACAAAACTTATTTTAAAATTTATTTCTGTTTTTTATGTTATTAGGAATATCTATACGTTTTTTACAAATCTAACGATATCCATATTATATATTTTTCTTATTTTACTTTTAATGTTATTATTTTGTAGTAATTTTTTATTCCATCAAATTTTAATAGTCAAAATTTTTATCCTAAAAAATACTCATCTGAAGAATATAATTACAAATGCCAATAAAAATTCTTTATTCAAACGCAACCTAAACACTCTTTAAGATTATTATATATTATTTATTGAAAATGATTTGCATCTAGTACAATGTTATTGCTGTAAATAGGATATTATTAACTATGATTTTAAGACTCTTTTAAACTTTAAAAAATGCCTCTAATCACCAACAAGAAGTTCACTAAACGTGATGCGACATATAGTGCACCCCTATACTCTTGAACTTCACTGATCAGCTTATTTCCGTACCATCGCTCCAAGTTCACTGTTTGTAAAACATTGCCAAATGGATTGATCCTTTGCCCTATAGGCACTAATGATTGTGTTCGTTGATTCACCATTGCTGCTGCTAGCCAGAAACTCCTCAATGTCCTCTTGATGTTATCCGGCATTGGCTGAAGGTTTATGATTTCAGATTTGTTAGCTTTGGGACCTTGAAGCCAAATCTTTATGGTCCTATTCGTAATGAACTCTGAAACCAGGACGAATTTTTCTTCTTCATCAATTGCAACTCCTCCTGGGCCTGAAAGATTCCTAAACAACACCGTCACTTGCTTTTTCTCGAAGTCGTATTTCAACAACCTCCCTGTCGAATCTTTAACTCTTACAGCTATGTCGAGTTGTCTGCAAGATTGGAGAACCTACTATTTTTTAGTTCATTTCATCATTCTAATTATATTATCAATCGAAGAGTAGAGAAATTGAACTCAAACTTAGCTCAAGTAATTCATACATGACATTTTAGCTCAAGTTTATGAGTCGAATCTAATCGGATTTGAGTTTGACCTACAAATGGGATTTAACATCATATATATTTGTTCAAGTTCGATCTTTCTTGAAATATGAGTCTTAAATTTTATCTAAACCCATTTATGTTTGTAAATAGATAATCCAAAACCGTTTAAATTTATCGATTTTTTTCAAAAATTTTATTTTTAATTTTTACTAACTATATATATATATTTTATTAAGTTTTTAAACATAAATAACTTAATATATTTTTAATATTTATACTATAATATTTTATATATTTAATTTTTATATGCTGTAAAATATAATATATATATATAAGCAATATATTATATGAGTAGAAAATGGGAGGACGAGCAGGCCTTGAATGTTGGAATCAAATCGACTCAATTTTTAAAAAGTAATTTTTTGTGTCTATTTTTCTAAAAAAAAAAATTATCTAAACCTTGTAAAATATTGAACAAACTTTTAGATTCATATAAATAATCCGATCCTTAAATAAATTTAATTGTCATTGACTAAGTTTAGATCCCTTTGCTACTTCCAAGCTAAAACTTTCTTTTTAGCTTGAAAATTAAAAAAAAAAAAATTAAATATGACTGCATAATCAAATTAAGTTAAACTTCGAATTTAAACTATTTATCTTCTTTACAAATAGATAGAGATTGTTAAAGAACCTTATATCGTAAACGGCACTGGCATCTGTGAAATAGACATTTCCAGTTGATTGATGGACATCAACAGCATCACAAAAACGGTAAGGTTCTCCATCTGCAGAGGTGGAAAGTTGAGTAACCAGTCCTCCTTTAGGACCCAACACTCCGAACCCAAAAAATGCATCACAAACATACAGATTTTTTGTTGCATGATGCAACGCCATGCCCACTGCCCTTCCACAAATAGGATTCGGATTCGCACTAGTCGTTCCATCACACACTGACTTTGACCTGGATTTGGAGATATAACATATTATCCGTATGCTTAACACAGACTTTATTTCCGTTAACGCATGTACTAATTTTCAAGAAATAGCATTTACCAAATTTGAAATCAAATTATAACATTTACAATTAAATTTATTCACGTGCTAAGTTACTTATTGATAGACTCAACTTATATAGGTTGAACTTTAGATAAATTTTTATGAATTCAGATCGACCCAATCTGAATTATTATTTTAATGATAAAAATATTTTAATTTAAATTTAATCATAAAATATATAAATATCGTTAAAAATATGATATTACTATGAATAATAAAATGAGTTTTGAACTGTTCGAGTAATTTTAAAAAAATCGAATAACAACCCAACTCGACTAATGGACAGATGTATCTGCAACCTCTCTTCCGTTCTCGAGCTATGTCTTATTTTGAAAAAAAAAATTCCTTTTCGCATGAAGAAAACACAAATATGCATGGTTTTGCTTGATGTACGAAAGATTTATAACCTGTTGGGCGCTGCAAATCCGAAGTCGACAAAACCGGCGGTTTGACCCTCATATTTCAGAATTCTGCCGTCGGCTACACCTGTATAGAACCTTCCGTTCACCAGCTCGAAGGCGAGAGCCTCAGGGCCTGTGGCATTTGGTGGCAATTGAATTTTGTTGACGGAAATTACAGAAAAAACTGTTGAAGGAAAACAAAGGACGCAAATGAAAGCAAAGAAATTAATGGCTGCTGCTGGAGCTTTGGTTCTCATGGTGCTGCTAGGCATCTCCAAATAAAAGAAAAAAAACTAAAGATATATCCATCAGAGGCAAACAAGCGGAGCTATTTATAAGGAATTTGTAACATGGTTTGGCGATGCTATTTGCTACAAGTACCACAGGATATTTGTCTAACAATGGAGCTCATTGAGAATAAAAGGACTGTAGAATTTACATTTAAGGATTACAAAATTCAATTTACGTCACGGATTTGACATCGATCCACTTTCAATGTAAGGTTTTTTTTAAAAAAAATAAATATTTCGTAAAGTGAGGTAGTTTTGATAAATGCTTGATCTACTCCACCCGTCCCTTATTTTAAAATTATTAATTTATCCCTATAAATATTCTATATATTTCTTTTATATTTTTAGTGTGTATATAGATTAGATATATATATATATATATATTAATAGCATATATGCTTTATATTTATATTATGTATGCTAAAAAATTTTGTATATTAAAACTATATAAATAAACAATAATTAGTAAAAAAGTAGAGTAGAGCACCGTGAAGTGGTTATAAATGTAAACGACATCAATAGAGGTAAATATTTTCAATATCCACACAAAAGTAGAGTAGAGGTGAATAAGGCAATCTCTACCCTTGCTCCACACTATTGACATCTCTGATTAAGCTTTAAATTTATTAAATATCAATTATTAAAGTAATTATATGAATTAATTGAGTTAAATTTTATTGTATTATAATATTTTTTATGGGATCACCTTGCAATTTAATTACTTAATTAGAGTTCGATTTTGATTCACACGCTAACCAAAAATAATAATAATTTCAAAAATCGAATTATCATATTATTATATCTTTTTAATTTTTAATTTGTTAATATACTCTTAAATACGTATCATTTTATTAATATTATTTATAAAATTAAAAAACTCAACTTACAATAAATGAGATAATTTGATTACCTAATTAAGTAAGATTAATTTAATGAAAAGTTGTGCCGTGCGGTTAGGGTTTTTAAGTGGTATAAATCATATGCCAACTACCAATGAATGGAAAAGGTTGCTAGTATGCGAAGCTATAATCTATCAAATTTAATTGTTCCTCCTCTCCACCAATACTTTCATTAATATTATCTTTTTATCCTTTTTGTTTTTTCTTAATCTTTTTTTGGTTGATTTTTAACATTGTATTCTATTACATCTTTATTTAGGATTTTGTTGTTGAATGTTTCTTTCAAGAACTAAGAGTGAACCAAAAGTTGGTTTACTGATAAATTAATCGAAACCGATCAAATTTGGGTTATGTGATTTTAACATGTTTACTAAATTGGTTTGCGATTTTTTATTTCTAAATTGAACGAAGTGAATAAACCGACATATAACTAAAAAAATAAAAAAAAATTGTATTATTTTTATTTGAACTTATTCAAATTAATTATTATTATCTAACTCAACTCAATATGAATAAAAGATCGAACCAATAGATCGAATCTAACGATTAATTTTGATTTGGTTAGTTCAACTTCTCACTCCTATATTATTATCTAATTATGATATTTTATTTAAAAAACATTGAACATTTCTTTTATAATGATAAAAATCCTAATTTTTTACGCTTCTTTTTTTTTTAAATTTTAATTTTCAGCTTCATTATCTAAATCTTTGATTTCTCTTTTTATTTATTAATTGGTTAGAATAATTGCCTAACTTATATAATTAAAACTTTAAATACCAAAATCAATTCCGCATTGATTTACTTTTCAATATTTTATTTTTATATCCCTTATTTATTACTAGGCTTTTTGATTTTGGATAAGATATGATTATGCTATATGAACACAATATGAAAAAATAATTAAAACATTATACAAAAACACTTCACGACGTAAAAAAATAATGTGAACATATACTAATAGACAAATGTGACAAAATTTATTTACTACGAATTATTAACATGTCAAATTTTAAATAAATATATAACATTTTGTACACAATTATGACATAAAAAATAAATATGAACACAATATAAAAACAGGATGTTGGAAATAACCGAGTCTACTTATTATTATGAAATGTTAGCAATAGGTATTTTCATGTAAAAATTTTTGGAAAATTAAGTTATTTCATTTTTGAGCTAAAATATTTATTCAAGTATCACTTATCATTTAATCCAATTGACAATAACCAAAGTTAATTGAGGTAAGGTTTACTTTTGTTGCTATAATTAATATATATATATATATATATACACACACGCAAATATATATATATATATATTCAAACATATTTGGAGAAAAGATTTTGAGAAAAATATTAGCATATGACAATATTTAAAAATTTAACTATAAAAGGTAGAGATATTCATAAGTCAAGTCATTTTTTTTGTTTAGGTTCGAGTTAGATCGATTCAAAAATCCATTTTACTATTAAAAATAATTATAAAATTTATTTTATATTAATATTAATATTTATAATTAAATTTAAATAAATAATTTATTATTATTTAAATATTAATTAGATCAAGTCAAGTTAATCTAAATTATAAAAACTCTTGCTTAGGCTTAGCTTAATACATACCCAATGAATTGCTTGATCCTTCAGCAAATATATTAAAAATTTTATAAAATTAATTTTAAATTCTCGAAATTAATAAAGTTACATATACTTTTAAGATATATTTTGAAAATAAAAAATTAATATAAAAAAGAGAATGAGCATATCAAAATCTCTTAATCTAACTTATAAAGTGTCACTATAAAAAATAATTTTTTTCAATGTTTTTAAACTATTAGAAGCTTTTTTTTCTTGTTTTAAAAAAAAATAATAATAATAACAACATAAGCCCATTCCTGTCCAATATCAAAAGCCCAAACTGAATGGTTACCTCAAAGTTGCAATGCGACCGACTGAAAAGCGCCAGCTTAAACCCTGAAAAGGTTGGAACATACAAAAACCCGAATTTCCGCCATTCACTTGCTTTCACATTCTAGTTAGAGTGCTCTGTTTATTATTTTTTTCCATTGTTAGAGAGAAAAAAAATAAAAAGGGAGAAATGGGAAGCGATAGCGAAGCAGAGAAGACGTAGCAGAAGGAGAAGGGGAGGAAGAAGATGTTAGCTATTGCTCCCATTGCAAAGCCCCTCGCTGGCAAAAAGCTCTCTAAAAGGTATCCAATTTTTATACATTGAACTTTTTTTTCTTTTAACAGAAATCCCACTTTTGGACTTCTTTTATTTTCTTAATCAGAAATTGCCCATCAAACAAAAAATCTTGAACTTAAAGTTTATGGGGTTACCTTTTTTTATTAATGGTGCAACATTATCCGTGGTTTTTTTTTTTTAAGAAAAAAAGAGAAAAGACAAAGAAAAATGAAAAAGACCCAAAGCTCTAATGGTGGAAATTTTGTGTTTGGTATGATGAATTTTTGGTGATGTATAAGTATTTAAATAGATTGTATTTTTCTTCATTGTTTTTTAAAGATATATATATATATATATATATTTCCATTTTCGTAGCTGCTGAGCACAACTGTTTGAAGAGGGTAGTAAAGGAATTAGTTAAAAGTATTCGGCGTGTTCATAAATGGTATTTTCTTTTATATTTCTTTCTTTCAGATTCTACTTCTATGCCTTTTCCTGTTTTCTGTTTCTGAACATTTTAATCAAATTTGTGCTCTGACATTTGTTTTCATTTGGGTAGATAAAAATAAATAAATTTCATGGACTGGGAAATATGTCATCTTGATAATTGCTATAGTGGAAAATGGGGTTAAAAATTATCATTTATGTTCGGATGCGAATATAAGGTTAAGAGGTGGATGGTTATGACTTATGTTATTTGAATTTGGTTGTGAGTATTGAAAACATGTACGTATTTGACATAAATATATTCAATTTTTTAAAGTGAAAGGTCATATTCTAATATTTATATCTATAAATGTGTTTGTTATAATTACTAAAAAAAAAATGAAGAATCGAAGCAACATAACTGTGCATGGCTTTCCGTATGGCTAATTTCTATGAACCAAAAATTCTATGTCCTTGATTAAAGGCTCATTTTTCTTTCTATGTCCAATCTTGTAGAGTTTTTTAATGCTGCCAATTGATGAATTACTGAAGGACTTTTGTTCAAAAAAAAAAAAGAAAAAAAGAGATGATAATAAATGAATAATAATTTCATGTCTCTGGGCTTATTTGTTTTCTTGAGTATATTTCTGCTGATGGGGCATTCTTTTCTTGATTCAATCATGATTTCGAACTTAGGGAAAGTAGTTTTAATGTCAAATGTTGTCGCGGAAACGCTTAATTATGGATCTTCAATTGCTGGATGCAGATTATGCGTGATAGCTGGAAACATATCTCCTATTGTTGTCCTAACTCATGTTCCAATCCTATGTGAAGAGGCTGACATTCCTTAACTTCCTCTCTCTTTTACGTGCAATAAACCTGGCAATTCGTGTATTCATGTCGTATTCGTATTATTATTTCATATAGTATCGTGTTTTATGTCATACCTTAATTATTTGAATCCATGATTTAGTCTAGCTGGTTCAAACAATTATTCTTTAAGAGCTGGTTTCCAATAGATATGAAATTTGAATCCGTAACATTTGCATTCCTTTTCCTTATTCTCAGACCGCAAGCCTTTTACCTCTTTTGTACAAATAAAAAGGGAGAAACAGTGTCTGTCATATCCAGTTTTCACCTTTCTGCTTGAACCACCTTCCCTGCTAATATCTTTTGTGTCACCTATGTTGATGTATCTGTCATATTCAGTTTTCACCTTTCTACTTGAACAACCTTCCCTGCTAATATCTTCTGTGTCATCTATGTTGATGGTATGGGCATCTAGAATTTGCTGCAGTAAAAACAAACAAACCTAGACAAAAACAAAGATAGAGTCAAATCAAGGGAAATCTGAAAATTTTTTTCAAAGCACTGACTAATATGTATTAGATGATTCTTGATCCACCATTTTGATATCAACACTCTAATTCACTTTCATAAAAAGGATAAATAAACACAATTTGTTTTATTTGACATAACACAAAAGGTTGATGCTTCTTAGAAACTAAATATATTTGCTTCTCTTTTATTTTCTATATTTTTGTGTGTGCAATAATTTCAGTTTATAATCTTCACAGTATATTTGATAATCAGCTTGGAGAAAACACATCATAAGATCCCCTACCCAGCTGCAGTCAGTTCGGGATTTAAGTGTGGGGAACATACGAAGCTTCCAAGCCCAGTTCCTTTGCCACTTGTTCAACATATTGACGATCTCGCCCTTGCACCTTACAAAAAGAGCATCAAGATTAAAGTTAGTATTAAGTTCTGCAACAGGTACCTAATAGCTGAACAATTCATATGGAAAGAGGAACATGGTACTCATGTTCATGTATTCCATAATAGAAGGTAAAATTGGTTAACCTTTCATCCTTTTAATCACAAACAATCAAGAAGAAAAGGGAAAAAAAAACATTCAGCAATAAAGACAGGTGATGAAATAGACTTAGTTAATTAACAATGCAATTTTTTTAACTCAAATAGCAATAATGTAGGTGCAGATTTGGAAGGTGTCAGGTTAAATTCTTATCAAGCAAGCACTGAACAAAGGTTTCACTTATAACTGAAAAAAGTGTAATTCAGCTCGTTGTGCAGTCATTTCTTGAACAAATTAAGTCTGAAGTCATTCCCAAGAACATAAACTGAGCCTCGGCCAATTTTGAAGCTGCCTTGCATATTTTCAGAATTTCGAAAAGGAGAAGCCAACCTATTTTGGACAAGAATTTTAACAATTCATAACCTCAAGTAGGGAAAGGAATGAAGGCGAAAGGAGGATGGGGAACTAGTCCAAACAAATGCTTTCTATTGCAAGGCAGTTTGACTCAAAAATCAAATAAACATGATTTTCGATTTTCAATCCAATCAATATTTACTTTAGAAGATTAGTGTTGTACCCAAATGGGCACATTATTACAAATTTGCATGAAAATTATTGTAGTATTCCTAATCTCATATCGGAAAACTCTGAATATATGTTATGATATATATGTAGAAATTTAAGTTTATTTTTGTGAATACCTATTGTGAGATAAAATTATAGGACTTCAAAGCTAAAATGAATAATATCTCACGGATAAAAAATGATAATATCTTACGGATTAAGTATGAGTTTCCACAATTATTTCAAAGTTTTCAAATTGGAACAAACATGTACATTTATTTTTGTTTGTATAAATTTACAAATTTGACGTATGATTTGAATTATAATTTAGAATAAAAAAAGTGCTAAATTTTATGTTATGCGATGTATATATAATTCAACTCGAATTTAATTTTTGAATTTTTGATAAATTTGATATCCGAACTTTAAAAAATAAAATTATACAAATTGGTATCCGAATTAAAAAAAATTGTACAAATTAGCATTAAAAAACTTTCAAAACGTGTGATTTCTTGGTATATCAATCAACATCATTAGCCAATTTATTCAGATAATATTTGACCGATAATAAGGCAAGGGCCATTTGTATGGCACTTGCTAAGTGAATATTATTGGTTAAAAAATTTAAATTTTTTTTTTTAAAAATACAATTTCATTTATTTATATTGCTAACTTTTGTACTTTCTGATATTATATTTTAATTATTTAATTTATTTTAAAATAGGTTTTTATTGGTTATTGACTTTAATTTAAACAACATTAGTAGGAAAAATCATAAATCAAATGATATTTTAATTATAATATGTTCATTTGTAATAGGGAATAGCACACGTGGTAGAGTTGGATTGGTTCATTTATTGTTTTGACAAATAAATTATTTAAAATATAAAAATAAATTAAAAAAATTATATTAAAGAAATAAATAAATAATTTAAATAGAATTAATTAAGTGAAATAAAAAATATATATATAATGGATAATTTACCTATAAATAATTTTTTTCTTCCCCAAGGAGGATGGAGAAACAGTGAGATCTTCTCAAGACCTGGCATTTCACGTTTTGCAGCTCTAACGAAGTTTCAACCCAACAAAAATGGGAGCTTGAAGATCTTTAAGAACTAATTGTTTTCCCTTTTTTTTGATTGAATTGAAGAGCGAAAAGGGAAAATAATGGGGTGTACATTTTCAGGGTTGAATGCACTATACGACGCCGTTAATGGCGGCGGGGACGTTTGGATCAACGACAATAGGTTCAGGATCGTGAGGCAGCTGGGTGAGGGTGGGTTCGCCTATGTTTACCTGGTGAAGGAAGTCGTATCCGATTCCTCTTCAGCTTCGGCTAGTGGCTTAGCCAAAAAAGTCAAGGACCCTTCTCATCTCTCTGGTTCGTTCTCCTTAAAAAACGTCTCATTTTAATCCCTTTAAGGATTTTATAATTTGGGTATTTCTATTTAATTGTGTTTTCACCCGATCTGGGCGTTTCTTTAAATTTTCATTGGTGATTGCTTTCGGTTTCTACATTTAGATTGGATCTTATGTTCAGCTACATCTGTTTCTAAATTTAAATCTAAATAGTACATTTAGATTAGCTGAGTCTTTTGGTTTGAGATTTGAAATGACGTGTTTCTTTTGTTTGTAGGGTTTTAAGTGATTTTCTTTTTGAATTGGATTCATATGTCTGATATTCTTGTTATTGTTATCTTACTGTGATTGAATGTATAGATTCCTTAGATTCTGAATTCTTAGATTGAGGTTTGGTGATATTATATGGCTGTTTTTTTGGGAATTTCAAGTATCTTGTCAATGGAAAATTGAAACCATTTATGGCATTTTCTGAACTTTTATGGTAAAATTTTGGGGTTGTTAATTAGATTAGACTATGGATCTGAAATTGTCTTCTTTTCCTCGTCTATGCCCCAATATTAATCTGATAATCTCATAAAATTGAATCATGATTCATATTGGGTGTCAAAGTGGAATTTTATATGATTATCAAATTCCTATTGGAATTTATAGAGCTATAATTATGGATCAGTTGAATCTTTGATCTCAGCTCTATTGTAAGGCTAGGGCATTTGATGTAGAATTTCATATTTAATATGGAATTATCGTCTCTTTGATATATTATGTTTTGACTTCTTGCCTATCAGATTTATGCATTTTTGTTTTTTTATTAATATTATCTGAATTTACTTCTTAAATGGATCTAGTAGCCTTTCTTTGTTTGGAGAGTTATCAAGGATGGTGACCTCTGCTAGGCCGTTTGCTGGATTTTATTAATATATTTTAAAGTTGTGTATTCATCAGATCAAAGAGAAAGCTAACTTGGGTTTTAGTTGGGTTGCATTTGCAGATGATGGAACTTATGCAATGAAGAAAGTTCTCATTCAGAATAATGAGCAGTTGGAGTTGGTTCGAGAGGAGATCCGTGTTTCATCCTTGTTTAGTCATCCTAATCTGCTTCCGCTTCTTGATCATGCTATCATTTCTGTTAAGGTAATTACTCAGATCTCTTATTTTAATTAACCTTAAAATGCTGTTACATGCATCTTAAATGTTTCAGAATTTTATTTGGCTCATTTACCCATTTTTCAAGATCTCTCGTGTTCGCTACATGGCGGTTCTTTCAAATTACTTGCAATTGTATTTGTCTAAAACATTTTGATTTCATTGGCTAGCCTACACAAGAAGGATCACGGAATCATGAAGCATATCTACTATTTCCTGTTCATTTGGATGGAACATTACTGGACAATTCCAATGCTATGAATGCTAAAAAGGAATTCTTTTCTACCTCAGATGTTCTTAAAATATTTAGGCAGGTGAGTAAAGCAATCTTATCTTTTTGAACCATCTGATGCCATTCCTTTCGTAATACATTTTTAAGGGCTTGAAATGACGATTTGTTACTTATCAGTGGATCTGATGCATTTATTTATACTTTAACTTCTGGCTTCGATGTTCCAATATTTGCTCTTTTTATGTATTAGAATTCCTCTTAATAGTATTTCCTATTTTCTGATTCATTGATTTCATAACTGATTAGAAATGGCTATAATCATTTTGACTGGACCAAATTATTTCCACAGCTATGTGCAGGACTCAAACATATGCACAGTCTTGAGCCTCCTTATGCACATAATGATGTCAAGCCTGGTAATGTTCTTTTAACCCGTAGAAAAGGGAAATGGCCTCTTGCTATATTGATGGATTTTGGGAGTGCCCGTCCTGCAAGGAAGCAAATTCACTCTCGTTCTGAGGCACTACAGCTTCAGGTGCTTATTTCTTCTTTATGTTTCTCAAGTACTTAGAAGTCTTTGTATATTTCTGTGCTCTAGAACTTCTTGTTGATCTTTGCTGAGTAAGTTCCTGGCAATTTGTATATTCGTGCTATTTTTATGGATTTTGTTGTGTCATAATCATGTTTAAGATTTTTATATTGACATATATTTTAAGGCATGTATTTGTGTCATGTCATGTTTTACATACTTTATTAGTGTCATATTCATGTAATTGTGTCCAACATTGACAGGTTAAATAACACCAAGCTCTTCTAGTTCCTTAAATCTGTATGCTTGATGTTTTACCAACAAACACTCGCATACTATTTAAACACATATAAAATAATGTACAAGTAAATAATTGGCTTGCATTCACCTTTTCATCATCATAAAATATGTTAAAAATATTTTTTCTTGATATTAAATGCAATAATAATTTATTGCATTATCTTATGGTTGTCGTCCTCATATCTTCTGCTTAAGTTTGTATGTGACATTCGTTGTTCTGTCTATCGGCTTAATGCATCTTCTGCCATGCTTATGGTTTGATTTTGTTTTCATATGCAGGAATGGGCAGCTGAGCACTGTTCAGCACCTTTCCGAGCCCCTGAGTTGTGGGATTGCCCAAGCCATGCTGATATTGATGAGAGAACCGATATTTGGTCGTTGGGCTGCACTTTATATGCAATAATGTAAGAATTAGTACTTATACATGCCCTTGTACGGTGTTAGCTTTCATTTAATTAACTTTTTTGTTTTTTATACTTTCTTTCATTTCATCGTTGTTCATCATGTTCTTTGTCAAACAATATAGTAAATAAAGTGCACGGGGAAATCCTATTGCCGGAATATTTTTATTGGTTTCCTTCTGTTTTAATCTAAGGAGCACATTTTAAGTATTTGAGTGAAAGTTCAATAATGGTAAAAACAGAGCGTCTCTATTCACATGAAGTTTTCCATTGGTGTTGGTATGAAGAGTGATGATTACATCTAACGTAATTGATAGAGATTTGGCCCTGAACAAGTAGTTGTTCCTCCCAAAAACTCTTTTTCCATGACATCTTTTACCGGCTTCTCTAGACAAGGAAATCAGCAGTAATGTGCATGTAATCCATTCAAATAAGCTCACTTATTAGAACTCGATGCAATTAAAATCTTAACCAATGGTTGGCAGCTTAATGTCATGTAATATATGTTGAGCAATGCCAGTGAATTTGACATTATTGTGAGCAGTAGACCCACAGTGTGGGTCTCCTAAGTTGTGTTCTGATGATACATAAACTCTCCCTTTTTGGAGTTTCATATCCTTCCTAAAAGTCTTCGAATGATATAGATTTGGAGTTTGATGTAATTTAAAATATGTTGCTCAAACTCGGGGCTAATGTCGAATGCGAGTATGTGTCTGACATGGGTATGTTCAAATATTTTCTAAGATATATTTGGAGGATCATACCCCCCAAACTCATTTCTGAATATTGTTGTGTCGGACACGGGTGTTTGACACTTTTATTTCAAGAAAAATAAAGAATCGGAGTAACAAAGAATGTAAATGCTATCCAGAAGCAAGTTAAAGCCCTTTTAGTATTCGTACTTTCCATCGGCTGCTATAATCTCTTTGGGACTGAATGCTTTTATCCTGTGCAGTGAACCTTTTCGGTATATGTAGTTGGCCACCTTTATTTATCTATTTACGTTATTAACTCTGGTTTGTTGTAGGTATGGGGTTTCCCCTTTCGAGTATGCACTTGGAGAATCTGGAGGAAGCCTACAATTGGCCATTGTAAATGCACAGATTAAGTGGCCAGCTGGACCTAAACCACCATATCCAGAAGCTCTTCACCAATTTGTGACTTGGATGCTTCAGCCTCAGCCTACCGTTCGCCCGCACATAGACGATATCATAATCCATGTTGACAAGTTGATTGTAAAGTTTTCGCCTTGATGTCATCGTATAGGGGTTGAGAGAAGGAAAGGGCATTCAACCGGTAGTGTACAAGATCAACCAATGCACATTCTAGCAACTGGCATTATGAAACATCAATTACTTAGCACTGTCTTTTACCGTTCCAACTTAACATAGCTAAATCCTTTTTTTGGTGAAGTTGTCCCATTTGTGCATTAATTTGTTTTTCATGATCTCTAATTTATTAAAGTACAGATCTCATTCTGAATCGCAGATTCAATTTTATAGGTAAACCGAATAATTTGTGTTATCCATTCAGTTTATATTTCTGGTATCTTAGCCTTTTTTGATTGCTTACCTACTTAATAAAGCATCCTTGTTTGAAGATTTTCTTATCAGTTATGTTCGGTGATTTAAAACTGGACCGGCCAGTTGGACCGTTGACCGGGAGCTGGCAGACTATCCAATCCGGTATAATATATTAATCCGGGGACATGTTGAACCAGCATTGATCCGGTTTAACTGGTAAAAACTTGGTAAAAAAGCCAGAATAAATCAGGAAAGAAAAAACTGGTTTTGTATTTTTTATTATTTTTTAAATTTATTTATAATTGGTGAGATTTGATCTTTTATTAATTCAAATGAATATTTTTATTAATTATTAACTATATTTAATATTTATTTAATATTAAAGCTATTTTTTAAATATTAAAAAGTGGTTGAATTGAAGCTTATTAGTTCAACCGGTTGAATTGAAAGATTTTTGGTCTGGTTTTTAACATTGGTTATTTTGTTCAGCAAAAAGCTTGAAGTAGCGGTGGTTGGAAATAATTGAACTAGTCCAGAGTTCGGATTACAGATATCGGGCTGCAAATTTTAACTTATTGAGTTAGAGATTTAATTAACTGGACTAAGTTTGGGTTTAATTTTTTTTTTTTTTCAATTTCAGCATATTTTTTTTTATTTTTACCTGATATTTTTGTTCGTTTTACGATTTGAGATTAATTTTATTCAGAGATATATGATTACTTCTCCTTAAAAGTGTATTTACACATATTCGAAACTTGATTCCTCTGTGTGAATATTAATCTCTCTTATCACGCAGGCTATACCGGGTAATTTTATCACATCTTTATTGCTAATACCAGAGCAGAGTCCCATTGTTCATGTTGTCAGTTTCTTCAAATATCTCCCCACTAAGGATTCAACACCACTTTGGAAGCACAAATAATTGTAAGATTACAAGGCAATCATACTAAGGTTTCCAAGTTTAAGAATTGAGAAATTTCAGTTCATATCACTCACTTTACTAGTCAGATCATGGTTGCTGGGTTCTCAATGCTGCACTACTGAAATGTAAGCATCAAGAACAAAAGCACCACGAAGTTTCATTCTTTAGCTTGTATGCCAACTAAAAGGCTTTCTTTATGCAGTATTTTACTATAGATTTTGTTTCAATAATCCAACTAATTCCTTACCATTTGTTGCTAATTAGATTGTTAATGCTTGTTGGATAAAATAGCATTGATCTTTTTTTTTTTTTTTATATCTAGTTGGAGGTATCTTCGTCTTTTTTAAATAAAAGGTCATAGTCTAAATGTAAGAAAAAAGGGTTATAGCTGACAAAATTTGAACTTTAACTTGTTAAAGGTAATTGTATAAACGAATTTTTTTTTACAAAGAAAGCTATAGTCCGAAAAAAAAATATTATAGATAATGATATTTAAATTTTAAATTTATTAGATTTTTTTTTTAAAAACTTAAAATTTAATACAATTAATTTATAAAACCTTTAAAAGATAATATTGAGTAAATTTGAGAACGAATTTCAACATTTATTACCTTTCTTTTATCTTTAAATTATCTAAAAAAATATCATTGTTAAAAACGATTACGTGAAGAAGTTAAACATATTTCCTACGAACTGAGAATCTAGGGAAGGGACAAAAGGTGTGAGCCCCCCAAGAACAAACCTTGTCTAGGCTGAAACAACAATGGTAGCCACAAGATCATCGGACCATTTCTTTGAACCGCCAAAAATCCATCACGCTTTTTCACTTTTGTAGATTCTCCCTCAATCTCAACTCTTACTTTCTCACTTACCAGTATCACCCTCAACCTTCCCTTACTTCACTCCCATAAGACTTTGATGGCCAAATAAAATTATGGATAATGTTTCGAAGCCTTTTTTTTTTTTTTTTCTGGCTAAGGATGGAGATGTTTTGCAAAAAAGCCATACGCAACTCCTTCAAAAAGGCTTATTTTCGCTTACAATCTCTTCTATATGAAGTTCTTTTAGTGTTAAAAGCATGAACTTAATGGACAAAAAACAAAAAATTCTTAGTTCAAAATCTCTGACTTAAAAAGATTTGAACTTCAAGTCCTCTTTAATGACACCAATATAGCAATAAAGCATATTTAGCTAATTGGTTCTTTTTATTTAGGTTTACGAACTAAGTTTATGTTGCTCAGATTCAAGTATAATTTTTTTATATTTATTTTAAAAATCATATACTTATATTCATGTTCGAATATACATCAGATACGAGTGTTCGTACGAGTACCTGACGAAAAATAAAAAGTCGGAGTGACATAAAACTATGTAGCTTCATGTTTTCCTACATTTTTTACACTTTTTAAAGAGAAGCGTAAAACATACTATGAGGTTAAAATCTTTGAAATAATTTGTTACTGAATATTAAAGTTTTCGAGTTCGAATCTTTTTTTATATTTCTTCGTTTTATTGTTTTATTGCCGATTGAATTTTGGGTTCTAATTTTTGAATGCTGGAAATAACTTCAAAGTGACAAGAACAGTCGAATGTGAATCTTTGGCTTTGATATCGCGTGGAAACTTTATGCACCTAAGTGGAGACTTGTGGCTAAAATCCATAGAAAGTACCTTAAAATGGTTCTTTTTCATTAACAATCTCTTTATTCCCAAAACACACTGTTTAAATCATTTGAATCATGGTTGAACTTCAACAGTATCTTGATTACGTAAATTCTATATATACTTTAACATGGTAGTTGAAACTTGCTCAAAGATTTTTCCCCCCCTTTCCATAGTAATAATCTTTTTCAGTCTCAGGATATTTCCGACATAGGAAATTTTACAGACACCTGATAAAGTTGGTGATTTTAGTACCATTTCTCTGACAGGTTGAACCCGACATGATACAAGGATGTGGAAGGTTGGCGGCTCTGGTGGAGATGGCTACCCTAGCAACTGGATTCATAGTTGTGATGCATGTCAGGAAGCAGCCTGCACACTCTACTGCCATACTGACTCGGCTTACCTCTGCGACGACTGTGATAACCGTATACATGGTGCTGAGCCTATGGCCTTGTCACACCAGCGGGTGTGGATTTGCGCCGCCTGCGAGAATGCTCCGGCTGCTGTCACCTGCAGTGCCGATGCAGCATCACTTTGCGTCGACTGCGATATCCAAATACACTCGGTCAATCCTCTGGCTCGCCGCCATACCAGGGTCCCTATCCCTCCACTCTCTGCTCTAGCATGTTCATCATCAAGTATTCACCAGGACGATCGGCTGCCAGGCACCATGTTCGACACAGAAAACGAAATCACAGCCCCTACGGAGCTGAACGAGGAAATCGAAGAAGATGAAACGGATTCTTGGTTACTGATTGAGCCCGAAAACACCGACAACCAGACCATGAGTGGATTTACCTACGGCGAACAACTTGACGAGTACATGGACGTCGTCGATACATGTACCGAGCATCACAGACAAGAACAGTGCAGCGATCAGCAGCAACTTCTGAGTGTGAATTATCCAGAAGATAGTGTAAGCGATAGCGTTGTTCCGATTCGAACTTTTGAACCAAAGAAGCAACCACAACAAGAAGAGAAACAAGTGCATCAGCAACAACAGCAAATACACCAGCACTTACAAAGTATTTACTTCAATACCGAATATCGGGGATCAAAAGCGGTATTCACTAATGCCCCTTCAACCAATCTGAGCGTAAGATCCTACACATTCTAAATTAACTTCTCCTCAACTAATCTCTAGTTTAAGAATTTAACTTCACATAATCCTTAAAAACCCACAAATTTGATCCTAAACATAATTTTTTTTTTTTGCCACCCTGGGAAATGATTTTTAAGCTTTACCCACAGTTCATTAATTGTTCTTGTTGAAAATGTTGTTATTGGGGGTGAAAATACGCTCGAGGGAGTTCAGCTGCTTCTCAAGGTGATTTTTCAATGTCTTAGTGAAATGCATCAAACTAATCGCATAAACGGTAAGTCCATTCCAACGCCGTCTGAAGTTCTCAGAATGCAAGATGGCATCAGAATTCAGGATTTCTAACAACTTCTGCTTGCTTTTCTCATTAAATTTACTGCTATTCCCCAACTCCCCCTTTATTTTTCCCATTATTTATCAGTATTTGAAGTTTAAAACAATTAAATCTTGTTGGATTGCAAAGTTTTTTTAAGCGATTTATTTACTCCATCTGTTCCTAGACTTGATATTATTCTATCTTATAATTAGGTCCCAATGCTGCTGATTACTGCTGGCGTTTTACCAAACTCGACAAGCAACATCCCAAATTCATACAATAATTTTCCAACAGGGACAACCGACCTATTTCCGGATCCCTTGCTTCTAAGGCCGCTGCAATTCACACCGATGAACCGGGAAGAAAAGGTCCTACGATACAGGGAGAAGAGGAAGGCAAGGAAGTTCGAGAAGAAAATCCGATATGCATCCAGGAAAGCATATGCAGAAACTCGACCTCGAGTTAAGGGCAGATTTGCAAGGAAAAAAGATATGGGGATTAAGGATGATGATCGGCTGTTCTCCAAGGATAAATATGGCTATGGCATTGTTCCATCATTATGAAAGAACAAAAAATAAGAGGCTAGGATAGAAAAGTCTTTTGATAATCAAGATTGAGTTATTAATTTTTCTGTTTAGTTGCTGTTTAGTCTTCTTGCATTCATTTTAAACTTTAAAGTTGTAATTTATGTTACTCAGATTTAAGTGAATGAGCATATAAATATGTTTAATTTTTTTAAAGACTCGTATC
This sequence comes from Adansonia gregorii, assembly GCA_038382025.1. Classification (NCBI taxonomy): domain Eukaryota; kingdom Viridiplantae; phylum Streptophyta; class Magnoliopsida; order Malvales; family Malvaceae; genus Adansonia; species Adansonia gregorii. Next base: position 5,286,998 of record JBBYHO010000008.1, on the reverse strand, counting down.
TGAAAATACATTAAAGATAAATGTTAAACACATGATTAAAAAAAATAAAAAAAATTCAGGTAATATAAATCATCGAGGACTTTCTATACCTGTTCCACTTGTTTCAGCTGCATGTGGATGGTTTTCTTTATAGGCTTGTACAGGTCACGTATATAATTCACTTTTGAAAGAATTTGCTTTGGCCCCCTTTTATGAATCAAACAAAGATATATATGAAAAAGATCATATATAGATGGTTATGCAATTAATCAAAATAAATAATGCCTATTTGTGGCATTAGTTTCAACCATAAATTTAAAGAATCTAGTTATGATCTTTGAAAAAAAGGGGTTGCACTTTCATACCTTTGTGATTGGGTATGAAAGTGGAAGAAAAATTGATAGAAAGCAACACATTCTTTTATTATTCGACTCGAATATAAGTACCAGATACAAGTATATATTTAATATGAATATATTTAATTTTTTATAAATTTTTTTATATATTTAGACAATAGATGATTGTATCCTTGTACCCATAATTGTTTTATAACTCTTGTGATTGTTGCAATCTGTAGTTTGATCCATATAATAGAAGCAGTCCTCCTTTTTCTACTTTCGTGGCTTGATGACTGGAACATAAATCAATCCCTACCATATAATAGAAGCAGTCCTGCTTTTTCTACTTTCATGGCTTGATGACTGGAAAATAAATCAATCCCTACCTTGGATTGATAAAATTGATGGACTTCCAGCTAAGCTAGCTGGCAACTGTGATATTACTACAAAGTCAATATCAGAGGCTAGGATTAATGCTGCTCTGCTTTTCTTCGTATCTTTATATTTAACATATATTCAGATAGAATATAAAGATGTAATCTTTTACGAACTTTTAAATATATAAATTTTTTTTTAAAAAAAATTGATCATACTTATATCGAATATATATTTTTATTCGACACTTATATCCAAATTCTAATAATACAAGCTAGGACAGTGGCATTTTAACAAAGATCAAGTGGGTCAAGTTTAATCCTATTCCGAGGAACTTTACAGAAAAGACAACTGACCTTTTTACCTTTTTTTTTTTTTTTTTCAAGTAGGAAAGATATTCACAAAGTGATAAAATAAAGCTTCAGCACATAGAAAAGAAGTGGCAATGGCAAGTCCAAAAGCAATCAAATACCTTCTTATCCAACATGAAAATTACTTGGTTTCTTTTTTCTTTTTTAACGTTTTTGGCCAACATTCATGGCTTCATTTCGGTATCAGTTTCAGCCCTTCCATTGGCTGCCGCTTGGGTTCTTTTAGCCCCACTCACAAAAAGCAATCAATAACCCCAGATTCTTGCTTGATTTTGATTAGTTTAACAATTCAAGCCACCAAAGTAGGCAAATTAAAGAGACTCCATATTCTCCGAGAAAGGCAAAAAAGAAAAAGAAGAAACAGAGTGATATATATATATATATATTCTCCACTGAGAATTACTGACCTCATGCTTCCCTCTTTCATTTCTTTTGGTAGAGATCACTTTGTCCTCTCCTTCTTGATTTCTTTTCCTTGACAAGGTTGAGCAATTTGCAGATCTAGCAAAGACAAGAAAATGTATGATGAAAAAGAGATCAATCAAGGCAAGGTCTACCTTTTCTTTGTTCAAACAATAGTCATTGTTATAGTGGGAAATTGGAAATTTTATGAACATTTTATTATATATATAACCTCGGTTACTCGAATCCGAGTGCGAGTGTCAGAAATGTGCATGCGTCCAACACGGGTACTTTTAATTTTTTGTAAATTTTTTCGTATATTTGGAGGGTGCTTGAAAGATTATTTTCCTATACAAAATATGCTGCACACGGTGAGTTGGAGCAACGTATACCAACTGCTCAAACTTTATTCAATTTACAGGATGACATAAACTACAAATCCATCCAATTTGAGTTTTGCTCTGCCAGACTAAAATTCTTCATATTTAACCTTTCCACCATTAGATGTGTATCTGTTTCAGCATTGCCATTGGATGGGCTGGGGTCTCTTTATTCCAGTGACGAGCACTCATTCCTCGGATTCTTCCATGGCAATGACTAATGCTATACAATGAAATCACCAAGTTAGCCGGATGTAAAATACTTGTATTCTCTACAAAGCTAAACAAAAGAAAAGTATACTTAACATATATTCTCCACCAAGAATTTTTGGCCTCATGCTTCCCTCTCTTGTTTCATTTTTTTTGTCTGGGAGCCGCTTTTTGCCCTCCCTTTTTTCATTAAGGAAAGGGATCTCAGTAGCGGGAGGAAACTAGCAAGAAAGAGGTGCAGAATGCAAAGTTAGAAGAAATATTCACAAAAAGAAAGCAAGAAAAAGCTATGTCACTCGGATTCGGCTGAGAGCGTAGAATATGGGTAAGTGTCTGATATGGATATATTCAATTTTTCTAAGTTGTTCTATGTATTTGGAAGTCATATCTCTATTTTCATGTCCGAAAACGTATTAAACATGAATATCGAATACGAATATTAAAAAAAAAAATGAAGAGCCGAAACAATGTGACAAGGAAGTCCTAAAGCATTTTCAGCCTAAGAAGTAAGAAGTATGCACTAACAACATCAACTTCAACACTGAACATTTTTCTTTGTCATACAAAAAGCTCAAGGGATGTTGCGAATGGCAAAACCAGAGTTTCAGAGAAGTTTGACACTATTTGGAGACACTTCCAATCTCATGGGTATAAGCATGGAAGTGTTATGGACTAATGAAGCTACGTATATGTCATTCAAATTTTTTATTTAATTTTTTTAATTATTTACTTTAAACGTCAATGTCTAACACATATTCAAATATACATACACAAACATGATCTTACAAATTGAGTACACCGATGTTGGGTATTTTAAAATTTTTCTTCAAATATATTATCATGGTCACCTTTAATAGGTCATAAAATATTTTTAGCTTTGAGAAAATTTCAAACACTAGACATTCATGTCACGAGCCTGAACTTTAACTTAACAAAACACATAATTTAATCTTAAAAATTGTCTCTTTATATGCCTGAGTCAACCCATTTATACGTCTCGTGACATATGTCTTTGATTAGCGTAGCAGTTGAGGGATAGAATGAAGTTACACTTGACTCAAGCCCATGCATGATGCAATTTGAACCCAACTCAGTAACCATAAAGAAAGAAAATCTAATCTATATAAAGTATAGGAACAAAGAGAGAGAATATCTAAATAAACCTTCAAGTTCTATAAAACATAAAATAAAATAAGTTATTGATATTTTGTACAGGGAATATCGAAATAAATTAACACTGTAAACTTTTATTTCATTGTAATTTTATAATTATACCCATTAAATCTAAAATGATTCATTCTCTCTTGTATTTATCATCTAATTCATCCAAATGATTACAAATAAGCTTTCTTTATAAAGCAAAAATATTTTAATAGAATATAAAATATCAGGTAACGTCAAGATTTTTATTATAATAAAATAAAAGTTCATAATTTTAAGTCAATAAAAGATCGAGAGCTTTTAGTGAAGTTCAAAGGCTTATTAGAGTATTTATAAGAAAGATTTCAAGGATTCGATTAGAGATGAAACCATGTAAGTAGTTGCTCTCTCTAATTATAAACTCTAATTTATAGGCACCTCCAAATTGTATTGAATGCTAATATTGGCAGAGTAGACTTGTTTATGAATTCAGCTTTAGATAAGATTTTTAATAATTTGAATTCGTTCGGCATGATTCGAATTACTATTTAATAAAAAATTTTATTTTTATTTAAATTTAATTATAAACATATATAAATATTTTTTTTACAATAATTTAAAATTTTAAACTTAAAAAAAAATTAAAAAAAAATTCGAATGTCGTCCGGCCATTGAGACCTCTAGGGCCTAGCAATTAGTTAGAGCCTCTTTCCTTCGTAAAGAGAACAATACTCTTCCACTACTTTAGATGTAGGACAGGAAATATAAAAGATATGACAATCAACCGCAACATACTCTATGGAGATCCTGACTAAAAGTATTTAAATATGAATTATATCTATATTTATATTCGAAATATATTAGACACAAGTATCGGATATAAGTATTTTAAAAAAAATAAAAAATCTAAATAACATGACTTATGACTTGTAATTGTCCTTTGATCTGGTGTTTATAAAAGTGCCCTTTTGTGAGCCTATCACCCAAGGAAATTTCGCATAAGAAAATAAACCAACTACTTAAGATTTGTCAAAACTCAATGTAACATAGAACTTATATTGCTCTGACTCTTTTTTTGTGTTTTGTTTTAAAAATTTATGTTCGATATCCATGTCCGACCTATTTTCTAATAAAAGTACGAGGATATGACTTTCCAAAGACTTTTCGAATACATAAAAAAGCTTTTAAAAAATTAAATATTCTTGTATCAGACATATATGAATATCCAACACTCATACTTTTGAGTTCAAGAAACCTAACATGTGGCAATGACTAAACTAGGGCTCCAAATTTGATCAAATATGATATATATGAAAGGAAAAGAATATACCAGTACAAACAAGAATTTCCAAGCTGCAACCATTGTAAATATCAATCCTACTTGCTGGAATTGAGCTTCTACTGTAAATACCAAACTCCTAAGTAGACTGGTGGGTCGATGCTCATCAATTGTGTTATTACATTGTATAAGAACATAATGCAGTTCATAGAAAACTGGATTGCAATTCAATTCTCAAGCAATTATGTTAAAGAAGTGAACATTTCCAGTTCCGAAGTTGAGTTATTGAATCATGTTGACCACTCTTTAAACAGGGTTCTTATTAGAAATCAAACATTAACTATTAAATTACAACTCTACAATCAGTTGGCACAAAAAGGAAAGGCCGATTAGGAACAATAGCGTTGACCTCAAGTTCTTTTTCTTCTTTGAACGGCAGTTCCACCATCAGAGAAACGATAAAAAGATAAAAATGATGGTTACATTACCTCAAAGATAATTTGTCGAGGAAAAACTTGATAGAGGGGGAAGAGGAGCAAGAAATCATTGAGTTCTGGGTTAATAATCTGCTCCCGAGTTGATTGAGTTGACTATATCCGGAACACCCATTTGTTTGTTTTGTAGTAATTTGGAGGAAAATTGAGAGAAAGAGAAAGCAACTGAGAAGACTTGCAATGGGCAAATGTGTCTCTCATCTGCTTGTGAATTCTTGTATTTTCAAACATGCCTTTTCTTGTCCTAGAATCTGATGATTACATGCTGAGTAGCCTCGGGTAAATAAAATCTTTTATTATCCGAACAAACTTTAATTCGGATCATAAATATATCAAATTTGTCATACTTAGGAATGAGCATAAGTCAGTTCAAATCGATTTAATTGATGAAATTTTGTTAATTCGATTCGGTTAAGTCGGTTTGATGGTTATGTCGATTTTTTATATCAGTTTATTTGATTAATTCAGTCGATTATCGGTTAGTAAAATTATTAATCGAATTAACTAAACTTTTAATATTTAATATTTAATAATTATATAATTATATATATTAATAGCCCAATTAAATCCATTCTCAACCCAAATATACAATCATTAGCCCAAGACCCAATAAATCGATTTGATCAAGCTAACCGACCAAACCGATCGAAATTTAGGCGGTTCGGTTAATTCGGTTATAGTTAAAAATATCGGTCGGTTCGGTCGGTTCCTCTAGTTAAGTCGATTAATTCGGTTTGAAATTTTTTTTCATCGAACCAATCAAACTGACCGAATGCTTACCCCCAATCACACTTTTGATCCAGAAAAACTTAAATTTTTCAACTCTTTCAGAGGGCCTACAGGTGGATTTGTATAAAAACTCGAGCCCTTTGAGTTATTGGAATTCAGATTAATATTAAAAATCTATTTGATGTGAATATATTTTAAAGATAATATCTTTTATCTTATACACATGTGCGAAGATGCATGCATACAAATACTTTACAAAATTAAAAATTTAAATAGTTATATAACTTTGCAAAAAGATCATTGCACATTAAATTAGTAAAATTTGATTGTATAGCAACATAATCTTTTAGTGTTTTTTCCTTTTTTTCCTTTGTAACAAAAAAAAATTGCTTAACCCAAATTAGAGAAAAGATCATGCCATGAACTATACCTAAAACATCTGAACCAACAGCAGACCACATTCAAAGAATCATATGCCTAGAAATCTTCTTCTTTATATTTGTTTTTGGCACCCTATCTGCATCCATATTAACTTTTCGAGGAACACAAATCGTAACTTTGAAAGTCTGTTTCCAGTAATCTCTACACCTTCCTTTTAGAGCTCTGGCTTCAACAGCCTCCATGCCAGCCATCACAAGTCACACCAACTCCCTACAAATTATCCGCTTCAATTCTTTGGACTTCGTGGTCTAATGCACAGCTGACATCCTCTTACTTGTTAATGCCCAGAGTCGGCTTTGATATTAGATGTTCCTATCAAGATGAACTTGCAAAGTATTATTTATTTCGATTTATGGGTTTACAATTTTATTCCGGAAAAAAAAATTTCATTATGTGCTAATGCACAGCCGAAATACACTAACCTGCTCCCACATCATCTCAAGTTTATTCTTCACTGTATCTCACCACAGCCTCATAGGTCAAAAAATTCTAACTCCACTTTCTGACAAGATCAAAGACGCACGGATGCAATATTCCATATTTACAAGAATCAACTATTGTGTCATTATGGTATCCATAATTTGGTTTCGCAGCTGAAAAGAGTCACCCAAATTTTATAGATTAATCCATAGGACAAACGTATCCCAATATTAAATCTAAAGTTTTGTGTTTTTTGGTTTGCAATTGATCTTATCACTTCTAGGTAACAGAACTTACTTTGTAAACTCTATTTTAATATTCATTAATCAAGCAGATTAAGGAATTTGAATTGATTTGCCTACTCCTTTCAATGTAATTCATGTTATTTAAACTTTTTGCTTTTTTTTTTAAAATATTTATTTTTGACACTTATATCCAATATATATTGATATGGATACGATGAATAATCTCCGAATATATTAAAAAAAACTTTTAAAACATTTAAATATATTGTGTCAAACATATATTATATCAATACTCATCTCCGAATCCCAAACAGGTTTTAGTTTAGCTTGCACTAATCAAAACAAATAGTAGAAATTGCTTTGTCTTTGGGAATCAATTTATATTATTTTCAAAATCAGAAAATGCTTACCTTTCCTTCTTGTCCTTTGTTCTAGAAAAGATATTGCTAATATTGTTGCTCTTAAAATTTCAAAAGCTTTGGGAATCTTCTCCGCAGTCAATGGATTCAGGAATAGAACAAAGTAGGCCAAAAGGATTTGTTTGGCAATGATAAATTCGAAGATACAAAATTCCAGTACATGTAAAAAATAATTAAATTAAAATACAAAAAATAACATAAATACATATAAATAAATCGTATCTAAATTTATATAGTATAAATTATTAACGTATCAAAAATATATATATATAATAGATAATACTTTAAGCATGATAACAACACGAACATAAGATCAATGCGTGGATGGTTAGATTTGTGTCCTTTCTTTTCCAAGCAACTTGGTTAAATATTCACTGAATGTGAATTGCAGATATGAATTTTCATAATTGATTCCGGTGATCTAAAGATTCTAAGCCTATTGGAATAAGCTAAGGGAATTAGTCCCCCTTGCTTTTCACGTTTTTCTCCCATTAATTTTTGACAATACACACCTCCCAAAGATTCTAATTTCCTCCCATTAGCGGATGCAAAGCAACTTCGGTTAGATCTTCAATGAATGCATGTTTACTTAATCTATGTTAATTTTCATAAGAATCTTCTCGCCTTCTCATCACCTACGTTACTCGGATTCGATAATAAATATTGAATATGGATATATATATATTGTACATATATATATAATTATTTTTATTAATTTTTTTATATATTTAAAAAATCATATTTTTTTATTTCTATGCTTAAATGCTTTTTGGATATGGATAGAAGTATTCATAGGCCAAATTGCAATTCAAAGATTTTTTTCTTTCTTACCTAGGCCCAAGATGGGGCCTATATAACTATTTAAATAATATTAAAAAATTATTTTTATATTAATATGTTAAAAATATTTTTAATATATAAACAATAATTCAATCTAAACTAGAAGGGCTCGAGTGACAAAATACCTTACTCTGTCTCGGCCAAATACAAGTTGCACTAAGCATGAAATGCTCTAAATATGAATATTGAAATGAATACGGAAAGAAAAATAGAAGTCAGAATAAGATAAAATAGTACCTGTTATGATATAATTTCAAACCTAGAGATGCTTAAGTACATAATTAGACTACCTAACTATCATCAAATTTATGTTAACCAATATGGAATAATGTATCCACTAAGCATTTTATCTTCATATAAATTGACCATTTCATTGATCGTCATCAAAATTAACTCAAGCGATTCATTTTTTTTTTCAAGAAAATAGTGTAGTTTGCGAAGTTAGAAAGTGAGAAATGAGCCCAACAGGTAATTCTACGGCCAATAATGCTAGCCTGTTGCAATGGGATTCTCCCCTTCCCTATGTCTTCGGAGGCCTTGCTATCATTTTCAGCATCATCGGAATCGCGTTGCTCTTCCTTGCTTGCAGTCACCGAAGGTCGTCATCGCCGGAATTTCCGAACGGGAAAGAAGAGAAGTACGAGGAAAACGTTCAAGCATCAGCTTGTACCGAGCCGAAAATTGTGGTGATCATGGCCGGAGATGACCACCCCAGATTCGCAGCAAAGCCCTGCCCTTGAATTCGTCCATATACAGCTTTCTCTCCCTCGATCCCTTTCGAAATTTTTATCATGCAAGGGATCATGTATTTAAATTCCGACCATAACATGACACTATTCTACGGTTTTGACTTTTTTTTTCCGTCAATATTCATTGCTAATATTTATGGCAAAGATCATAATAGCATCTATTACAATTTACAATAGCAATAAATACAACACTACCTAAAATTCATCCACAACTCTAATTTAAATCCGGGTTATATTTAGACATAATTTGTATCATTATTATTCACAGTTTGTGATCTTCAGCCTCCATGCGACCGGCCAGGATTGAAAGTATAGCACCAATCAAGCCAAGGTGTTAAGGTTGTATGCTGTAATTGACTCAAAGTCTAAGATCTTGAGCCCGTGTTTAATGCTACCAAACCATCATCGTACATTTTCTTGGCAATCGAGGTTATCAAGGATGAACTTTAATCGGTAGAATTAAGAACCCCGTATTTTATGAACAGATCATACGATTAATGACCAAACCATATAGCTTTTACATTCAGTATCTGTCATACTTATTTGTGAACCTAAATACCATTTTTTTTTTTTAGTGAAGATGAGCTCGTAGCTTTCATGTGATGTAAATTGGTTGATTTTTGAAAAAGAAAGAAACAAATCATGATTTCCTAATTGCTAACATATATGGTTAACTAAGCTTTTTACAGTCAGCTGGCCAATTGCAAAAGAATTACCCTGCCCCTGCCTACCAATTAATTTTGGAATCATATTCCTCTAGTTTAGGGTCTATTCCAATCTTTCTCTTCATCGTCTCTGGACACATTCTATTTCTTTTGTTTACAGAAAGAAGAGTTATGCTCGGAGCTGTCTAAGCCTCTATCAGCGTATGACCCGCAACTCTTCTTCGATATACACCTATCAAGCCTACAAGCATTTAACAATTGTATATCGAAGTTGGTAAACATTGACCCAAATAAGTAAAATACATTCAGATAATCTATAGAATATTCCTTTTATCTCAATCGAGACCGTGAGATAAAAAAATTATAAATATTGAGATTTGAATTACTCTAAGCTTATTAAATTTTATTATAACTATATAAATTAATTGAGTTAAACTTTAAGTTTGAAACTCCACTATTTTTTAAACAATATAATCTCAAGTTCTCCTGTCTAATTTTCTTTTTGGGTTATTCTTACTTAAAGGGAATTCAATCTAATATTCTCATGATTGTAAAAGAATTACTGCATAAGTAACTCTTTGAGTAACAAAATGAAAGTTTTAAATCGCAAAATAAATAAAAATTCTAATCTTTTTCATTCTATAATTTTTTTATTTATAAATTATCAAAAATTAATAATTTGATATTTTATCAATGGATCATGCAACTGTGCTCCCCTTTTATAAACTTTGTTCTCTAACTTTGATTATTTAATTTAAACATATGATTTGACCATGAATCCACATGGAAAGGACAAGTTACATATAGAGCATAATCTCATCGTTAATGCATTAAGATATACATTTTGTGATTTAAATTTTTATTTTTAAAAGATATTCATATTTGATATTTATATTTGATACATATTTAAATATAAATATAAAATATAATCTTTCAAAACTATTTAAAAAAAAACTTAAAATTCTAAATATATACCCATCAATCACGTATTCTATATCCGACACTCATTCTCAAACCAGGATAACAATATATATACATCTATGTATATATACACACACATACCCCATGTACGAGTATTTTTCTTCTTTATTAGCAATTGAAGATGAAAAATAATCCGGTAGCGGGACTGTTTTAATATTCCCATCACCTTGCGTCGTATTATTACGAAGTTAATATTTGAAACATTATCTATATATAAATCAATTCAATTAATAAACAATATAATAATATTTTATTAATAAATTTAAAAAATAAATACCGATAATTTTTATTTTTTTATTAAATAACATCATGTGTTTCACTATGAAATTTTAGGGTAAGTGGACCTCTTAGCAATGTGTTTCAAATATATGAAACACTGACTTTAATAATAATCAATGATTAAAGAATTAGTAGAAAATTAAATCGGCGGAAATTTTGATTATAAGTTTTAATTAATCAATTCAATTAAAAAATTAAATATTTAATTATTTAATACAACAAATAAGTTAAAAATGTATATATATATATGTAACTTAGTGATATATTTTTAATATTAAATTAAAAATTCAAATCCCATCATTGCATAAAAATAAATAATAAACTAATAAAATAAAACTTAAAATTATTTTTTATCAATTTAATTCTACTTTTATCAATTTATCTATTTTTTTCGATTCATAGAATTTCAGATTTTACAATATATATTAGATCAAACAAAAGTTCGAATCTCAATTAAATCAATTCGAATGATAGATTAAATCTGATTTTTTTATTATTTATCATGCATATATATATATAATGAAATCTACTTATATTATTAAAAAATTAAAAATTTATATTTATTTAATTCGATCATTATATTTATTATTTTATTCATGCAAGCTATGCAAATCAAATTTTAAATAAATAAAAAATTTAAACTATTTATTCGAAGGAAAAAAACTTTCAATACGTTAAAAATAATATTTTTAATATATATTATAAAATTATTAAATCAATTTAAAATTTTAAATATATAATAAATATAATTATATTATTAAATTTAATAATTAATATATTAAAATATTAATAGTATGAACCATTGTAAAAATATATAAAAATTAATTTAATTACCTTTCTCATTTTGACGCGACTGAAAGCATTTAATTATTCGACGTTCCATTTAGGCATAGGTTTGAAGGTTAATTGGCAGTCGTACCATTGTACTAGCAATTGTTTCAAATCCATCTTCAAGTCATTTCCAATATGCAAACGTTCATTGCTTCGGTATCCAAGTAGTTTTCTTTCTTTTTCTGGTTTTTGAAAAAAAAAATTCAAATAAATATTTTCATAAAATATATATATTTATCACTGAATCGCATATTTGAAAATCATTCTTGTAATTAAGGATTTTGAATTTATGTTATCCTGGTCCACTTTGGAAATCATAGGCATACTTTTTTATGCACTCTGTCTATTTCAACTCTTTTTTTTTTTTTGCAATTTTTGTCACACACACATATATGAATTTTACGATTCATATATTTATATCATATTTTTATATTTTTATATCATAATTATATTTAAAATTTTTTATATTTATATAAAATTTCATACATTTATTATTTGTATTATATAGATTTAAAAATATATTTATATTATATCCTGTCATATTATTTAATTATATATATAATATTCATGTAATCCTATTAAATATTATCATTTATATATATGTATATATATGTATGTGGAAATAAATTGTTGTATCCAACATTATTTTTGTTACACCATTTATAAAAATTTCACCTTATTACATAATACAAATATAAGAAATAAATAAGATTAATTGGTTAATGTTTTGATAAAAAAATATTTAAACTTATAAAAATTGTCCCCAAACTTTTACATAAAAATGATCACTTTCTATTCTATATATCAATATATCTGTATATCTATTGTACTTATATTATTTTATGTAAAATAATATTTAAAATATTAATAAATTATATTATATAAATTTTAATTTTTATATTTATATTATATATATTATTTTTATATCATAATTTATATTTTTTTATTTTTTTAAATTATCAAATTTAAATGCATCACCGGGTCGAATAAATTGTACTATCATTTCGGTCAAAGAAAATAAAAAAGGGTTTTAACATAGCAATTTAATGCACGCCCTGCATTTAATACCTTTTTATTTTATTCTTTTTAATTCTAGATTTGAAGGAGGAACAATTTAAGGCTTGGAATTTCTATTTTTCTTATTAAATGTGAATTAAGTCCTTTCAATCATATCATGTGTCAACTACAGTTTTCAGTATGGTATGCATACATTACTTACGTTCATATCTGTTCATTTATATCATTTGTCCATCCAAAAAAAAATACATATTTTCTTTGTTTAAATTTAGGTGGAATATTCGAAAATTTATATTATTATTTAAAAATAATAAAATAATTATTTATATTAATAATTATATATTTTACTATTAAATTTAAATAAAATATTTTTATAATATGAATAATAATTTAAATTAAATAATTTTTTATAAATAATTTTATTTAAATTTAATTTAATTTAATTTAAATTAAACTTACCAAATCAAATAGTTAAATCGCTGGTGTAAAGATTTGTTTTTTTAACTTGAAACCGATCATTATTAAAAGAGATAACTTAATCAGCACCTATAAAAGCTAGTTAAAGTTCTCAATAAGAAGATAAAACTGTAATTATTATATTATTTTTTTGAATTTTATAAAAATAATTTATTTGATATAAAAAAATTAAAAAAGAATAATTTTGATGATTAGCGGCTACTTATAGATACCTGCCAACTGAACTCTTAATTAAATAAGATGCATATTATTATAGAAGGTCCAAGGAGGAGGAGGAGTAGCATAGTGAAAAGATATAAATCAAAATGACAAGCATAGTAAAAAGCTATAAATTCAAATCAACATGATACGAGTAATAAAATATATATATTTATATTTTAAAAAAAATTAAAATTTAATTTTATGTAAATATAATCTTAAAGGTAAAAGTCATTAGTCTCAAATTAAATTAATTTTATGTCGTAAAATAAATAATGATATCTATTAAAAATGATATAAATGATATAAATATAAGGGGTGGGGGGAAGATGATAAACATGAAATTGTAGAATTACCAGAGAAAGAGACAAGGACAAGGAGAGAAAAAGGCAAAAATTAAATTTGGAGGAAAGAGGTGCTAATGTAAGTAACCTACCAATTTGACAAATTTGGACAGATTTTTCAATTTTGTGGATTTGGGTCGTATTTTACATGTTGGATTAGGTTTGGAGAGAAATTTTTATTTATATTTTAGGTTAAATTAGACTTCGATGACTATAACGATTGTTATTAAGTGTGGGTTGTGTTTTACATGTTAGAATAAGTTTGAAGAGATTTTTATTCATATTTTAGGTCAAACTAGAGTTCGGCAACTATAACGATTATTAATTAAAACCTAGATATTAAATAAAGTTTAGTTATATAATTTTCGTAATATTTAATAATTTTAAAATTTAAATTTTTGTAATATTTTTATCACTTTTAAACTGTTATCTTATTTGTACCAAAAAAAATATAAAACTTAAACTTAATTCCAATACAACTTAATTTTTGATTCAATTCATAAATAAATTTAAATCTCTATATTATTTCATAAAGAAATAAATGAATATTTTAATAACATATTAAATAGGGGCTTTGAGTAGTTTACTTCCATCTTATTGTTTCCATATGATATATGATATACATTTTTAATGCACAGGCATAATAGTTATTTTTAAAAATTTTTTGTGAAGTGATGATATCTAATTTATTTATTATTTATAATTTATAAATTTATATATTCAATATATGAGAAATAAATTTTATATTAAAAGAAAATTGATGAAATGAAATCATAAAAATAAAGAGAAAGACAGAGAATCAGCAGATGTTCGACTCTATCAAAGTAAATATTATATTTGATAATATCAAATACGATATATTAAAAAAATAATATTAATATATTATTTATCTAATATAAATTATTAATATAAAAAATTATAAAATATAAAATATTTTAAATATAATTATAATAAAATAAAATATATAAATATAATATAAATAAACTATTAGAAAAATAAAAGAAGAAACCTCGTAATCTTGAATCCCGAGGAGTGGGGTGGAGCCCAAGAGAAGAGCAGTTCAAGATGCAAACCTTCGAAAGGACAAAACATGTATAATGCGTGGCCATTTTATGTCTTATTATGCCACATAAGAAATTAATTAGTCATGAGAAAGAATTCAAGAAAATTAGAGGAAAAAAAAAATAGGGGCCATCAACAAATCATGCTTAGAGAGAGGGGGACAAAGGGTGCCCCAGTCCACTGGCTTTGAACTCTTCTCCCAACACCCAACTTCCTTTTGCAATTCGGGACCCCTTTCACAATGTATAGTCCACTTTCTCCTCTAAAGAAAGTAACAACCATTGTTTCCCTTTTTTTTATATATATATTTGATGAAAACTTTGGACTCTATGGTATGCTTAGAACTGTGCAAAATTCAGTTAAAATCGATTTAATCAAATTAATCAAATAAATTCAATTAAGTTGATTTGGTTAATTTAGTTGAGTGATTATTTTTATTTTTTATATCAGTTTAGTAAGTTAATTTGATTAGTTATAAATTAATAAAATCAATAACTAAATTAATCAAATTAATTGAATTTTTAATATTCAATATATATATATATATGTATTATTCGGTTACTTAAATGCCCAATCTAAATATATCCTATATCCAATTACCTAACCTAATAAATGAACAAAATTTAACCCTAACCCATTATCTATGTCTAGTTCAACCTAATTAAACTTTAAAAAAATCAATTAAAAATAAAAATGAAACCTTCAGCGGACAGTAGCTTGATACATTATTAAGCCAACCCTTAAGCTTGCCGCCTCTGCCTCCAAAGTTCAGAACGTTATCATCCAAATCGCTTAGCTCGTCAGAAGTGAAGACCTGTCCAGCTCCATCCCAAACACTTTAAGTAGTCGCTTCATCTCCATTATCCAGCTTCATCCCAAATCGTTGCTACTTCTGTTTAGCCTCAGGTATTTCCAGCTTCTTTTGTTTTTACATTTTAGGTTGTGATGATTGTTCGATCTTTAATCATGTCTAAATATTAATATAGTATCGAGAATTTGATTGCTTGCTTGTTTGATAAAGGTTTGTATCTATATATCAGTGTTTAAAAACTAGATTTGATTTTATTAATTTACAAAAAAAAAATGATAGGATACTAGATGATGATATTATGATTATAATTATTTTAAGTATTATGGTTATAAGTTTAATAAGATATTGTCGCTCATTTTTAAAAAATATTTTTATAATTTTGGTACATTAGATTAGTGCTCAAACAAAAAATTATGATAATAAGAATTGATGAATAGTAAGTAATGTAAGTGATTTATAAAATAATTTAAATTTAAATGTCTCACAAAATGAAAATAATGATGATAATAATCTAGTAACAAAGTAAACTAAATAACAAAGTAAACTAAATAAGAAATAATGATGACTTAGGTAATATTCTTTGCTATTTTTAAAAGCTTACTTTTGTTTTTTTTTTTTTTTAACATTTGTTGTATTTTTAAGCTTACTTATGTTATTTTTTATATATTTGTAGATTTGTTAAAGATTATATTAGATCCTATAATTGATTAGAAAATAATATCTATTTATCATTGGAGGAGTTAAGGTAATGTGTCTTACTACTTGCTTGTTATGGATTAGTTTTAATTCAAGGATATGCTATATAGTAATATGAAATTCTGATTAGGCTTATTATGGATTAGACTTATGGACTGATTTTAATGTAGAAAATATTGGCTAAAAAATTATGATTGATGATTATTATAGATTGGGTTTTTTACGATATTGGTTTTCATTACAAGATTAGATAATTAAGTGCTTATGTATTGTATTCTAATTAATATATTTTCACTATATTTGTAGGTAATATTGATTGTGATCTTTTAGCTTGTGAAGGATGTTTACTACAAATGGAAGACTTTAGACTAGATATGTTTTGCTTTTTTGGTTAGATTATACTTTTATCAAATTTCATTTTCATTTGCAAGTTGGATTGTATTTTTTTTTTTTAAACTTCAATTTCATTTATAGCTAGTTTGAATCGATATTGCTTATTTAAACTATTTTAACTCCTTTTAATTTGAAGCTTAAATTGTAAGTAATATCACTTTTGTATTGTTTTAATATATGTTTAATTTGTAGGTAGTATTGATCTATTTATATGTTAGTTTCGATAAATTATCATTTTAAACCACTTTAACCAAATTAACCGACCAAACTAATTATAATTTAATCGATTCGATTAGTTTGGTTTTACTTATAAAAGGCGATTGGTTCGATCGATTCTTCTAACTAATTCGGTTAAATCGGTTTTTAATTTTTTTAATCAAACTAACCAAACCGATCAACTGCTCAATCCTAAGTATGCTTAAAATTACTCAAATAAATAGATATAAGATAGGCGATAAGATATACTTATATCTATAAAAAAATTTGAGATTCTAGTTAATATCAGTGCACTTTTGACAAAAAATAATTATAACTTTTTGAAAAAGATTTGTCTTAAATCATAAAAAAAGATAAGAATCGCTGCTAAAGACCAGGAAAAATGGTATGCTTAAAATTAATACTTTTTACTCACCATTAATTAAAGTTTTAAACTTCACAAATGTCATAACATATCCCTTAAAAAATCAAAAAAAATTATATTTGATGCTTTTTTAATATATAAATTTATGTATAATTAATGAATCAAATGATGTTATCTCATTAAAAATAAAATTATTTATATTTATTTTTAAAAATTTTAATAAAATAATATAATTTGCTTCACTAAAACTGTATATATTATTAATGTATTAAAAATAAATTTTTTTAAAAATAAAAATATATAATTATTTTTTTAACTTTTTTTTATAAAATTAAAAAATTACCTAGCAAACCAAGCTCTTCTTAATTAATTAACAACGGCGCTTTAGTCAAAAGCGATTGATCATAATTTATTAAAGACATAAAAAAATAATAGAAATGGATAGATACAAATGTATAACAAATTAAGCAATATCTAATCCAAGTACTATATATATATATATAATTACTGAAAGAAAGATAATTTAAACAATTATTTTTTATATATTTATAATTTTTTTAAATTTTACAAATAAAAAAAATATCACATATCTAAATTTTTTTAGAGTGTATTTGGATAAGGATTTTAAAGAGAAAATTTATCTGTAAAGAAGTTTTTAAAATTTTAAAATAAAATTTTTTTGTTTGATAAAATAAAAATTAATTTTTTTAAATTCTTAGAATTTGAAAAGAAATTTTAGATGGTTCAAATTCCGTTTTCAAATTTCACCTTATGTGAAATTTATAAAATTCCTTAATTTTTTATAAAATATTAATATTTATTAAGCTTTTTTTAATACTATTATTATTTTTTTATTTTAACTAAATAAACTTATTTTAAATTTTATTTTTATGTTATTAGATATATTTATACCTTTGTACAAGTCTAATTACGTCCATATTGCATTTTTTTTATTTTTAATATTATTATTTATAATTATGTTGTATTTCATCAAATTCTAATATTTAACAAATATTTATCCAAATAATATAATTATAAATACTATTATTTTGAATTGATAAATTTTAAAATATTAATATTTTAAAATTCTTCTTCCAATCACACTATTAGATCTTTAAAAATATATTTATCTTGACAACGCAATTTATGAAACTCACAAATCAACGCATTGAAAGTCGCGTTTATTCTAAATCAAGTGTATGTTTGGTTAACTTTTTATTGTTTAATGTTATTAAAAAAATTAAGTTAGAGTTATTTGATAATTTTATTTTTATAAAATTTTTTTCATATAGATATGAGGTTATATTTTAGTGAATGAAAATATTTTTGAAATGAAAATAAAAATTATATAAAAAAATAAGTTTATTTTAAAAAGCTCTTATTTTTAATTTTTTTTTAAGTTTTTTTATAATTTATTTACTTAAAATAAGCTGACTTCTGTCCTGTTACACTCATAGTCTTTGAAGGATAAAACCAATAAAATAATATCTACATCAAAAATTTGAATATTATATATATTTTTAATCCAATCCTTTGTAAAAAAGAAATCAAGCCAAACAAACACTAAAGATCTGTTTAGCGTTGCTTGCGGGTTGGAAAACACGGCTTCTTACAGATAAGCAATATTAAACAGAGTGTGGTTTATTAGATAAGCTGCTTTTGACAGCTAAAAGCAAACCAACTCAAAAGCTCTTTAGATGATGCTTTTGGGGTCGTCTCGGGTATCAAATTATTAAATACCGTTTAAATAATTCACAAATTACAAAATTTTATATATTTTTATAATATTTTTATAATATATAAATATTTATTTTTTAAATATAGACATTATCATTTTATGATTTATTTATATATTCTAAATTTATAAAGGGAATATAATAGTTTTTAAACTTTTAAAATTAAATTTCATAATAATTTTATGTTTAAAAAATGCTAAAAATCATATTTCTATATAAAATTTTAAAATTAAATTTCAAAAATAATTTATATTTTGAAAATTTTAATATTAATTTATTAAAATAATATTAAAAATAACTTATTTATTGTTTTTTAAATGTGCCCTTTCTAGACATTTTATCTTCTCGACGCATTTTTTTTACAAGAAGGCTAAACACAAAAATCTTAAATCACTGTTCACAACAATTTTAGACATTTTACACTGTTCAAACTTTTTTTTTCAATCCAAACTTTTTTTTAAACCAGTAACGGTAATATTAATCTAGGCTTATTTTGCATGGAAAAAAAATCTGATGAGCTATGGTTTGAGTTTAAAAGTTATGTTTGCTATAAAGATATAGTGTATAGTAGAGGTAGCAATAGAGCAAGTTCGGATAAGGTTATTTTCGGTTTAAAATTTTTTTCAAGTTTTGGCTTGTTCGAGTTTATGCTTATTTAAATTTGGATTTATTTAGGTTTAGGCTCGAACTCGAGTATTTTTATATCATTTTTTACTTTATGTTAAACGTAATCATTTTTACTTAATTTGAAATTCTAAGCTCGAGCTCAAATTTGACTTAGTCCAGCCCAAACAATCTTAGTTTGGTTTCATGGGCCTAGCTGTGGTCCGGAAAGATTTTGAATTTTAAGATCAATGATAAATTTGGCTCAACCTCGTGATTTAAGCATGAATCATTATTTATAATATTAAGCAATTATTTTTTATATAAATATTTATATATGTTATAATTAAAGTTAAACAAAATATATATTTAAAAAAATATTATTTTAAGCTGAGCTTGCTTGAAACCTAAAATCTGAGATCATGGCTTGTCAAGCTGGGCAAGCTGCCAAGCCAAATAAACAAGTGTTGTTGTTAGTTAAGTCTAGCATATAATTTTTTTTATTTTTGATAAGGTATTATTTATTATGGTTTTTATATTTTTTTAATTTATCTTATTACTTTGTTATACTATTATTACTTTAATTATCATTTTTGAAATAATAATAATAAAATAATATTTAAAAAAGCACTAAAATTTGACTATTAACATACCTAAATTTTCAATATTCAATGAGTTTAATTAATTAAATTAAAAAAAATATGATAAATAAATTATATACCTTATTAGCAATATTTTTCAAAGCTCATGATATAATTTATTTTTTAATAAATTATTATTTTACTATAGACATACTCAAAGAATAAGCTACTACCCTACCTGGCAAGTAGACATGCTTATAGATTGCGCCAGGTCGGATTTGAGTCGGGCTGAAGCATGGTATTAACATTAAATATGCTTATCCAAGCCCGGTCCGGCCCAAAATATAAGCTTCGAATTTTGCTCAAGCTCGTCCATATTTGTAAATAGATAATCCAAGTCCATTTAGGTCCAATCATACTATATTTTTTTATAATTTATTTTTAAAAAAATATTTTTTTAAATTTAATTTTTATTAATTTAATAATTTTCTTTTATTAAGTTTATAAATATAAATAATTTAACTTAGCTTTTAAAGTTTGCACTATAATATTATATATGTATTGTTTATATGACAAAAATTACATAATACATAAAATATAAAATAAATATATATCATATAATAGCAAAATGAGCCAGGCAGGGTGTAAGAGTAAAATGAACAGGGCCGGGTCGGGCTCGGTCTTTGAATGTTGAACCCACAGCTTGGCCCATTTTTTAATCGAACATATTTTTTATCCAAGCCTATTTTTTGGGCCTATTATGTTTATCCAAACCTTCCTAAATATCAAACAGACTTTCGGACTTAGACTAGTAGCCTGATCCGTCTATTAGCAAGTTTGCCCCACTTGGACCTAGGTTCCAGTTTTTATATATATATATATATACACGCACTTTGAGTTAAGTTCATTATGGGCTAGAATAATAATTTTAAATTAAAATAATATATTTTTATTTAAATTTAATTATAAAATATATATAAGTATTAATAAAAAATATTTTTAATACGACGAACATTAATTTTAGTCTAAATAAACAAATCTAATCATGTTAAATAAAGATTAAGTATTGAGATTCTAAAAAAATTCGAACCATGGTTCAACCCAATCCATGAGCAGATTTAATTATATATAAAATATAAATTAAATTTTTAATATTTAATTAAATTATTAATAAAATATTAAAATAAAACTGATAATTAAAGTTTTTGTTTTAAAAAAATTATTGAATTATAATTTCACAATATTTATTTTGAATATTAAATTTAAATTCAAATTTGGATGAGGCTTGAGTTCGAATTTTTTTGAATTTATATTTATTAAAATTTAAATTTTTTAGATTCAAAATATTTTAAATTTAAAATTTTTTAATATAAATTATTAATTTTTATTAAATTAAATTTGATTTGAATTAAAATTTAAATTTAAATTTTTTAAATAAAATTTTAAATTTAAATTTATTTTGTCTCTTTTAATTTAGGACAGTACTGGATAGAGGTCGGCATGACACAAAAGTCAAAAAATATACAATGACAAGACTGCAAGAATTAAAGTTAATTGCTGCTTTTTTTTTTCAAAAAAAAATTGTGAAATTAATTTTTCGATGTAAAATAATTTTTTCTTTAAAAGTTTTCACCGCTTAAGTGATTCTAAAAATGTGAAATTGAGAGGAAAAAAGTCATTGCCAAATCTATTTGTGAAGTGTTACCTTCTTAATCTTAATGAGCAAAGATTAAATTGTGCGATGATTTTAATTTCCGAGAAAAAAAAATTATAAGTGGAGTAGAGAAAGAAATGAAAAAATAAAAAATATGCTTAAACTATTATATTCGATTTAGTTTTGATTTAATTTTTATTGATTTTAGTTTCATTTTGATTCAGTTAATAATTAAATACATTTGATTCGAATTTCTTGTTTATAAATTTTAAAAAATATAATTATCTAAACCAAATTCTATTTTTATTGAATTTTTAATCAGTTTTTTTTATTTTTAAGTATAAAAATATATATTCTATTTTTATTAATGAAAAAACTTTAAAATACCATCAAAAAATATATTTTAAAATTTTTTAAAAATATAATCTAATTTAATTAAATTATATATAATATTAAAATTTTAAAAAATAAAATAATATAAATTAATTATAATTTTTTCTAAAACCGAACAAACTCTAACAATTTTTTAAAACTAATGAAACATGCAATTGAAGTTAAAGCAGGTCCCATGTGGCATCTTAAAATGTGTTAAAGAAATAAAAATAAATAAATGATGGATTTGATGATCGAGTGAGTGATTATAGACACCATTTACCATTAAAAGTTTTTACGTTAAATTAATTATTTTAAAAATATTTTAATAAATAATCTAATAATTAATTATTTTTTTTTTGAGAACTTGAAAGCATCTGAAAAACTATTTCATAAATAAAGGGTCAAATATTTATTAAATTTTTATATTTTAATTTAATTTTTAATTTAATATTAAAAAATTATTAATTTAATTGTTAAATTTTTATTCTATTAAATATATTGATTCGTTAGATTAATATCATTAATTAAATATTAATGTGATAATTAATAGTTAATAAAAAGTATAATATGTGATAAAAATATTATACTATCAATATTATGTTTACAAAAGAAATTTTAAAAAAACTTAATTTTTTATTTTTATGTTGATATAATATTTTTATCACTTGTCACATTATTATTTATCGTTAATTATCATATTAACATTTGATAAATGATGTTAATTTAAAGAATAAATATATTTTACAAATAAAAATTTAAATATTAAATTAATAATTTTTTAAAATATTAAATTAAAAATTAAATAAATATATAACCCATAAATAAAAGAAACAAAGTGTCATTTCGAGTTTTCGACAGTGAATGCGGGCAGTAAATTCTAGGAAGTTATCTGTCTGATCACTGTAAATTTCACCCATCACTCCTCAGCGCTGAATCAGTACTTGAAAAATTTATAAATGGAGAGCTTCAGACTAGTCCCTATCCCCCTAACATGGTTTAAGTTCCACCCAATTTGATTCACCCATCCCTCTGATCAGCTTCATTTTTAATGACAGCTTGTTTAATCACCAACTTTGACTGATGAGGTTCACCGATTTTATAAATTTTTTATCCACATTAAGATACGATACAGTCGCTTATTGATGCTCAAATTGATTGTAATTATTCGTTAGAGAGACCTTCAACATAAAAATGGTAGGAGGTGCTAGAACTGGCATTTCAACACGTATTTTAAGGTTTAATTTTGAAAATCAACATATGGTGTGTGTATATATATTTTACTTTTTTATTATATGATATTTTAATCTCGTATAAAGAATTTTTAAGAATCGATCATGATATGTATGTTAATACTTAAGTTAATACTTATGAGATGCCTTTTGGGATAAAATCGTAAAAGCGAACAATATCTCTTAAGTTGACTGTGAGTCTCTATAAATGGTATCAGAGCGCAATAAAACGAGAGCTAAATGCTAAATCGTGGGAGTCACCTTTAGAATTTTGTAAGAGCTAAATGCTATACGGTGAAAGCCACCATTAGAATCCTAACGCCTGATGTGATCCTGATTCTATCTGTTTTATATTGGATTTAACGAAGACGTCCAGCTGTAAAACGAGAAGAATTTGTAACATTCCAATCTTATATCGAAAATCTTTAAAGATCTGTAATGATATATACGTTGAAACTTAAGTTTATAATTACAATGTGTATTTTAAAAATAAAATCATAAAATTCAGTGAATCAAAACAGATAATTATGCATAAATTAAATGCATATATCTATCATGTATATATATAAAATTAATTTTTTATTAATTTTTAATTAATTACATTAATTTTATTTTATTATAATTAATGCTTAATTAAAATATATTATTTAAATTTAATAAATTTTTAATTTAATCAATTTAATTTATTTTTAATCATTTTAAAGTACTACCGATAAGATAAATAAGTTTAAACAAACTAAAATTGACTTCCGTATGGTCAAATTAAGTCGCTGGTACAGAAAAAGCTGGTAAGTAACTTTCTCTAGCTCTAATTAATTAAATAACTTGATTTCGAACCAAAAAAAAAAAAAAGAGGACCATATTCCTCGAATAAAAACAAAAGACATAATCCTACGCCTTGAGAAGACAGGCACTATCAAATTACATGACAGAACGGCAGAAGCATAAAGATATTTGGGCAGCTTCCTCTTCACATGGTCTCGTTCATCTAAAACTATAGAAGTATTTATGGCGGAGTAGGGTCGGATAGTAAAATAAATTTAAGTATTATATAAATATTATTTATATTTATTTAATTTAATTTATAATATTAATTTTAAATATTATTTAATTCTGTATCTATCAATAAATAGTATAAATATATTTTAATTTATTTATATATTTTTTAAATTTAAATTTTTATGTAAATTTTAAAATATAAATAATTTAATATATTTTTTAATATTTATCTTATAATTTTATATATATTATTTATACAATATAAATTATATAATATATAAATAAATAAAAATTATATAAATTATATAATTAAAAAAATAAGTTTAAGTTTGAATTTTAAATATTAAAATTAAAACTAAATCAGTTTTAAATAAATCAAATTGTTATTTATATTTATTTTTAAAATTTAATATTTTTATATATTTTTTAAATATATAAACTTTTATATTAAATAAATAATCAAATGACAAACCCTAAACTAAAGTTGGGTTTTCTATAGTAGTATTATTTTTTTAAAAAAAAAGAACCCTAGTGAAAAGCCTGTTCAAGTATTAATGACAAGGCAAAGAACAATGAAAGGTGTGAAAGCCAAATGCGGGCAGAGTGAAGAGATGTTGTTCTTAGCCTTTTATTTAAAACAACAAAGTCTTATGTTCTCTCCATAGTTGTTTTTTCTTTTTTTTTTTTAAGACTGAGCCCCCAATTCTGTCTTTGCATTTAAAGCATATATATCCCCTCTTATTAATGACAAACTGCAGTGAAGTTAAGATGTTTTGTGTCAAAAACTAATATCCGGCAACAACCCTTGTCCTTTCGAATTCAAGAAAAATCTTTGGTATTTTATTCCCCCCCCCCCTCCTTTTAAATTTTCTAATTTGAATTTCACTTTCCTTTGACAGGTTCTAGCTGTCTTCCGCTAATTCAAATCCAGAGAATTATTATTATTGTTGTTCATTAAGTCAGGGAATTATTGGGTTTATTTGTTTTCAGGCAATGATAACAATTAATAATTATTTATGTATTTTATTATATTATATTTATTATTTTATAAATATAAATTTTGTTTAATATTATTATTAGTGTAATTTTTATATGCAAAAGTAATTTTAAAATAGGTATAATTTTTTTATTTTTTACGATTAAAATTATAATTTAATACTTTAAATTAAAAAAATAAAAAAATAAAGCTTTTATAATTTAAAAATTAACTTTAAAATAAAATAATTTTATTATATTCATATTTTTAAATTTTCATTACTTTAAATATATATTTTGATATTGTAATTATCCACAATAATTTTTCACGTTATTACTAAATACTTAAAAAATTTTAAATTATATTTTTTATCTTACTTTTTAATTCAAATTTTTTTATAATTTAATTTTTTTTATTGACAATGCCAAACTAACCCAAAATAGATACTACGGTAAAGCCTATGTTTACCTCTATGCTTTTACTGAGACTCATATAAATCTGGTTTAGTCTTTAAAGAAAAAGAGATAATAATGGCACAAAGTTAAATGTCAAACAAATAAAACATTAAGTAAAATTAATTTTTTTTAAAAAAAATATAACATATAACTCTATAATAAAATAAATGAAACCAATAATATAATCACTGGATCAAAATACACGGCGTAAAAATTGACTTTTTCATATATATATGTATATATATATGTACGTAAATATATTTTTGAGAGACTTTTTAATGTATTTGTTGCAATCAACTGCAGCTAATATAAACGATGAAATTCACCAATTAAAACGTAAGCTACGGTTATTTAAGTCCCCGTTTGTTTTCAGGTGGTGAAATTGTCCTGGCCATTTAAGGTAGTGTGGTTTTGCTTGGCATAGCTTTCGAAAAGTGAGATTGGTATATCTGTTCCTTTGCCTTGAAAGCTGGTTCAGGCGTCTCTAAATACAGCTCTTTTAATTTCCTATATTTGAGAACTCAAAGCTTTTGTCAATCTACTTTGGTTGATTCTTGTTGTAATCCTCTCTACTTCTTTCCTCTCCCTCGTCTCCAATGGAGCCATCCAAAATCTTTGGAGGCGCTGAAGATAGCTACAGCAGTGAATCAGGGTGGACAATGTACATTGGTTCCCCTATAGATGGTGGCGACGACGACGACAATGGCGGTGATGGCGACGGTGGATGCAGTGAAGCTGATGATGATGATTATGGTGCTGATAATGGCGGTAGTGGTCCTGCTGATGATGAAACAGATGATGCAAATCATGAAGCTGACACTGATGATTCCATGGCTTCTGATGCTTCTTCAGGTCCAAGCCATCAGGGTCAGTTTTTTGGAAACATGGGAGGTCATCATCGCAGGACGTCCGGTTTCAAACAAGATGAAGATAATGAGGAGGAACGCCATAGTTACTTGGACAAGAAAGCTCAGAAATCAATGGAAAAGCAAAAGCTTGAAATGAAAAACAAAGAAGAAAACAAAGAAGCGAAACAAGCAGCTAGCACTCAATCTCGAAATGGTTCCAAGGTTAAAAAAAGCATCTGATTGTGAAAAAGAAACTAACTCTAGAGCTTTGTTTCTTTCATTTTCACCATTTTTGCCCCCCTCCCCCCCCCCAACTTCGATCTGTTCTTTTGCTGGGTTTTGCTGGGAAAACGTGTTTCAGCTTAAGAACCTATAAACCTTCTATGTTATAATGTTATCAAAGCTCTGATGTAAGCTTTCAATCAAGGAAATATAACACCATATTCCAATCCTAACTCTGGGGTTTAACTAATTTCAAGCTTTTGTTTCTGCTCCAACTGCTACCAACCTTCCATTAATGAACTTGTTGACGTACCTTCCTGCAAGCTCAGTTTTGTTTGTGTATGTATTCCCACGAGCAAGCGTTTATTCGCGATTTAATTTTTTTTTTTTTTTTTGTGATCGATATTTTTTTCACGATCATAATAAATATGATAATCAACCTTCCATCGATGAACTCGACATTCCAGCTGCATGCAAGCTTAGTTGGTTTGTGTACGTATTCCCACGTATTTACAGTTTTGGATTTTTCCTTGATATTTATTTAAAATTATAATAAATACGAGAATATATTTTTATTACCATTTAAAATCATGCGCCTGCAAATCCGAATTTGTCATATGAGCTGCTGCTACTAGTCGTTTTATAATTTGTATATTTGTATTATATATTTATATATTTTATTATATTATAATTATATTTAAAATTTTTATATTTATATTAATTTTAATAAATTAATAAATTATATTATATAAATTTAAAAATATAATTATATTTTATTATGTTATATATTTTTAATTTTATAAATATTATATTCGTATAATTATATCAAATATTATTTGTTAGCAATTTCAGTCTTTGCATTCATCACGGCAAAAATATGTTTGACGATTAAGTAGATATGAAGAACCTGCCACGTTTATTCCTTACGAACACTAAATTGAAGTTGAAACTGTTGAATAAATGATCATGAAAGAAGTAAACTCTAGCCAACAACCTTCCACCATCCGCAAAGCAGCCCGAATAAAACCAAAATTTTATGTACGATATTGAATTAGAGACTTAAAAATAAATGAATTAACATTGATTATAATTTTTAATTTTTTAAGTTAATGATAGGGGTTCGATTCTCAATATTTACTTTATAAAGAATTTTGTGAAAATTTAATGAAAGCGGTATGTATGGTTTATAAGGAGATATTTCATATTTTTTGAGATTTATCTTATGATATGAAGTCAAAATGTTGAAATAAATTGTTCATAGGTTAAGAATGTGTTAAAGTTGTAATGTAAGTTTAATTTAAACTCTAAACATCCGTTCCTCGTCCCTGAATTATCAAAAAATATTAAAAAAAAAAAAAGAAAAGGAGTAGAGTCTCTTGTAAAAGAAAAACTTTGAACTAATACACAAAAGCCTTCTAGTGTTGAAGCGACAAACATGATAATATTGTAAATAAAGTGACAATTACAAAGGGTCGGGTTATAATTTGAAATATTTTAAAATTTTTTTGTTTAATTTTAAATTAGGTCAAATTTTAATTAATTTGAAAACTCATTTAATTATTTAAAATAATACTAAAAATATTTTTTATTAATTTTTATAATTAAATTTAAATAAAAATAATTTACATTGACTTACACATTGAACCGATGTGGTGATCAATTTTAGGTTGAAATTCTATTCATTTGAATAAACAAAGCAATTATATTATTCCAATTTTGCATTTTTAAAATTTATTTGTGTTATAGATTTGGATTTTAGAATGTATAGAATTAAATCTATTTAAAAGTCGGACAGACATCTATTGAGTTAGGCTTGACTAAGAATTATTGTAATTCAAATCATAAATAATAAAAAATATTTTTATTTAAATTTAATTATAAATATAATGTAAAAATAATTTTTTATATTATTTTAGTGATACATCTTTTACCCTAAACCTTATCTAATGCATAAACAAGAATATAAAATAAATTTTAAGTCTCGATAAAACCTGATTCATGAATATTTTTATACAAAATATAATCTTTGAAATATTTATATTTACGTCAAACACTTATATCCGTATCTTACACCACATCGAATCCATATAACACTTAAAACAAAGGGCAAAACAGTACATCCTGGTGGATCCAATGGGGACGTAGGAACTTTAGTAATTTGGCTATAAGATTTTGACAATTCCACGACGGCCTGGCCCAACAACTCACAACTCATGGCTTAGCGCTCTCGACGTCGGAGGGTCCGGGCTATGGGGAGAAGCCTGTTTGGTTTTTTTATTATTATTATTTGAAAGATAATACGAAGTTTTAATAAAAATTAAATTAAAATTATTTAATAATTTTATTTTTTATAAATTTTTTAAACATATTAAGTTTACATTAAATGAATTAGAAAGTTTTTTAGAATAAAAATAAATATTAAATACAATATTAATATATTTGTAAAAGTAGAAGAGAAAAAATCTGTTATTTCTTAACTTTTCCCAACATTGGCTTCACCAATACGGCTTTTTCTTTCGGCCTTTTGATCAGCGGTCTACGTTTTCGCTACCAAACAAATTCCCAATCACGTAACCTTCCAATTCCCCATGGTAAACACATTTTCACCAATCATTTAAAGTTGACCCAACCCAATCTGAAAGCACACTGTGGATTTAGATTTTCTTTTGCTTTCAATAATTATTTATACTCGATGTTCAAAGTGCTAAAAGTTGATTAAATTCAACAATTTTCATGCCATCCCATGAGATACGACTAGTTATTGATTTGCGCAAGTGATGTCCAACCCTACAACAAAGTGAACAAGCTTCGTTAAGTAAGTTTTATATATATATATATATTTAAAAAATTATATATTATATTTATATTTAAATATATATTAAACACGAATATAAAATTTAAATTTTTTTAAATTTTTTTAAAAAAAATTCAAATAATATAGTTTATCATATCTTTCTCTAAGTGTCAATTCTTAAAAAGCATTGGTCTATATAAACAGTAGAGCTTTAAACCACTAATGAAGATGACGAAATATGAATTTAGAAATTTTAAATTTATCTTGCGCTTTTTATATTCAGTGTCACACGTAAGATATGAGGCATTGAGTTGGGTTACCTATTATTTATTAACTACCCATATATACTTTCTGTGCTAAAGGTAGTACAAAATAAGTCACTCGAGAAATGATTGATGGTTTAAGTTAAATAATACGAGATAAATATCACTTGTTAGGAAAAAAAAGTGAACTGATGATCGCAAACTAAAAGGCCTCGTGAGCCTTGACCGGTTGATCCTACGTGACCCAGGTACAACAAAGCCAACCATGATTGTCCTAGGAGAGCCTTTGTTATTAATGTCAACTTGTCAAGTCATAATTCATAAAACATAGCTCGTGAAAATCTCCCAATATACCAACAGAAAAGAAGATGAATCACAACTAAGATTTAACAATCAAAAATGAAAATCCAAGCTACAATTAAGGCACAATGTAGGAGCCAAGTAGGCAAAATGGGTAACGTAAAATAACGATAGCACAGGTCGAAGGAGAGAGATGATCGTCGGGTCCTAATCGAGAGAGCGAAACGGAATATCGAAAAAAGGAAGCCAAGTGATGACATCTTGCCTTTGCAATATATGGACCCTTGGAAATACATTCATATATATATATATATCATTAATAAACTTTCGCTACAGGGCATGTGACCACTTGTTTAATTTAGCTATGCATATTTCATTTTCAGGGATTCGAAAAGTGCCGATCACATTACTTGTGTCAGGCTCCACGGTGCTCGTTTCATCGCGCATAGGGTGATAATGCTGTTTTCCATCAAAAATTACTTTAGTTTTGTCGGCCTCCAAGATACAAGCGACCGGCGCATGTTTAGAAATAAGTGAGTATAAATTTTTAAATATATAATAAAATTTTAAAAAAATGAAATATATCTATATTAAATTAGAGCCTATCCATAAATTAAGCTAGATTGATATACTTATAAGTTAGTTTTATTATTTAAATTATATTAAAAATAAATTTATTAATAATATTTTATAATTAAATTTAAATAAAAATTTAAATCTATTTAAATTATTAAAATTTATGTTCAAAATTTAAATTTTTTAAATTGAATGAATGATACAATCAAATTTATATCCAATATATATTTATATCTCGTACTTATTCACACGTTGATACAAATGCTGAATTTAAGTTGGAATTAGAAGCCGGCAAACGTGTCATCATCAGATGTTTCGTCGGCAGGATACCTAGTCTTAAATGTTACCTAGTTAATGATAAGAAAGTCGCCAGCTAGACCAGTATATTTTAGTACCAATATTTTTTTTATTTTTAAAGAGAGTTGAAAAGAAAAAAAAATAAAGAAAGAAAGTAAAAAGGATAAAAATAGATTTTTTTATAAAACAAGTATATACAATATTTTTAATAAAATTTTATTTATTTTTCTTTGTATTTATTTATAAAAAAGAGGAGAAAATAAAAAATTTTAAAAGAAAAATATTTTCTATAAAATTAATGTAAATATTATTTTATATTTTATTAATTATTTTATTTTAAAAAAATTATAAAAAATATAATATAAATAATTATTTATTTTTCTTTGTATTTTATGTATAAATAAGAGAAGAAAGAAAAGAGAAGAAAGGCAAAATTAAAATATATTTGCAAAAATAATGTAAAAAATATTTAAATTTTATAAATCATTTATTTTTTAAAGTTAATTTAAATTATAATTTATTTTATTTTTATTTATTTATTATAAAAAATTTAAAAAAAAAAAAGAAAAAAGAAAAATCAGAGAAATGTGTTACAGCCAACAATTGACACGTGTTATCGACTACCATGTAATGTCAAACCAATGGATCAAGTAACCAAAGGAAAAATTTTTTTTATAATACCTTTCAATTAGGTATAACCTTATATAATTTTAATAACTGTTGATAATTTTAATAATATTTGATTAAATTTTAATAATATTTTATATAATTTTAATAATTTTTTATATGATTTTAAATTTTTTTTGTAATATTTAATATAATTACAGGTACACAATATAATTTTAAAACTTTTATATAATTTTAATAATTTTTAATATAATTTTTATAACTTTTGATATATTAATTCTTTTCAACATTTATAATCATTTTAATATACTTTTATTCCAAAATAAAAAATTATCTAAAAGGATTAATAGTAATTCTATATTAAAATAAATAATATTGACATATTGTATATTATTCACCTGGAAAACACCTGCAACATAAATTAGTTAAATAAAACAAAGAGAGTATTTTATTATATGATTTTTTTTCAAATAACTGGTACTAAGCTTTCCACTGACATGGTAAGCTGCAAACATTTTCGAGAGTCAGACTTAATCGAATTCTAGACCAATATTTTGACTCGAATTAAACTTAAATAAATATATATGATATTGGTATCATACGTAGATTTAGTTCGGACCTCATCTAGCCTATGAATACTTTACTGTGAAACTTCTGCCGATAGTTTCTGATGTAGCACAGATATATTAAAGCATTTCAGATCACAGACCTGTGACAGCCAAGGAGTCGCACTTGGTTAGCAATATGCAGAAAAAAAAAGCCCTAAAATCTTGCAGTCAAGTCAATGTTTGATTATATTTATACCTCAGATCTGATGGTATGAATCCATCCTCCATCAAGGGTGCTAGACATACATAAAACAACGTCAAGTCCTTCATGAAGAAGTAGTTCAAGCACCCTTGAAAGGGTGAAAACTCGCCCTTTCCGGCCATGAGAGAGCACAACTTCTACAAGATCCGAATCCAGTCGAATTTGCACAAGACAGTTCGAGGAATAGTCCTTACAGCTCACTGTCGGGTCGACAAAGCCACTCGGAAGCTTCTTTAACTCATCTCTCATGGCACGAAGTTTATCCATCCTGTTTCTCGTCTGTTTTATATAGATCGTTGCCCTCTCTACGATATCTTGTATACTGCATTTTCCTTCTGTATCGTCAGTAGGAGGCAATAGAGAGTTAAGAGATGAAACAAGGGATTCCATTCCTGGCCTCCCAAGTTTTCTATTTTCGATCTTGTTTCTTGCAAACAATTTCGGATGCTGCTGGTCCGTCCCCATGATCTTGCTGCCAGCCATTGGACCAGAATCCGAAATCTTTTCTTGAGGGTTGGCATTTGTCCTCACCGTTTCCCCTGTTTAACAATATTGCAAGATTATACATTCAAAAGTTTAGGTTTATGTATAACTTATTTCACAATAGTATAAATGCGGAACTTTGTGGAATAAATCTATAAATTTCATCCGGAAGCCTGCATTGTTTAGTGCGGAAAACGTACTATCTCTTAAAAAAAACTTCAAAAAAATTGATTATACCTACGTCTGCTTGGGCACATAACTATATCTGAAAGTCACCCTCGAATTTGGATTACATAGTACATGTGTATATATATATATATATATATATATATTTATATATAATCTCTTTTCAAACCTCACCCATTCTTTCCTTGTTACTATGCCTTATTATTGGTTAGCACCAAGTGGAGTTGGCACAAATAATCCTAATTAATAATAGCTTAGAGTTAGAAACATCTATGCCAAAATCATTAACTGGTTATGAAGTAGGCCATAAACAAAAGGGGGAAAACAGTTCAGAAGAAAAAACTTATATTATTTCGACTTTTTATTTTTTTAAGTATTTATATTTGATACATCCGACTATGGGTATTATGATATGACTCAATCAAGATCTTCTAAATACATAAAAAATCTTTAAAAAAAATAAAAATTCTCATGTTAAACACATGCCAATGTCCAACTCTCGAGTCGAGAGTAACTTAAAGGAAAAAACAAATTACCTGGTTGTTGTTCATTTTTTGTTGAGGTTTCCACAATATCTCGATCTTCTACCAATTGCGTCATCACGTCTCGGTCTTTACTGATCGGTGAAAAAATGCTCATTAAAGAATCTAACCCAGTCCCCCACTCTGTTTCATCCCATTCCATATCTGCCCACCATTGAGTTTCGCCCCTGATCTTTCTAAGATTTTTGCTTGACAATTCAATTTTTGATATTTTTTTAAACTTTGGGCAATTATAAAATCCAATGATTTCTAATTTAGGTGCAATAAATAGACCATTAGAGATGCTTACCAAGTCTGGAAGGTAAAGAAGTAACAATTTTTTCAAACTAGGAAGCAAATTATCTGACCTTGGGCTGATTGATGCATGGCTTATTAGGCTGGTGACTCTAGGACAGTCTTCAAGAATGAACTCTTCCAAGTTGACAAGATTTTCAAGCAAATCATGTGGGAAAATGGTTCTCAGCTGGGGACATGCATGCAATGCTAGGAATTTCAACTTCGAAAAACTGCCATATCGAACTCGTCCTTTCCAAATGCCTCCCAAATTCTTCATATAGTAAATGCTCAAATACTGCAGTGATTCAAGCACATGATGGCTCCGTTCTCCATCAATAATGGTTTCCATCATATTGCATTCTGCCAACAAGCAAAACTCGAGCCTCTTCATATTCTCGATCCCGAATTCGGATAGATTCACGGCTGTTGCATGGCGGTCCAAGAAAAATGAAGTAGAACATTTAAGTACCCCTTTTAACTCTGTCGGGATGTTTCCACCATCAACAAACTTCAAGCATTTTTTCCACTTTCTAAATTGTGCTTCAACTTCTTGAGGTACCCGAGAAATGATTGTCCTTTTCTGAGAGCCAACAATGAATCTAAAGTGTGACAAGGAAGGATACACCAATGATTTACTCTCGGACTTAAAATGATCTAAAAGTTGGACTTTTGGCATGTACAAGTTGAGACTTGTCAACACTTCCAAGTTGTACAATTCCTTCACGACAATTTCCACTGAATCATCCCACCGCTTGTCTACCGGATCCACATCGATACTCAGTTCAACCAGTCGCGAGAGATTCGATATTGTTGCAGGGCGAATCACCATGCTTGATTGCAACTTCTTTTTGCTACGATTTGCATGCCCATAAAACGATACTCTCAAGCGCTTTAATTTGACTAGCTCTCGAATTTCTGCGGGAAGATCCATAATCTGAGTTTCATCAAGATCAAGCTCCTCAAGATTCTTGAGTTTCCCAATCTGGGGTGATAGTTCCATGAAAAGTTTGCACTGTCTCAAGCAGAGCTTCTTTAGTGCAACCAACTTGGGAAGAGATTTTGGCAAAGATTTGATATTAGTATCGGACAAATCCAATACTTGGAGAAGAAGTATACGATGAAAGAACAAAGGAGGTATAGCTGCAAGTTCATAGTTACTTCGCAGGTACCAAGAAATAAAGGAAAGGCAATCTACAGAATTTGGTTGCTTTGCAAGCTTTTTTTTCTTTTG
The DNA here is from genome assembly GCA_038382025.1 of Adansonia gregorii. Classification (NCBI taxonomy): domain Eukaryota; kingdom Viridiplantae; phylum Streptophyta; class Magnoliopsida; order Malvales; family Malvaceae; genus Adansonia; species Adansonia gregorii. The sequence continues at coordinate 5,251,790 of JBBYHO010000008.1, read as the reverse complement.
CTGACGAACATGTACCTTGGGAAGTCTTCTTTTATCTTTCGGATTTAAAGGAGGTAGCTCAGAAAGTACACCGTTCATCAAATCGATCTCACTGGAGTACCATTGTTTCTTATTGGGTGGCCTAATTGATACTGAGGACCTTACCTCAAGATCAAGTCGATACATTTTGGCCTGATCAATGTCCTACTATATCAACCATTTTCTTCTGATGATTGAAACAATCTTTGCTTCACAAAATTTTCACTCGTTTAACAAAGCCTTGACGAGAATTCGGGGAGAATCATGTGCTTTCACCAAATATATAACCTTTCAAACAAGAAATCAAAGATATAATATTGTAATATCACCATGATATAAAAAAATTTTGCAAGAATACTTACATTGTATCAGATACAAGATGCCATTATTTTTTTTTCCTTTTGGAAGTGAGAACTGTTTAGATATAACATGGGAACAGGTCTAACAATACTAAAAGTATTCATGAGCCGAGCCGGGTCGGATTCGCATCAGGTCTAAGCATGTTATTAATATCAAATATGCTTACTTAAGCTTACCTTGATTTAAAATATGAGTCTTGAATTTTTAAGCCCGCTTTATAAATGTGACAGTCTAAACTAGTTTAAGCTAACCTATATTATATTTTTTATAATTTATTTTTTAAAATTATATATTTTTTAAATTTTAATTTTATTAATTTAATATTTTTCTTTTATTAAATTTAAAAATATAAATAATTTAACCTAATTTTTAATTGTTATACTATTATATTGTATATGTATTTTTATATCGATAAAAATTATGTTATATATAAAATATAAAATTAATATATATTACGTAATGATAAAATAGATTAGTCCAAGCTCGGGCTTTGAAAGTTTGAGCTAAAGCTTGGCCTATTTTTTAATTGGACCTAATTTTTTCACCCAAGCTCATATTTCGGACATAATATTTTTGTCCTAACCCTTTCAAATATAAGATGGCTTTAAAGTTTGAACGAATAACCCAACGCATGATATTAACATCAAACATGCTTGTCCAAGCTTAGCTTGATTCAAAATATGAGTCTTGAATTTTTAAGCCCGCTCATATTTATAACTGTGATAATCTAAGCTCGTTTAAGCTAACATATATTTTTTTATAAATTATTTTTTAATTATATATTTTTTAAAATTTAATTTTTATTAATTTAATATTTTTTATTAAATTTAAAAATATAAATAATTTGATCTAATTTTTAATTGTTATACTATTATATTGTATATGTATTTTTATGTGCTAAAAATTTTATTATATATAAAATATAAAATTAATATGTATTACATAATAATAAAATAGGTTAATCCAAGCTCAGTCTTTGGAAGTTTAAGCCAAAGCTTGGCTCATTTTTTAATCAGATTTAAGTTCTTCACCTGAACTCATTTTTAAAATATAATATTTTTATCTTAATCCTTTAAAATATAAAATAATTTTTAAGTTTAAAGGAATAACCTAATCTTTGGGTATATCTAAATAATACACATGATTCTCTTTTGCGTAAGCCCAAATAATGTATACAGTAGGAGTAAGCTTTGCCAACAACCCAAAAATACTAATATGTGTCCTATTTGATCAGAAATTTGACATAATAGTTTGCTTTCTGGTCATGGCCGAACTACTCGTTCGGCTCACCTAAAGCAGGGCTTTAGATATGACTTTTCATAATTCAAATTTATTTACAATTTAAATTATTATTTAATAATAAAAAATTATTTATTATAATTAAATTATAAAAATATTAATATTAATATTAATATAAAAATAATTTTTTATTTTTATTAATTTTTAAACAATAATTTAGGCTTTAAAGTCAAAACCAATTTAGATATGGGTAAAAAATCTAAAAGACCTCAAGCCATGACCCAGCCTGGAGATGGACACCTTTCTCTAGACATGCGGGCAACTTGACAACGCAAAATTACTAATTAAATTTGATAATTTATATATTTATATATTTTATTATATTATAATTATATTTAAAATATTTTATATTTATATAAATTATGAAATGTTAAAAATTTATGTTATATAAATTTTGAGACATGTATTTAGGTCATGTCTTGTAGTGTTTTAAGCATTATATTTATGTTATATTCGTATAATCATATCTAATATTATTAGGTCTAATACCAATCTTGTAGAAACTATCTATGAAATGGATCAGGTTATCTAGTAGACTCATCCCAAATTGGGTTGACTTGGATTACTATTCATTTAATAAAATTTTTATTTAATTTTAACGATAAAAATATATAAATATTAATATAAAAATAATTTTTAAATATTATGATATTCTTAATATACTAAAATGATTTTTGGACTTGGACTAGACTTGAGCATACAAAAATAAATATTTCAAAACTCAATTCAACTCGATTCGCGAATACATCAACAACCATACTTCCATGAAATTTACAACAAACGAAAAAAAATTAAAAATTACTTTCATATAAAAGCACTCTTAAAAAATTTGAATTTTAATATTTACAACTATTTCTTATATTCAATTTGTAATCTCTTTCGTTCAAAAAATGAATACTTTCGTCTATATTGATGCATAAATTACTTTTATATTAAAAAATAGTATAAAATATAACTAATTTTTTTCATTTTTTATTAAAGTTCCCTATCTTCTACTTTCTCCGGGAAGCTAGCTAACAAAAATGTGCCATAAATATGCTAATAAATCTTGATAGTTTAAGCGAGAAGTGGCATTTAGACTTAGTTTTAACATAATTCTGAAAATCCAATAATAAACAATAAATATAAACCAAAACAAAAGATTTCACAAACACCAAATCAAAGCAGGTGCTAGGGGAAATTAAAGCTGGGAATGGTCTGAAATCGAGATAATGAAGCTCGTACTGAACTCACCTTAAAGTTCTTGTAGATCTTGTTAGCGATGAAGTTGTTTTGTTGCCGTCGCTGAGAAACGAAGGGGAAATGTCTTGAGAGGTGATGGAATTCGAAATAGCCTTCTAGTCTGCCTTTTTAATATTAAAAAACAAATGGCTCTCTCCGTCATTGAGGATCCGCGTTTGGGAAACTTCTAATATTTTTGGACTTTGATCATTTGAGCATAAAGGTGGTCCAAAATTTTTTAATCCTTTTGCTTAGGTTTGAATTATTAATTTAAAAAATTAAAAAATTATTTTAATATTAATATTAATATTTTTTATGATTTAATTTAAATAAAAAATAATTTTTCATTACGTAAGTAGTAATCTAAACCAAATCAGTTTGAATCACTAAAATAAAACTCAAAACCGATTTTTAAACAAATCTATTTCATAATATACATTAAATAAATATATTATTTTTCTAGTGTTTTTCCATTCACTATTGGTGAAATTTTTAACTTCAAAAGTATAATTAAAATACAAAAAAAGTATTTTTTTTATTTTTATTTTTAATATTTTATTATACTTTATACAAATATTTATCGTTTTATTAAATTTGTTGATAAAATTTTTAAACTTGATCGCATCTGTATTAAATAATTTTTGTTACTATTTTTTATTAAGATATAAATAATTTAATTAACAAATATTTTCAAAGTGCCCAGTTGAATGACAATACAATAATTTCAATTGAGCTGTTTAATTGCTTGCATTATATAACTCTTTTTATATTATTTTTGCTTTGGATGGATATTTTATCTTTTAAAATTGGAATGTCCAATGCATTAAAACTCATAAAAGGATCAAAATGTGTTTTTCGATTAATGAATAAAAAAACCCCTTAAAAATTACCTAAAAATAGATGATTTATCTTGAAAATTATATAACTGTTTTCATTATTAAAAAGAAAAAAAACATCGACTCAACTCTTAATTAATTTTATAATTGGGAAAAAAAGTTCTTAGCGTTAATGTAAGTATGTGAAGTCTATCTTTTAGACTCAATAATTTTAGATATTATATAATTATACGATGCAAAAAATAATTAAAAAAAAAGTTAAATTATAATATAAATAAATGATATATCAAAATCTATATAACAGAAATTATAAACGTATAAAAATTTATATAAATATATAATATTTTAAATATAATTATAGTATATATTAGATCTATATTTTTACACTCAAAAGCATATTCGGTATTACTAGATATGATTATATATACATAAATATTTAAAAATTAATATAATATAAATTATTAATATATTAAAATTTATATAAAAATAAAATATTTTAAATGCAGAATAAACAGTAATAAAGTATATAAATATGAATTAAGATGCCTACTCAAAAGCTTACCACATGTTTCACGTATGAAACCAACGAACTCGTGATAATCCATCAAAAGCATAATAGTCCTTTGTCAAAAGTTCTTCGACGAGGAAGAAACTGGCAAAATTCTTTCACACCAACCATTTAGGTTTGAAACCGACAACTAGTCCATCAAAAGCATACCTTTGGCAAAGTGATATTCGGGACCTTATAAGATATTATCTGTTTTAAGTTAATATAAATTAATTTTATAATAGTATATTTAATAAGGATTTTTTTTTAAAAAAAATATATCTTGATTTAATTAAAAAAATAACTTCCGATTATCAAATATAAATTTTTATATTAAAAAAATAAAATATAAAAAATAATTAAAATATAATACGATATAAATATATAAATATATTAAAATTTATATAAAATAATTATTATATAATAAAATACGTTATATTAACGTGAATTATTAAATCCACTCAAAAGCGGGCCACATGTTTCACGTATGAAACCAACTAGCCGTGATAATCGACGAGAAAGAAACTAACAAATTTCCGTCCCACAAACCATTTAAGTTTGACAGCTAGTCGGTCAGAAGCTTACGTTTACATTGGCAGTGTAGTCATCGACTCGTGGTCGGCTTTCAATCATAGTTCAAAATTTTTTTGTTTAAATTTTAATTAAATTAATTAAATAATTTATTTTATTATTTAAATAATATTAAAATATTTTTTATTTTTTTATTTTTATAATTAAATTTAAATAATAATATATATTATTAAATAATAATTTAAATCGAATCTATTTTATCACGTGCTAAAGATATTTCTAATCAATTAATCATTGAAAAATTTTAAATTATTCTCCGTAACTACTTTGAACTTCACTATATATAATCATAGTATCTATGGAACTCTATTAATGCAAGCTATTCATTTTGCATGCCTATTCTCTTCACTATACCGGTTAATGAATCAGGTTACAATTTAAAATTTTTTATTTTTTATTTAATCTTAAATTGGGGCATATTCAAAAATTCATATAACTATTTAAAATAATATTAAAATATTAATTTTAAATTAATATTTATATATTTTAAAATTAAATTGAAGTAAAAAATAATTTCTTAACTAATAAACAATAATTAAAATCAAATTAAATTGATCATAATTATAAAATATAATTAGTTATCCTACAAGTGCAATTATACTCCTTAGTTATCCTACAACTGCAATTACCTAGGGTGTTGTTTCAAATTCATTAATAAATTATTTATTTTTATATATATAGAAATAGATAATAGTTCAATAATATATTTTCGAATTGTGATTTTTAATTACGAGTATCTTATTGTTTTTAAACTTAAAAATTAAAATTTTTAAAATATATATTTATCGAAGATTTTAATTTAGAATTTGAAAAATTGTAAAAAGTATTTATCCAAATTTAGATGGGCTTAATCTTAATTATACCTTATATACATTCAGTTAATATTCAAATGACTATTGTTTTAAATTTAAAACAAAAAAAAAATCGTGTTAGATCTAAAATTCTATCAGTATTTATCTTAAATTGAAAAAATTACCAAATTTTATATATTTAACTAATTGTAACTATTATTTAATAACATAATTATCAAAAGATTTATCTTAAATTTAAAAAGTGGTTACATCTATTAAAATTTAAAATAAACAAATCTTATTTGTCCACTTATAAATATAAACAAGTTTAATTTGTATTATAAAAAATATTTGGTATATTATTAAAAATGAAGTACTTAATATAATTATATTGTTTAGTAACTATAAACATTAAACTTGAAAAATATTAATTTCAAATTATTAATTTTAATTTTAATGACATTCTATATCATTCTAGATAGTTTTGGATAAAAATTAAATGTTTAATTTAGATATTTCATCTTTTTATTTAAAAAATAATTTAATTTAAATATAATTTTTTAAAAAAATAAGATTGACTTAATCCATTATATATTAATTGATAAATAGCTTTTGACCTACTTATCATATTCAACACTTTTTTGTTAAAAATTTAAATTAAATAACATTTAATATAAATTATCAAACGCATTAAAAAAGTTAACGATTGAAAATTATCAATGTGTTATCAAATAATGGTATTTTAATTTTTTTTTAATTTATTTTCATTTCAATTCCTGCTTATTTTCATTTTTTTGTGTGTTTTAATTAAGATTAGAGATTTCAAATGCATAATTAATTTTTGAGATATATTTTTAGTATTTTTATCAAAGTTATAAGATAATTAAGATATATGAATTATTTTTAAAGTTATTAAAGAGTTATATGATAAAAGCTCATCTAAGTTATAATTAAAATATATCAATATTTTTTTTTTTTTTTACATTTTTGACATTCTAAATAGTTTTATAAATAAAAAATTATTTTTTATATTTTTGCATTAAATCTCATGTGGATTATTTGTTGAAGCCTTTGATTTTAATTATGATTAATAATAACCATTAATTATATATGAATCAATAAAACTATTTTAAACCTACAATTACTGAGTTCAAACATTTTCATTTTTTAAACTTTTATTTCACTTTTTTTTTTTTAAATATGGAGCCCACAAAAGTGAAAACAAGAATTAACACAAGAATATTAAGTCACAAAAAATTATTTTTTTAATTAATTATAACAAGATTCACGTAATAAATAAAAAATTTTCAAGATGTTATAAATCATTAATTTTGCAACTGAAGATATAATGGCATGCATTAACTAAATTTCAAAAGAATTTCCTTGCATTCCAAATGTAATTTTTATATATTAGTAATAAATATATTTTATTGCATAGTGTGTTTTAATTAAATCATGATTATCTATATATATATATATATATAATATTACAAACTAAACAAATCACTTAAAAAAATAATGTTAATCCAAATTGGAACAAACATGTGCCATTAAAAGTAATAAATAATTTATCATGTTAATTTTTTTAAGATTTAAAGCAAAAGGTAGGTGATAATGTTAATTTTTTTATAAACAAATTAAAATAATTAAATAAAAATTATCTTTTTAAAATCAATTTTAAATTTAAAAACTACCAAAAAAATGCATGTATGTCAATTGTTAACTAATTTCTAGAGTTAATTGCATAAATTGTTGCACCCTTTTACCTAGGTATTATTAGATATCAACAATGAAAAAATTATTTGGAGGGCATACTAATTTAAAATCAAGGAGTAACCAAGATTTCATAACCTTTAATGAAATAAAATAAGTTCTAAATAAAATTTAAAAAATTTTATATTATTGCAAACCAATCATATATATGCATATGATATATAATGTATGTATTATATTGCAATGTATATGTTACATATTAAAGTTTATTTACGTATAATATTATAGGTACCGCTTGTATTTATCATATAAAATGAAATAATATCTAAGAATTATTTGTGAATAACTTTATTCAATCAATTACTTAATTAACAAAATTTTTAATATTAAATAATTATTTTTATTTAAATGTTTTTATATATATAATTTTATCCTAATTTAAAGTACATAAAAAATATTTCAACTCATTCTTATTAAATATATATTAAACCTAAATATGGACTATAAATTTAAATAAATAAAACCAATCCGTACATTATACGGATAGCAAACTAATTTTATAGTTTGATTAATTATTGTTGTATTTATTTCGTTTAAGGAGTGAAGAGATTCACTCTTGAATATGATTGATATATTAATATTTTTTAAAAAAAAAGAATTAAACAGATTAAATTATTCAAGGGGTCCATTTAATCTTTTTCAAAAGATTCACTTCAACTTTGGCTAATAACTACAACTAAGAAAAATTAACCATGGGGCTTTGCCCCTGGATCAAGTGAACATACATTTTTTTAATTTAAATTAATTTAATTTGATCTGAATTATTATTTAATAATAAAAAATATATTTATTTTAATTTAATTATAAAATATATTTAAATATTAATATAAAAATATTTTTTTATATTTTTTTATTAATTTATGAGCAATCTATCAAACTTCTAAATCGAGCCACATTGATTCAAAACTGGACAGAAAATATTAAAAATTTTCCAACCACAACATCACTTAACCAACACAAAAAATTAAAAAATTTTGAACAACAGACCCGATGGATGGACAGCTACAGCCATCATGTTCGAGCATTACAATGATATACAATATCTCTAACCCGCCATACCATTTTGCCAAGTACTTCTTGACGCCGCCTCCCACAAATGCATTCTTGTTGGGTTACATTATCAAATACCAACGCTCCATGATACTCAAATTCAAATTTGAGTGTTAATTTTGAATATATGTCCAATACAAGTATTTTTATTTTTTAAAAAATTTTTTTGTACATTTGAAGAATCATATATATAATTATATCCGAAAGAATATCAAACACAAATGTGTAAAACCGAAAAGTCCGAGCAACATAACCCATGTCAGTCACGTTTGACTGACTAAATAATAACAAACCATGCATTTCTTCAGCTGATCTAACAAAAAAAAAATCATCGGGATATACTCTTGCTAACTTGAATAAATTAACGAGAACCATTCCCATTTCATGAATATAGCTAATCCAGATTATAGCTTCTCCTCTAAACTATAGCATTAGCAAAAGTACAGAAAATAATAGCTAAACTAAAAAGAAACAAATTAGAATGGAACATTGCACTTCAAAAAACACAAAATCGCAAATTCCTAAATAATCATGTATTTGGGATAGGCAAGACAACCATAGTCATGATATGCTGCTCCTAACTCTTTATTTTTATTTGAAGTATCCCTATCGGACCTCCGTGTCGCATATTTAGATATAAATATAAAAACACGATTATCTAAGGACTGTCCAAATACATGGAAAAACTTAGAAAAAAATACTTAATATACCAGCGTTGAACACATACTCATACGAGTCTAAGTAACACAGCAGTCATAATATCAGTGCACAAGCAAGAAAACCACAGTCACGTTATATTGCCCCAACTCTTCATTTTTCTTTAAGTATTAGTGTCCGATTCATATTCAAATATACACATGGAGATAAAACCCTTAAAGAACCCTCCAAATACATGAAAAACTTAGAAAGAAACTGCACATACCCATATCTAAAAACTCACATTCAAGCCTGAGTAACATAGCAGTCATATATGTGGGTTATAGGATAAAACAGAATTGTAGCAAAATGGTAATTTATAACTATTCCAACAAAAAAAACCCTCAAGGTACAATTGAGTCATTGAACATTCGTATCCCACAAAAAGGATTAGAAAATATAAAATACTTATAAAATTGTGAAGAATGACATAATCTTCAAAAGACCTATTGACTCTTTCCAAGAACAAATATCTACAATCTTAACAACCTAACGCTAAAAGAAAAAGCTTCAAAATCAAAAATGAACATAAATTACCATTACAGTGCACCACCGGCTCTAAGGTACCTTCTCCTTTCATAGTCAGCATCATCCGTAGGCAACTCGTGACGACAAATAGGGCAGGTATTCCTTATTCCGAGCCAGTGTAAAATACAATCTCCATGATAGCAATGTGTGCAAGGCAGCTGCTTCATCTTTTCGCCAAGGTGAATATCATCCTTACAAACTGCACAAAGCGCATTGTTATTCACCACGTCCTCCTGAGTCACAACCACAGAAGGAAGATTCTCGACTACAGATTTCGAAGCTGGAGGCTTCCCGATAAAGGCATTCTCATTCTCAACAAACTGTCCAAACATGATTTCATATTAAGCAGCATCATTATAGTCATAATGATCTGCAAAAAATGGCTCAGTGTTCTCATCCATTTCGGGGGTTGTTTCCAAATTATTAGCATTCAACAGAACCTCCCACTCCAAAGTCTCCAACCCAGCTGCCCTCTCAAAACTAACTGCATCTTCGGGTTCTATAATAGGGGAAATGGAAAGCGAAACCGAATTCACATCATCATCGCCATCAACGAACACGGTTAAAACCTCCCTCTCATCAACCCCACCATCCACTTCCTCCCACTCGACATCTTCAATGGTATCCCTCCGATCCTCCAACTGAAGCGAATCCCAACAAAGTGGAATACTAACACTCACATCGACAGCATCAGCATCATAAAAATCATTAAGATGATCATCAATTCCATAATCATCCCCTGCATTCAAATCAATTGTTAACGCCCGATTATCATTCTCATTCTCTCCACCATCCCCTGAATCGGATCCAAACCCAACAATCCGAGTGCTATCCCCAAAACTTTCAACATAACCAAAATCAGAAGCAGCCTCACTAGCACTCAACCCAGAAACCGTCCTTTCCACAAAGAAATCTTCGTCATCATCTTCGACACCGTCAATATCAATCTCACCATCGCTCTCATGAGTATCCATCAAATCAAATCCCAATGCTAACCCTAAATCTAGCTCATGATTTCCCTCAATAACATCGAAACCTGATTCGTTTAAAGCATCAGAAACCAAATCAATGGCATCACTATTGCTAATTCTAATACCATTGCTGTTACCAGAATCGGAATTGGAATTGTTATTGGAAGTATTAATAGAAATAACCTGAGATTGTTGCTCGACGCGTTGGTGGAAGAGAATAACGAAGTTGACTTGGTTCTCGCGGCGGTCGAAGGGATCGGAGCCGTTGGTAGTGAAGGAATCGGAGAGCGAAACGTCGTCGTTTTCGTGAGGGAGATCGGGATCGGAGGAAGAGAAGAAGCTGAAATCGCGAGAACAATAAGGGAGGGAATCCAGGGTCAGGGCTTGGTCGAGATGTTGGTGGTTGTTGTGAACGACGTCGTCTTCCTGGTCGTGAAGGTGAAGCAAAGATACCGACGCCATGAATTTTTTGTGTTTTGATGAAACAAAAGTAAAAGATGAAGCGAAGAAGGAACAAATAAAGGTTAGAAATGTATGATTTTTTTCGATTGGCGAAAGGGGTGACGTTAAACGGTGGGTTGTATTAGGTACGAAATTACCTTTCTACCCACAACTTTCTATTTTTCACCAATTTATTTATTAAAAAATATATATATATATAAAAAGCAAATAAATTCATGGCTCAAGTAATTTTCTTAATATATGAGTAATATTTTAAAGTAAAAAACTAAGTAATTTTCTTAATTGATTAATTAATTACTTTTCTAAATGCAAAAATGAAATATTTTATATTTTTTTAAAAAGTTTTATTTTATTTTTTTAATTTTTAATTAAAAATTATATCACTGGATTTTTTATATTAACTTAATTAAAAATTTTATAATAAACAAATAAAATAATAAAACAAAAAAATATTCCTGTCTTTCAACTCTTTTATAATATTTTATTAAAAAATTCATTCACTCCACGTGGTATGTATATGTTTAGTCTATACTAATTATGAGTTCTTAATAATAGGAGTTTACCGATTGTCCCGTACTATAATAAAAGATATATTTTAATTTTTATATTATTAAATTTAATATTTAATATTTATATTTTTAAATTATAATAAAATTAAAATTGATAAATAATATTAAAAATTTATTTGAATGTTAATAAAATTTTAATATATTGTATAACATAAAATTTTAAATTTTATATTAAAAAATTAATTGCGTTAAAGGTTAAGTTTAAATTCTTTATATAAAATTTAAAATTTTAATACGTCAATATTTTGTTCATATAAAAATAATTTTTCAATATTATTAATCATTTTTTATTTAATATAATTTTAAAAATATAAAAATTAAAACTACAAAGTTTTATAATACAAGATTAAAATACATAATCCATTATAACACAAAAAATTCTAATAACTTTTACTGTTTTTAATTGAATTTAAATAATCTCATCGTAATGTTATGATATTATAATTTTTATTTTATAATTTTAATTTTTTTATTAATATTTTTAATCAATATTTATTATAATTAATTTTAATAATATTTATTTTATCTATAATTGTAATAAATATAAAAACACCAAAAAAATAAGTTCATGGTTATAATTTAAATACTTTGATCAATAGTGAAATGCTACTAAATTAAAAAATTATTACAAAAATCGAATTAAGATCAGTGATTAAATGAAATAGGCATCATCGAACGTTGTGGACTCCATCCTTGGCATTTGTTTTTAATTACATCATAACTTGTCGACTTCACTTGACCGTCGACTTCAAAAACGGATTAGAAGGACGCTGAGATTGTATCCCTGTTACTTCTACTGCCTTCGTTGCTTCCTCCTTATTTGAACCTTTCAAAAATGGATTACACGAGCTGTTGGATTGTAATTTAGTCGCTTCCGCAACCTTCTTCCCTTCCTGGATATTCGGTAAGTTCTTTGCTTCTTTAGCACTATTCACTTGGCTGGACTCTAGATTTGCAGTTTGATCATCTGTTTTTTGCTTTCCGAGTTTCACTCTATCCGAAGATTTTACTTTCTTTGAAAACAGAGGGGCCGAGAGTTTAGCTGAAGATGATGATATGGCTGGCTCTGAAATTTCGCTTCTTTCGGTTGCAGTTAAGGCCTTGCCGACTGCAAGATCAGCTTTACCGGACATATCATATTTTGAACTGGGAAGAGAGGGATTCAAAATCTCGGCTTTACTTCTCAGTCTTTCCTGTTTTATAGAAAGGTATAAAAACAAAGATCAGAATCCAAATTGAGCACTTTTAGAAGTCGGATTTATTTAGATGTTGAAGGCTAACCTCGAGTATATCGTTGAATCGTTCCGCCAAAATAGGAAGCTTTAGAGCAGTGGCAAGCTGTATTGCACCTCTAACTGATTTTTCAACGGATAAAAGCTTCACAAGCTCAATGGCTCTCACAAGTTTGTCGCCTGCAAGAGCAGCAGGGAAAGAGTTTAACAGGTTAAGGATAAGTCGGATAATTTATAGTTAACTGAAGGGAAAAGACCGCATTCCGTGAAAGTTTAAATGAGTTTCAAAGACTCACTGTTGCAGCAGGACGCAATTAGCCGGAAAATGCATCTATCTTGTGCTGCCTCTATGTCGAAAGCTTCATCATCAAGAGAAGTAGTGTCCGAGCCTTCGGCAGCCATAACTTCTATTCTTTTCTGAATCTGCAAGGTTTATACATCAAATAGGTTAGCTAACTAGCAGCCCTAATCAAAAGTCAGGAACATTCCATAGATACGTTAACTGGAGAAAAATCTTAAGCAAAACATCATCCTGAAAAAAAGAGCGAATTTTTTCTCAAAAAACTGCACCAGAAGAACTGACTTTCAAGAAACGGTACCTGTGAGAAATGCAGGTTGTTGAGCATAAACTCGTTTTCAAGGGCTTCTTCTCCAAGATCAGAGGATGCAAGCGGAATTGACAGGTTTAACAGAGTAAGAACCGGTTTAGGGAGCACCTGCAAAAGGAGAGAACAGTCATAAAGCAGGGGTTTAATGCTTAAAAATGAATTAGGAGAGGAGATGATGAGCCATAATACCTGTGGGAATGAATCTGGATTCTTACAAACAATGCAAAACAACTTGCTTGCGTTCAACCCAACTACCCAATAATTCTCAGCGGACTTCCTCTCTTTGCTGGCACTGCAAAGAACAATGCACATCTATTACATCAAAATCTAGAGTAATATGCAGCACTCATCAAAAGAAGAATATTAAACCTGAAAAGAGGAAGCCAGTTGCCACCATATTGTCCTGTGAAAACCCTCAGCACACCCTGCGTTTTTTTTTTTAAAGAATCAATATCCAGAAGAAATGTAGTTATTATGATAACTTGAAAAGTGAAAACAGAGTTCAGAATACCTTAGAATCATAAGAGCTTAGCTGGCCTTCTTCACTAAAACCAAACCATGTTAAATATGAACCAGGAGTTAATGGAAGACGACCTTTGAAGGGTTGGGTTCCTTTAGATATGTTGAATATTGTAAACTCTAGCATCTGCATGTTTAAATAGAAAGAATTTTATAATATGAAGCAACGAGCTCGAAAGAAGCTTCTGACTTTAGCCAACCATTTCAGTCATCAAGGTTCTCATATAAACTTAGATATCACTATGTAGATGCTAGGTGAATCATTGAGTCATGTTCCAAGTAAGAATTCGTTGCAAACGTAACATACCTGCTCATTAGATGGAAGACAATCGGAAACATGCGTGATGATTGCTAGTTGATCATTGAAGCCTGCTGCAGTCACCACCGGCCCACTAAGTGAGAGAATATGTTTCTGTAATAAAGATCATTAGGGAAAAACAAATGAGCACAGGCATAAAACTGAAATCCTCGGTCATTAAAGATGATTTACAGCTAGTGTTCTGATTAAAAGTAATAGCATAAGCTGTGAAGCATATATAGGTCACCACCATCACTCCCTTTTCTGCTTCTCCCGTTTAACTTATTTATCTATTAGCTAGTCCTGGCAATTGCAAACCAACACAAAATTTGCCACAGGAGTTGCCATCCATTTTTATGGTCGGATATCAACGTGAAACACCAAAATCTACGAGTTACCACGAACTTGAAAAACCCTACATAACCACATCAACTGAAATGTTTGGATTTATGGTGAATCAAATTTCATTTAACGATTGTCCATATAAAGCTTTCCAACCACGCTTGGAATCTTTTCAGTACCCTGAAAATTGACCCCAAAAAAAAAAAAGAGAAGTGGCAAGAAACCTCCTCAACCTCTCTTTTTCCCCAACTCTGGCAGTTTCCTTCAAATTATTTCTTGTTATTAAAAGAGCTTTTTAAGCCAGACTTAAACCAACTAACCAGTTCCACAAATACCACCAGTGGCATCGCCTATTCAAACTAACCCTTTATATTTGTTCAATCATAGATGACATTACTTAATTTTCAGCTATCTTTGATATAAAAACTAATTATGCAATGATGATTTCCAAGAAATGACCATCCACAATAATGGATAATGAAAAGGCTAATTACAAATTAAATCATCTTAACACTGCAATTCTAACATGAAGCACAAAAGAAGCAGTATTAAGTAGATAAACCTGCAAACCACCAGCAGTGAAGATGCGAAGAAAATTAAGACTTGTAACTGCAGCCACCCAATTGGTACCAAGTGCAACTGCTCTTACTTCTTCGCCTTCAAATCGCATGTACCACTGAGTTCACAATAAAATATACCAAAAATCATCACATTGTGAAATTTCACATCAAATGTGCCAATTTGAACATTTACAAAGGCAAGCACATGTATGTCCATGCTAATGCAAAAAAGTAGACATGCAAATAAATTCTTTTGAGAAAGTAACACTCTAACCTCACTGTTATTTGCCCAGCTACTAAAAGGTCGATACATGAGAGTACTCATGTTCTTCTCGCCCTTGCATGGATTTGCAAAAACACTTCCATTTTCATTTAGTGAAGCCATTGTGAAACCATAATGATCAGTCATTGGTGGAACTCGTGGACCTGTGCTAGTATCATGAAAATCTATCTGCATCAGGCATGCATTTAACATCAGCATGGAACAGAGGAAAAGACAGACATTTCTTTCAATGCTTGCAAAAAAACCACAAAATTGATGCCTAATCATACATTCTCAAACCACTTCTCACATGAAAGAAAAAGAAACGACATGACATTAGGAAGTAAAGATTGAACTAAAAAGCTGGCATAAATACCTCTATATGGGAATATTCATCGTGTTTGATTGTAGTTATACTTCCAAGCATATTGTAGCACAAGAAATGCCTTTTTCCAGGTTGTAGTGGAGTTGAACCTGGCTGAAAAGCATCCTGCATTTTTGGCCTAAGTGCCATCATATTTCTTGATGCATCTTTTTCTTTATCCAAATTTTCCTTGTTAGCACGATGCACTTTTCTCTGGGGTTCAGTTTTTGGAGGCAAGCCTAACTCATCAAAAACATCTTCATTCTGATCATCATCAATTACTGACTGTTTTCGCAATCTTTTTCTGCTAGGAGGCTCAGACTCACCATGGCTATCCTCACCAAGATCACTTAAACTGC
Source organism: Adansonia gregorii (assembly GCA_038382025.1). Taxonomy (NCBI): domain Eukaryota; kingdom Viridiplantae; phylum Streptophyta; class Magnoliopsida; order Malvales; family Malvaceae; genus Adansonia; species Adansonia gregorii. The sequence continues at coordinate 5,235,534 of JBBYHO010000008.1, read as the reverse complement.
CTGACATGCTAACCTCCTGATCCTCCTCGTCAAAAAAGAGGAGGCCATTACTGTTCTTTGACCAAGAACTTGGAATGTCTTCAGTAGGAGATTTCATTGAGGAAGGAACAACTGATTCCCACACTCCGTACTTTCCCGTGACATCAATGACAGACAATGCATTTCCAATTGGCTTCCATGCCATACAACATATTCTGTCACCAAATTTCTGCCTATCAATATCCTGCTTCCTCTTAACATCCCAGATCAAAACTTGCTTATCCAAACCAGACGTAGCCATGTATCTCCCATTAGGTGACCAAGACATGAAACATATAGGCTGCGTGTGATCACTTCTCAAGGTAAACAGTTTTTCGGCTGTGTCCCTATCATACATCACTATATCATTTTTCAACCCAGGAACTGCCAAAGTCTCCCCATCAGGACTCCAACTAAGCACATTTAAAATGGAAGTGTCTGAGCCGGTATCAGGAGCCACACGTTTGAGGGTATATAATGTTCTTCCAGATTGAAGTTCCCAATAGATGACAGTTCCAATTGAATCAATTGATGCCAAGTATTCTCCATTGGGATCAAAAGCTAAACCTGTGACAGGTCCTCTATGCCCTTTAAGAACCCGGGCAATTGAACCATCAATTGTATTAATAAGTTTAATCCCCTCATCATCACCAGCAGCTGCGAGCATGCTCCCTGATTTGTTAAAAGAAAGCGCTCGAATTGGCAGTGTGAACCTGGTAATATTAGTCTCAAACTCCCCACCTGACAAAAAGAACCATTACACTTCAGTCAGACCCGAACAGCCATGAATGAAACAGCAAAAATAATTAGAATTTATGGTGAAAGCAAGAGCCAATACGAAGGGCAAAGGGAAGGTTCTTCATGTTATTTATATGGACGTACCACAATCAAAACTTAAACAAGATTAAAGATTAAATTGCAAAAGGTAAAACAAAAATCTAGCAAGTATTTCAAGTTTTCATATATTATCAACTAGATTTTACAGATTATACTAAATATTTCTTCATTCGAACAAATACCCAGATTAAAAGAGAACAAAGAAAGTCTACCCATCTCAAAATTTAATTAAAAAAAAGGAATACCTGGGAATTTATTGCAAAAGGCAAAATAAAATCCCCGTTAGTGTTTCAAGTTCTCACATATTATCAACCAAATTTTACTGATTAAACCAAATATTTATTAATTCTAACGAATACCCAGAGAAAAAGGGAACAAAATAAGGCTACCATCCCAAAATAAAGGAGGAATACCTGGGAATTTATAGAGCTTAACCGAGTGATCAATAGATCCAGAGGCAAGACAAGTGGAGTTGGGGCTAAGAGCCAAGGCCGTGACCCCATCTCGGTGGTGGCGAAGAACCCGTGGCGGATTTGAAGGAAGAAGAGGATCGTGGATCGAAATAGAGGGCTCAGATGATGAAGCGGTCACCAAGTGGTGAGCTTTGAGGTCCCACAAGATGGAGCAAAAGGAGGCACTTGAACTTCCCTTGTGGGCTTCCCTTAGCTTCACTGATTTGATTTTCATGGTGTTGGCTTCGGGAAGGGGGAGGGGGCTGGAAATGGAGGGTTTTGGGTGTATTTTTAATTCTTTTGCTTTCTTTGGTGGGTACTTTAGTTTACACAGAAGTCATGTGGATATGGATTTGGCGGGATTTGGGGCCATGAATTTTGGATTTCGCGGGTGAGAGAACTTGGAGGGAAATAATTTATACTTCAATGAATGATTTCAGGCACCAGCCCACAATCTTTGGTTACTGCCGTATGGTGCCAATGGGCCCTACATTCGCCGTTGAATTTCTATGAATATTACTTCCTTAAACTAATACCAAACCTCAACTTGTTTGAACGTAAATGTGTGCGTCTATTTATCATTAACCCAGACATTTTCGTACTTGAAAAACGTGGCTGTCTGTGCCAGTTGTGAGCACACGGTAATTGGAAAACTCCGAATCCTTGTTAGGCCCACATCAGTTGGCACCAAGGCCCAATACCAAATCAGGCTCAACAGGACTCTTAGCTTAAGATCACCTATTGCTTTCGTAGAACTGTCAATTCGTGTTTTCATATCATATTTATATATTTTATTATGTTATAATCGTGTTTAAAATTTTTTATATTTATATCAATTTTAATATGTTAATAATTTATATTAAATAGGTTTTGAAAATGTGTTCATGTCATGTCATATTTTTTTTATTTTATACATGTTATCTTAGCGTAATAGAGTTAAATATTACTAAGTCTACCTTCGCTCTAATAGTAACACTTGCTTTGTATTAGACCATCATTCCTCTCCCAATATAACATATGCCTTTTACCACTTTCAACACATAAGGCACATAAGGGCACACAATCATGCTAATTGAACAATCGGTTAGCAAATAGACAGCCCAAAATCTCATGAGACACTAGGTATAAAAAGTGTGAAGTAAGTTTAAACCCTAAGTTTATTTTTTTTCTATCTTTATTCTTGCTTTCTCTTTAAAACTTTTGATTGACTTAAGTATTATAGCAAATCTCGACACACAACTCTAGCATTTATTTCCCTCGCAAGTCTATTCTCTAACCTTCGAGCCTTCCCTTCCACGTAAAAACCAGCCCCCCATGCCAGGAATGCCATCAACAATTCTCATGTTGCTGCCTTTTCTTATGTAACTTGTTTAATCACTACTAGCAGCGAACAATCCTTGACGAACTCCATCTTTTGTTTCCTTCCATCAAAACACCGTAGCCAAAAAGCATTCCAAGCTATTTTTAAGGATTGTAACCGAAAGGGTTTTACCTTTAAAGCCATTTTGATCAAAATGAACATATTAAGTTTGACAACTATGAACTAATCTTTGAATCTCACAGAGTTGTAATTAGCATGCACATTGGATAACCCAATTGCATAGTCTTTGCTTAGTGGGAAGTTTATTATGGCAATAGTATGGCCATCCCCGTCACAAGAGAGTGTCTGACTACTAAGCAAGATTATTACCACAATTAATGTCAACGTTGTTCTTTTCTGAACATTCATAAGCAGTTTATCCTTAACCAAAAGTGCCATTAATCTTTTCTATTGACAACATTACAAGGTTGTTAATTAGAGTTGTTTATAAATTGCAAAGCACTAGATTAAATTCAGATAAAAAACAATTATATGTTCAAGTCCAATCTGATTCATTAAGTTCAAAAGAATTATTTTATTATTTAAAATATATTAATTAATAATTAAAATTCAACCAAATTAATTTAGATTTAAAATATTATATCTAATGTTCGATCCAATTCAAATCAGACCTGATTTTAGATACGTCTACTCCTAATGTATTTGCAAACAGAGCCAGTGATAAACTGTCCAATCCTAGATCAAATAAAAAGATAGCTAAGTTGCATGTGACCATGTTCTGTAAAGGCAAATCAATTTCAATTCCGAACTCCCAAAATCAAACTCATTCTCATAGACCTAACTTTAAACTACACAACTTTCGCATCCATATGAATGTAGAATCCCTAAACCCCAACGCTACTTCCCCATACAAATTAGGCTACATACTTTAAATGAAAAACAAAAAACTACTAAAAAGATAAATTAATTTAACTTAGTTAATTCATGCAATTACTTTTAATGTAATATTTTATAAGTTTGGGGTTCGAATCCTTACGTACGCATCCGTTTTTATATTCTTAAGCTGTAATCTCTTTTATTTAAAAAAATAGTGAATAAAAAAATGCTTCAAAAACAATTATTAACAAAACTTGTAATAATATTACCTACTGTTTGATATGATACGTTTTGAAAGTTAAGAAATATTAATCAATATCTAATGATATTAGTCAAAGTAATATTTAAAGAAAGAAAAGTACAATTGATGAATTATTTTATTTTAATTCAGTAAGTAATGCATTAAAAGACATCAATATATTTTAAATGGTCAATGTAAGTAAGAAATATAAATTAAAAACAAAAATGAACAGACTTTAGCACATTTCAATTCATTTTTTTTAGTAGTGTTAGTAAGAAACTTATAAAAATAGAAAATTCAAAAAAAAAAAGAAAGAATTTTAACTATACAGATTATAGAACATGGGACTGATATGCATAATTAATGATTGAATTATCTTCTTTTTTGGGGGGGAAATAATTGAATTGAAACATCTTGAGCTTTGATGAATTATTCTAATTTTTTTTATTAGCTCTTTTCTTTGAGTAATACAAATTTTTTTCCTTGAATAATTATAAATTTAATTATTCTGACAATTAAAATATAAGATTTTATTTTAAAAATTTGGTATCTATAGACACTAATCCATAATTATTTTAATTTTTTACATTTACTATATTATTTTTATTAAATAAAAAAGTAATTAATTAACTTTTTTTTCTTAAATATCAATTTAATCAATATCATTAGACTTTTATTAATTATTAAAAAAAAAAATCAATAGGCAATGAGTTAAATGAAGCTAATTAACTAACATTGAGCACATGGCATAGCCGAAGATCCCGCTTCTTGTGACTCAATTTCCAATGGAATTAAGTAGGAAAATGTGAAAATGTTTTATTCTTTAGGGTCAAATTAAACCGACTAAGTGTTAATTTGACCACCTTATGTTTTATTTTTATTTTTTTACTAAAAATGGACACATCCACCTAAAACAATATTTAAAAAAATTAAAAAGATTATTAGATTAATAAAAAAATAGATAAATATTTTATTACGGGTTTTTTTTTTAAAGTGAAATGATTGAATAGTTTTGTAACGTCGATGGATAAAAAATATGAAAAATATTTTAAAAATAAAAAATTTATTTAAATTTGAGTTGATTTTAAGAAATAGAGTTTTTTTTAAAATGTGGGTAGTTAGTTTTTAAAGATCAAAATAACTTAATTTTTTAAATTTAATTTATTTTTATATTATATTATAATAAATTATGAAACACTCACGGTGGTCAAGAAAAATGTGAATAAAAATTTATTTTTTAAAAAAATTTTAATTAGTGGATAATTTTTAATTTTTATAAAAAAATATAAACTCATTTGAATTTAGTGATTGAAAATGAAACCGAACTTAATTACTCTCATTATATATAATATAAATTTTATTAATTAAATGAATGTCCGATTAATTTATAAAATTATTAAACTTAGAAAGATCTATGCCTCTGCAAATGTGAAAAAAGGTGAGTAAGTTTGAATTCATGCAGTAAAGTAATTATATTATATCTTATGGCGTACCAAGCCTTTCCAAGGCTGTTGTAATTCCTAGGCACCACCGAATCTTAGTCAAAGCTACATACAGTTATAAATCAAAACCCTTAAAAACCATTATTCAATATCGATAGTTAATTTGAACAAGGCTCTCTCTCTCTCTCTCTCTCTCTCTCTCTCTCTTTTACACTTGAAAATTAGACCTTCAGTTAAACAAATATTAATTAATGTAGTATTGCTATATTTTTCAACCATACAATCCAACATGCCATTGAACGATTTGTTCGATCCATACAAATTATTCATTTAATTAGTATAAATTGAATCTCTAATATAATTTTTTAATTCGGATTGTATCAATTTAACTTAATTTGAATTATTATTTAATAATAAAATATTTTTATTCAAACATAAATATTTTATTATTTTATAAATAGTAATCAATGATTCGAATTTTAATAAAAATTTTTAAATCATAATCCGAGATTAATCTATCTACCTCTCACTGCCATGAGCGTCGTCTTAGACGCCAAGTTGGGCAACTTGGAAAGTTGGAATCCCATTTTAATTGCTTTCTTTTTACACTTTATCAAATCGATTATCAATACAAACAAAAGTTCCAAGACAAAAGCTCAAACTGTTAAAGCATATATTTATATATGGGGACTAGAAATCTAGAATAACAGTTTTAAAATTTGATCAAGGCCCCTAGGTTTTTGTGTTTTGGCAAAACTTGGCCACTAAACAAGGCTCTCTCTTTCGTTGCATTGCATGCACGGCGGCAGACAAGCACTAAACACTCGTATCTTTCAGTTCACGCTACCATACCCCTTTTTCCTAGCATCATTTGCAGCAAAACTAGAAATATATATATATATGTAGCACCCATTGAAATTTTCTACTTTTTTTTTCCGTTCAAATTGGCTTGAACATCACCGCCAAGGTTATAGACTTTCATACTTTGAGTTTTCCTCGAGTAAATGCATAGATTACAATGTTGCTTCAATTTTTTTAAGTTTTCATATTTGATATTTATATATATATATATATATACTTTTTTTCGTTCAAATTGGCTTGAACATCACTGCCAAGGTTATAGACTTTCATACTTTGAGTTTCCCTCGAGTAAAATGCATAGATTAGTGTGTTGTTTCAATTTTTTTAAATATTCACATTTGATATTTACATGTGATATATATTTAAACATAGATTTGAAGCTTTTTAAAGATCATTCAAATACGTAAAAAAATTTAACAAAAAACTAAACATACTTATATCAGGTATATACTTACTCACATTTGAATCCGAGTGTATAGTGAAATTGAATATATTATTTATGACTTCATCGAAGAAAAGGAGAAAAAAAACTTGGGTTTAACCTAATATATTCGTACAATTATTTTTAAAAGGTAATATAAAAAAAGTCTAGATTCAAATCACAATATTTTTAACCTTGTAATTTTAAGGCCTTGTAAGAGCCCTCTAAATGCACAAAAAACTAAATATATCTTTGTTAAACACGTACAAATATCTGAAACTCACATATAAATTTGAGTAATATAATGAAATTAAATATATTACTATCAACTTTATCAAAGAAAAAAACTTGGGTGTAATCTAATTTGTCTATGCAATCCTTTCTTAAAAAACTTGGATGTAACCTAATTTGTCCTTACAATCATTTTTTAGAAAATAAAATTAAAAAAATCTGAATTTAAATCACAATATTTACTGCATACAACCTCGTGAAATAAAAAGTGTTGGAACTCTAGCTTTGACCTGTGTTTGAAACTCTATAAAGATCCTCCTTTTCCCTCTCATATGATTCCTCTATTTGTTTGCTTAGACAAAAACATTCCTAAACAAGAAAGAAAATTAAAAAAAATGGTGTCACTAAGGTCTTTTAGCTTTCTAATTATCTTCATTTTGGTACTTTTAGGAGTGTCAAGTGCAGACAGCCAAGGTAATTAAATACTCACATTTTCCTTCTTATCTCATATCTCAAGCATTTTTTGGTTTTCTAATTCTAACCAGCAGGAAGAAACCTTTCGTTAATATCATAAATTTAAGCTTCTTAATGTTAATTTCTTCGAACTTTTCAGTTGTGGAGACAATACTGGCCGCCGATGGAAGTGATATTCAACCAGCAAGCAAAAACCAGGAAGCATATGGTGCTGCGCCAGCTGCGGCGGCGGAAGAAGTTTGGAATTCGGGTCTTGAAGGAAGGAAAATGAAGTTAAAATGGGGTTTGGATAAAAAGACAGTAAAAGTTGAGGAAAGTGCAAAGATTTCAGGTGCAGATTATCAATCTGCCGGCAAAAATAGCCATAAATGGCTAGCTGATTTTACAGCTTTTAGTGCTGATTATCATGTTCCAAAATCCCATCCGCCTAAGCATAACTGATGAAGAAAATGAAGTGAAAATCCTTTGGGATCCGTAGAGGGTTTTTTTTTTTGGGGGGGTACAAAAAAGGTCGCAGGTTGGAGATAAAGGAAAGGGTTGAGAGATGGAGTTTTTCTTCGTTTTCTTTTTGTTAACGTTCCAGTTTTGCTTCCGCCATTTTTTTTTTTTTTTACTTCTTGTGAAGAGAATTCTAGAGAGGAACTATATATATCATACTTGTATGTATGCAATAGAAGTTGAATGCGTAAAAGAACTTCAATTTTGTAATGCAAAAAAAACTATAAATTATTCTTTCCTCCAATGTGTTTATATGACAAGGTTAGGCTTGATTTGAGCAGACAGTTTTAGGCTGGTTCATATGAGTAGTCATGATCACTTTTAAGAGATGACATTCAATTGTCTTGAGATTTGAATTCCACCGGCATCTACAAACATTTCTCCTATACCGTACTGTGATTTCGTTTGTTAAAGGAAAAAAAGGACTTGATTTTGGTGTATTTGTGTGTTATTGTGTTAACTGTCTCAGTTAAATCTGATATATACTCCATCTGGAATACAGGGTTTTGTTTTTGATTCAATTTGAATACTTCAGTTTTCCGATCATGCATGAAAGGTTACGAATGCTAATCTAAACTAGGCATGATAATGGATAGTGAAGATTCAAAATATGTAATTATTTGATCCGGTTTTTATGGATTCGGATATTACGGATGTCTTTTATGATCTTACCTAGTATGACATTAACATGTTGGTGATAAATTTCTTTGGTTCTGCAGCTGCAAGCCCCTGAAGCTTCTACGTAAGCACTAAGTTAAAACTCCCAAGTATAAACTATAGCCCTGCTTCCCATATATCAAGCCTGCTCCTGACAAAGGCAGCTCAATAGGAATGTTTTCTCCAACTCCCCAAAGCTAGTTTCTCAAATCTGAAGCCTGTTTCTGACTCGGGTTTTGGATAATTTTTTTAAATCAATTCAATTTATCTAATTTAAATTATTATTTAATAATAAAAATTAAAAATAATATTTTATTTAAATTTAATTATTATAAAAATAAATATTAATATAAAAATAATATTTAATAATATAATAAATAATAAAATAAATTTTTTACTTTATTCAAACTTATACAAAATTTTAAAAATTTTAAGTCACAATTAAATCTGACCTATGAATAGATTTACTGCTAAGTGTCGAGTATTAATCATTTTGGTTTTCCCCTCCTTGGCTTATTTATTATATTTATTATAAATATGCCTGTGAGGTGGTTGTTGATTGAGTTTACTTAGGAGGGCCATGAGGCAGATTAATTATTTTAAATACTAAAAAATTTAAATTAAATCAATTAATTAAATTAAAAATCGATAATTTACTTAATTTAGAGAGCGTTTCTCAAGCCCGTTTCTGGCTCGGCTTTTGAATAAGTCTTCACATCCTTTACCCAAACTAAAAAAAAAAATCTACGGGTAATTATCTTTTGCTCTCCAGAATTCAACTTCAAGAGAAGGCACTTCTTTTTAATTAATGAATTTTTATTACATTTGATAATTAGTAACAATTATTATATAATTAATTAATAAATCATCACATTACTTGTTAGTTGTTTGGAAAAAAAATCACATGCACGGTTAGGCCAGTAAGTTCCGAGCATAATAAATGTAGGGCAAAATAAATTGCCTTTGTATCTCAAAATTCCAACCCGTGTTGGCAAGTCCGAACCGAACCTTTATTATCGATTCTTCTCGATTCCAAAGAGTTAAGCCATGTCGATCAACGGCGGTGCCCATATCCTGGTCTATCCGTTTCCGACCTCCGGTCATATGATCCCTTTCCTTGACCTTACTCACCGGTTACTCACTAGCGGCCTGACCGTCACTGTATTGGTCACCCCCAACACCTTCCATCTGCTGGATCCGCTGCTGTCCCGCCATGGGTCCTCTTCTCTCCATCACCTGGTTCTCCCCGACCCCGAACCTTCAACATCACCCGGCCTGCTTGCTAGGATGCGCCGCTTGCGTGAGCTTCACTACTCTCCGTTGCTCCAGTGGTTTCAGTCCCGAGATTCGTCTCCCCCTATTGCTATTTTCTCCGATTTCTTCCTTGGTTGGACTCAAAGTCTTGCTTCCGAGTTAGGCATTCGACGTGTCGTCTTCTCGCCCTCGAGTTCCTTCAGCTACTGCTTGAACATTTCGATGTGCCAAGAACCACCAAGGATCGAGGATCCCCAGGACGTAAATCACTTGTTTTCCTTCCCAAGGATCCCTAATTATCCCAAATATGCCAGCTATCAAATCAGCTTTGTTTACAGAACCTACAAAGACGGGGACCCAGACAGAGAATTCTATAGAAGCAACTGGTTTGAGAATCTTGAGAGTTGGGGAGTTGTCTTCAACACCTTCTCTGATTTGGAGAGCGTTTACATAGACCACGTGAAAAAAGAGACGGGTCATGATCGGGTTTGGGCGGTTGGTCCTGTAATGATGCCGCTCGAAGACGACGCCTTGGACTCAACGAATCGTGGTGGGTCCACTTCGGTGCCGTTTGATGAGTTGATGGCGTGGTTGGATGCACGCGAAGCCAATTCGGTCGTCTATGTCTGTTTTGGGAGTCACCACGTGTTGACACGTAAGCAGACGGATGAGCTGGCGGCGGGGCTTGAGGAAAGCGGGGTCAACTTCGTTTGGTGCGTGAGGGAACCAAAGAGCTGGCAACTCTCAGGTGATCACGGCGTGATTCCGGAGGGATTTGAGGATCGCGTGGCTGGGAAAGGGTTTTTAATCAAAGGGTGGGCACCCCAAGTGGCGATCCTCCGGCACCCAGCCGTGGGTTCGTTTTTGACACACTGTGGCTGGAATTCCACAATGGAGGGGATCACGGCGGGAGTGGTCATGCTAACGTGGCCGATGGGTGCAGATCAGTTTACCAACACGAAGTTATTGGTTGATGAATTGGGGGTCGGAATTCCAGTGGGTGAGTCAACTCAAAATATTCCAAACTCAACCGAGTTGGCTCGAGTTTTGGTTGAGTCACTAGATGGGACCAGCGCAGAGCGGGTTCGGGCGAAGAGGCTAAGTGAAGCAGCCATGAACGCAGTTAACGGAGGAAGTTCGGACAAAGATTTGGATTCGTTCGTTGAAGCGGTTAATGAACTAAAACCGAAAAAGGGAATCAATGAAATGCAACCGTAACGACAACTAATGATTTTAACCATTTGTAATTGTTCTCTGCATGAACATACTGTATCCTCACATCCTATCAAAAGGTCACAAATTTATGGATAAAATTAGTCATGGCAATGGCTAGAAAAGATTTGAATATTTGATGGTATGTAATGTGACATTTATCAAATTCAGATATTAGAAGAATTATACGTAATGGATTTGATAGAAACCTTTTAAATATTCTATATCTAAATTCATTTTGGGGGTTTGCTACTGAGGGTATCATACATTCAAATATGTTATCCAAATTATCTTACTGAGTATAGACAAAAAGTTCGGATATCTAAATATGATATTCGTTTAATTTTATATTTTTATTTTTAAAAAATTAATTTAGTGAATTTTAATATTTATCAAATTCGGATATCTGACATATATGGCTATCTAAATTGAATGTTAATTCAAATAGTGAATAAATCATAAACGGATTCGAGTATGATATGAATTGAACAAATTCGGATTCAAATATTTTATTAAAAAAAATACATATGTATGATCCGTTACTATTTCTTAGCGAGGATGGCATAGACTACCCTCGCATCTTTACATTCTTTACATTCTTTTGTCAATCAACCAAGAATATTATATTTTACTGCCCACAATTCAACTGCAAAGTAAATTTAAGCCTTCTTGCAAAAATAGATGCATCAAAATCAAACATCATCCATGGAAATTGGAAACATGGAAAATGCAATGCATGTTCAATTAATATAAAGCATAGACCTGGTTCAAATGAACAAGGTAAGATCATCTGCCCTAAAATTTTTAGCATGCATGCCTCCAGTTTGATGTTAACAAAGGATAAAATTTCCCCAATTTCCTCCGGCATTGACCCCTAAATCGCTCTATAGCCTTGCATTTGTGGTTTCAACTATAGTGCTTCAACGAAGCTCTGGTTCATGTATTGATCTACATCTTGTGAAAAAAAAAAAAAAAAAACTTAAAATGAACTTCAAACAATGCTGCGGTTCATAAATGAAGTCACCGGATAATAGTCCAATCGAGAAAATGTCAGGTTGGTTTTTATTTGGAGAGTTTCAGAAAAACAAGTTTGGCAATGCAGCATTGCTTGTGCAGGAAGCATATCCTAAATCGCTACTCAAACAAGCGCAAACGCACCATCAAGGCAAGAATCTGCTTTCTTCCAACCAAGATGCTATAAAACCCCAGCCAATTCCATATCCTTTATCACCGAATCTAATCTCCGAGAAAGCCTGGCTCTCCGATACCCTGCAACTAACAAATCATAAGTTGATTTCGCAAGCTTATGAGAAGGCTTTATATAATCCAAAAATAAATCTAGCCTATCATAAGCTTCTTCCCTGAAGTAACAGCAGATAACCTTCTCAATATCGTCTGAGCATCTAAATGATAACCCTTGTTTCAACATCCTGCCCACAGAGTATTCCACATCATCCAATCTATTTAATGCAGCATACATCCTTATAACCCCGGAATTCACCTGGGATAAAACTCTAACATCCTGACCCGACTCCACTACAGTTGAAAGTAGCTCCTCCATTTCTTCTACCTTTCCGTGTTCAGAATATAAACCCACAACCTTCTCAGCCATTTTCACACTAATTTCCTGCCCAACTTCCGTAACAGATTTCAAGAACTCTTTAACTCGACTGAACCTCCTGCACCTACAGAATCCCTCTAACAAATTCTCCAATATGGTATTACTAGGCATTATTCCCTTCGACATTATTTCTTCGTAGAATCCATCAGCACCATCAAAGTCCCTAGATTTAATACAACCAGAAATGAGAGATTCATATGTCCGAAGAGTAGCACAATAACCAGCAGCTTTTTTTGCCGAATACCAACTTTTCATGGCGACGGCATTACCCAAACTCAAAAACCCAATTATGAAGGTCTCATAAGTCTCATCATTTGGTTTATAGCCCTCTGAACTCTCCATTATCTCGAATAAGCTGAATGCCGTCATCACATCGTTTGAAGACAAGCAAGCTTGTATTAAGGAATTGAAAACAGGAGTTGTGGGTTTAATCCCATGAAACTCCATTGACGTGAACACATGCAATGCAAGTGAACCATTTCGAATCTTTGCACAAAGAGATATTAAATACAAATATTGATCATAATCTCTCTCATTTTCCTTCAACATTTTCTCTAATTTCCATTCCAAAACCTGACCCAGAAAATAGTAGACTAAATTCAAAAATGGCCAAAAGACATTAATTCAATAAAATTAAGCCATTGTTAACAACTTATGAGGGAAAAAAAAACTGTCCCAAAAATACAAGCTGACAGGATAAGAAAATAATTAAATTGAAACGAGGGTACACCGAAGTTCTTCCATTCATTAAAAGCTCAAAAATCCTAGCAGCCAAACAATCTCATCTTTCAATAAATTTTTTTTTTAAAAAAAAAAAAAACTTAAAAGAGAAATGGGTTTACGAGCTTACCAGCCGAGCCTTGTCAGATGGCAAAGATGGGAGATCGGCCGCGAGGGCATCCCATGAAAATTCGGGATTTTTAGGAGCAAAACGGTAATCTGAATCGAGGGTAGTCTTGATTAATGAGCTGGGCAACTGAAGCAGTTTCTTGAGAAGAGGATTGACAGACGATGGCTCGTTACAGATCGAGCGCTGAGATTTAAAAGGGATTTGAACAAATTGAGAGCTTAAACCTCTTTTAACCACTGTTAATAAAACCCTGCGAACGAACGCCATTGATTTTTTTTTTTTCCGTTTGCCTTTTTCTCGGAAAATTTTTTCCTTCTCATTTTAGTTTTTGTTTTTGGCCGAGCGGTGGAAATGGGAATCGGGAGTGTTTGGCTGTAGGAATAGTATTAGTAGGTAACTTATTATCAATAAAAAAAAATGTTGATTATTTGGTTTAAAAGCAAGCTTAAGTGCTCTCTTTTGTTTGATTTTTTTAATTTAAAAATTGCTTAAAAAATAAAAATTAGGGTAAAAAATCAGTTTATTTTTAATAAATAAATTACGAAAAAATAGCTTAAAAAAGCTAAAAATAAGGATAATAAAAGATTGAATATATGTAATTTTTTAATATTCTAATTACAATTTGTAAAATTATATTAAAATTCGAATTCGTTTATAATCCACTTTAAATTTGCATATTACTATCTGAATCTGAATTAAATAATATTATTAATTGGATATTCGAATTCACAAAAAAACTCGTATTTAGAAAGTCAATTTCTTTTTTGAAAAACTTTAAAATTAACCCAAAAAAAGTAATTTAAGTTCAAAATCAGTCATAATTAATAACCAATAAATAAGTTTTAAAATACAAAAATAATATCTTAGATAACAAAATAACAATTTCAAGATACAAAAAAATAATAATATGAAAAGCTAATTTCATTAATTAGAAGTATTTGTTCCATAAACTAAAAATTATTAGTTACATAAATTGCATAGTAACTTTATAAAGTTAAACTGTTAGTGATATATAGATATAATATATATAACAAAATTATCATTAATCATATATTATAATTAAATACGTGATATAGTATATTATTGTTACTTAATATGGTAGATTATAATATACGCCTTATAGTATTCTATCATATCATATGTTTTATATTAATTTAAATGTTACATAATATTATTATAATACATTACATTTACATTGCAAGCATATAATAGTATTGATATTACATAAATGCATTATCATATTTAAATTAATTTTACAAACTTTCATAATTCTTTATATAATTTATATTTGTTTAATCCGAACATCATATTTCATATTCTATTCACTTAAATAATACACGTCCAGTTTTGAGTGAATTAAAAATGTCTAACGATTTATTTGATGTTAAAAATTTCTAATCGTTAAATATATACTAAAAAAATAGTATTATTTATTGATATAATAAAAATATTGGATCAATTAAATATTTTATGTACATAATAATTACAATTATATTACTAATCTAATGTTCTGTTTGTCAAATTATTGATATTATAAAAAGTTATGCAAGTAATTAGTTTTATACAAATGCAAGTGGATCTCTTCTCTTGTTACAATATTAATTAAATAATATTATGTAATATATAATATTTAAATATATTATTTGTATATAATATTATTATAAAATATTATGTATTCTAATTATACAATTATATGACTATTGATAATGTAATATATAACATGTTGTTATATTATAATATATAAATATACAAATATTTAGTAACCATATATTTAATTTATACTATTACAAATATATGCAGTAAATAATTAATACATATATTATATCATATACAATAAATCTGTAATTATATTGTAATATCATACATATAACAAAACATATTATATTATATTTATATAATGAGAGTGATTTAATTAATTAAATTGATTAAATCATTAAATATTAAAAAAATGTATCTTTAAAATTTACAAGTATTTAACATAATTAATTTATTATTCTATTTTATTTTTAAAAAATTATAAATTATAATTATACTTATACATAAATTAATTTTAGTTGCATATTATTTCAAAATTTAAGATTAACTCACTTGGTAATGTGTCTAATTTTTAATCTGGTAAGCTAAGGTCTAAGTCTTGCATTAAGTATAGATATTACGCATTTTAGAAAAGTAGATTTAAATAACATATTTGAATATCCAAATTCGTTAACCATATGTGTAATATAGATTCGGATAATGGATATCCGATGACTCATATTTGCATTTACTTTGAATCTACTGCGGATAGTAATTATAATATCCAAATCCAAATATTATCGAAATTCATAATATTCAAATAACTTTGAATATCCGAATCAACACTATCTATTACCATCCCTAGCTAAAAAATATGAGCCTTTTAAAAATAAACTAGCTTTTTATATAATGTTTATTTTCCTTTCAAAAATTTTCTCATTCATTAAAATATTACACAATATCTATTAAAAAAACTTATAAAAATAAAATTATCAAACAACTATTAGTTTAATTTTTAAAACTCACAATTTTTTATAAAAGCTTTATAATAACTTTAAACAAAAAAAAAAGACCAAACAAGGATGTAATGATATTTAAAAAACAAATTAAATGGCAATCACTTTTAACTTTATTTAATTATTATAATTTTAAATTAATTTTTAAATAAAATTTATTAATTTAATTGCTATTACGTTAATTCCTCAGACCAATATAATTATTATAAATTTATTAATTTTATTTAATACACTACTTTGAAAGAATTTTTTTAAAATAATATATTAATTACAATTTTCTTTCTATATATATATTGTCTTAATCACTATCACTTGATACTGATTAATATTTCTCGTATTAACTGTATTTTTAAGTAATTTTAACCAATATTATCAAATTTCCATTTTTAAGTTTTCTCAAGCATTGAAAATAAAAAAGGTGGCAAAGTGGTGTAGTGGACCTAACCCCATTTTTCAATTTAAAAGCAATAGGACTTCATATAGGGCAACGTTGCAAAGTACTACTACATAAAATAAAATAAAATAAATAATGACATGACGAATCAAGACACAAGAATGTAAGAAAAAGACAATGTTGACAGCAGTTTTAAGTTTTATTTTATTTAATTTATGCTTTTAATGCAACCAAACAAGTATTCAAGCTTAGATTTAGATTGGCATTGAAATTACATGTTTCACCAACTCTTCCATGTCCTTAGCCGAGCTGCCACCTTCTCTTATTGCTTCCAATGCTGCTTTACTCAGTTCCATCACCGCTTTTCTCTTGTCTCGATTCTCTTTGCTCACTGATTCTGCCAAAACTTGGCCCAACTCGTCTGAGTTCGGTAGAGTTTGTGGTCCCTCGCACACCTTCTTAGCCACCCTTAGCTCATCTACCAGTAATGTTTGGTCCACAAATTGGTCGGCTCCGAAGGGCCAGGTTAACATGGTTACGCCGGCTACCACGGCTTCCAACACCGAGTTCCACCCGCAATGAGTCAAGAACGAGCCCACCGCTCGGTGACTCAGTATTTTCACTTGCGGGGCCCAGTCTCTGATAACGAGTCCCCTATTAGCCGCACGATCTTCGAAACCATCTGGGATTGTGCCGTAGTTTTCCTCCGCGTGTCCCACCGTAGGTTCCTTCATCGACCAAACGAAACGGACTCCACTCTTTTCTAACCCCGAAGCAACGGCCGCCATCTGAGCATTCGTCAACACGGTTTGACTCCCAAAACACACGTACACCACCTCGCCGTCTGCACAGCTGTCAAGCCACGTCAACAAGCGATCCAACGGCACCGAGCTGGTCCCACCTCGCTGAACGGCCCAAGTAAGATCATAATTGAGAGGGAGTAAGGGTCCCACCGCCCACACCTGATCACTGCCCATGACCTTTTTCAAGTGGTTCAAATAAGCCCCTTCAAGTTCGCTAAAGGAGTTAATCACTAAACCCCAACTTTCGACGTCTGCAAGAAACACATCTTTGATAAATTCCATTGCTGGGTCTCCCTCAACGCAAGCACGATATGTGTTTGAGATTTGCCACCAAGGGTACTTTGGGCAATTCGGTATTTTATCAAACGAAATAACAGCCGTCTGATTGCGAGGATCATCGAGCTTAGGAAGATCCATCCACAGGGAATACAAAACCGACAACGCCATGGCGCCCGAAGGGGAGAAAACGATGCTTTTAATCCCGACACGGGATGCCAAACGTTGAGTCCACCCCAGGAACATGTCGGAAAAGATGACCGAAGGAGGCGAAGGGTGGGACTCGAACCAGGAAAGCAAAGGGTCGTAGAGTTGGCCGAGAGTGTGTATCAAGGCGGTTAAACAGCGTTGAGGAAGATCCTTGAAGTTTTCGATGTGGGGAGGGATGGAAGGGTGGGGAGGGAAAGGGAGGACCAGAGGTTGAATCCGAGGGTTCGAAGAGAGGATCGGGGTCAAGAAAGGGAGGTTCTTTGGCGTAACCAAGATGGTAATGGTTAGATCAGTGGCGATGCTGACTAATCGACCGGTGAAATCTAAGAGAGGAATCATGTGGCCTTGTGCTGGGAAAGGGAAAACAAGTACGTGTCCATTTCTGCTGACTGTCGCCATGGAAATGAGAATACAAGTGCTCTGAAAGATCAAAGAACATATAAGAACACAAGGAAATCCTTCATATTGTACTGCTCTTGCTCCCTTTTATTTTTTACCCAAGGCATCGTTTGGCGTTTCCCAACGATGACAATCAATGTACGTATATAATTATTCAATAAAATATTAATATAACATATATTTTATGAAAAGTTATTTTATATATCATTAATAAAATTAAAAAATACCAGTGTTTATTCGAATAATATTATTTTACATTAGGGCATCTTTTCACTTTCTTCATATATTTTGTTAATGCAAACGATAATTTGACTCATGTTCTATTATTCACTAAGTCAATTAAAAATATATAATTATTTTTTATTAATATATATATATAAATAGAAATGAAATAGATTTCATATTGACTTTTGTTAAATTTTATGATTAATTTTTAAATATTATCTTTGTAAAAAAAAATATATATATATAAAATGATCAAATAAAAAAATAAAATAAAATAAGTTTTTTATTAGATAAAATAAAAAGGTTTTACAACATGATAAATTATTTGAAGCTTTTGATAAATGATTCAACTTGTGTGGGACCATAAGAATGGTAGAGAAAAGAAGAATTCGACTTGTGTGGGACCATGATAAATTATTCTTATTTGAAAATGGACAAATTCAAATCCCGTTTGTTGAATAAATATTCATATTTATAGATCACAAATATTAAAAATATTTTTTCACCTTAGCTATAACTTTTTGAATATATAAATTAATTAAAAAATCAATAAATAAATAAACAAAATTAACATAAAATTAAATTAAACTCGCATAATATAAAATTAGATTTAAAAATTTTTTAAATATTATTTTTATATAAAATTATTTGTTTCACAAAAAATAATTTTTATATAATTTTTTATTTTTTCGATTATAATAATTTAATCGAAGAAAAATAAATTTTGGATTAACAAAAAAATTACTTTTATATAGTTCATTATTTTTACAAATTTCTTGAAAATATCATATGATTTTATGTAGTTAAAGAAATAACAAGTGCATAAAACTGATGGAAGAATTGGTCTAAATCATTGAAATTTTTTTTAAAATAAGCCATTTTTTTTTGTTTTCAAATAAATTAATATATTATATTCAAATGTTATTTAAAATGAATTGTTGATTTATATTAATGATTTATTTAGGTATTAATTAACGATTATATACTTATTTGAATATAAATTAAAGGTTAAAAATTTATTTTAATATGATAAATGTATAAAAATTTATTTAAATAAAATAACAACAGCTTAATTTTTTATTATTTTAATCTAAAGAATTCAAAATATATTGGTCAAAATATTCTAAACTATATCCAAAGAATAATGACTAAGTAACTAGTCTTAAATTTGCGTTATTTATACAATATCTTATTAATATTATCCCTTCAACTGAAGCAATCCTATCCAAAAATTTGACGTTGCCCTTGAAGCAATTTATCCATTAATTAATTCCTCTTAAACTCATCAAAATAATCTAAGGGAAATTATGCCCGCGGTGTATGTCGGGATTTTGTGATTTTAATTTTGATATTTTAAAATGTTATGATTTATATTATGCATAGAGTTAGATATTTTATTTTTTTTATTTTTTATATAATTTTTTGTTAATTAATTTTATAATAAAAATAAAATTAATTAAATAGCACAAAAATATAATTTTATAAAATAAAGTAGTAATTTTATAATTAATCCAGTAAACCCAACATAGTTGTAACACAATAATCATTAGTGAAAAATAAATAGATAATGCAAAGACCAAAAATTATTGGAGGAGTATGTACGATCAATACACCTAATATCTTTTTTTAAGTTGTTTGTAACACAAGAATCAAGATTGAAAAGACACGACAAAAAGAAGCTAGTTTTTAGGTATTTCACTTAGTTGTACTCTCATAAAGCAAGAAAGAGGGGTAAATTACGAGTTTATTGAGTAAGGGGTAAAAGTGAGATTGCAAGTTAATTTTAAAATTATTATAAGTTCGATTTTGTGTCACTTAATTAATTTTTTTATAAAACTAATTAACGAAAAATGTAATAGAAGTGGATAGAAAAGTAACGAGTATGTAATTTTGCTTGTAACATAAATCACAAAATCTTAAAGTGTCAAAGTTGAAACCGTAAAATCTCCATCCGCACATAACTCATACAACAGAGTAATTTAATATAATTTCTCAAATAATCTAATCAAGATACATATTGTAATTAAAAATTGAGTTGCACTTTCATTTTTTAGTTTTTTTAAAACGTACATTTAATGTATTACACTGATTGAATTAAAAAAAAACAATTTGTTAATTACAATTTTTTATTTAAATATTACAACAATCAATGTCTTTACTAGATAGATTCTAGTTCACATTTTTTTTAAATTTTTATAATGTTAATAAATGACCTATATAAAGATTCGATAATTAGTATATTCATATCATATTTATATATTTTATCATATTATAATTATGTTTAAGATTTTTTATATTTATATTAATTTTGATACGTTTATAATTTGTATTTTATAAATTTTGAGAATGTATTTATTTAATGTCATCTTTTTTCTACTTTAAAATATTATATTTATATAATTATATCAAATATTGCTAGATACACACTTGTGCAAGGGTCATATAACCTCTCCAACCCATATCACTATTTTTTAATTAAATAATATTTTTATTTAAATTTTATTATAAAAATATATAAATATTAATATAAAAATAATTTTTAATATTTTAATATATTTAAATAATAAATTTGAATGACTAAGTTAAGCTAAATTTAAATTTAAATCTAAATTTAAATTTTTTTAAAATAGTGGTTCGATGCATGAGGAGGTCTACTTAAACATAATCTATTAAAACATTCGTAAACCTATATTTAATCTTGGCAGTAAAGTCTCAAAAACCTGACTTCAGGTCTTGCTGATGTTAGAATAGACAGTTTATGTATCAAGTTACCTGACAAAATTTGTAGGCTCACCTTGTGTTTAGTAGAGCTCGGAAAAGAAATTAGGTTTGAAGACTTGGGTTAAAAAAATAAGGTCAGTATAAAAAATAATTTGGGCCTTGGTTTTAAAATTAAAGGTTCGATTTTTCTTTAATTTTTAATTATATGTAATATTATAATGTAAATATTAAAAAATATGTTAATTTATCTATGTTAAAAAAACTTAATAAAAGAAAAAATATTAAAGATCAAATAAAATAATATGTTTTTAAAATTTTTTTTTATAAAAAGTAATATAGATGAATCTAATCGAGTTTAGATATTCATTTATAAAAATAGGTGAACTTGAACATAATTTCAGGCACATGTTTTTCACCAAATCAGTCTTGAAAAGTATATATAATGTTAATATTTTTGACCGAATCAGTCTTGATAAGTATAGACAATGTTAATATCATACATATATCAAATATAAACTCAATTCAACCCGATCCCTGTACACCTACATTAGAATGCCAAGTTTAAGTTAAGAAATAGTTATAACTGGATTGGATTAATGCTAGGCTTAAAAATTTTAAATATGATTATATGAATATGATATATATATATATAAAATATTTAATACACAATACAATACTAATACATGTTTCAAAATATATAATATGAATTATTAATATATCAAAATTTATATAAATAAAAAATATTTTAAATATAATTATAATAAAATATAATATAAATATACGAATTATTAGATCTTTTAATCATTTCATTGCAGTATCATGTCTTCTTTTCCTAACCAAATCGTCGCGTCGGGCCTAGAAAAGAGTTTGCCCATTGGCTCTCTTACAAGCTTGTCGATTTGGAACTAGAACCTGGCAGGGCTTTAGCTGGGCTATAAGTCCAAGATCTCAAGGCCCAAAACTCACATGGACCAGCCCACAACAGAAAACTTTGATCTCGTGAAAAGGGCTCTATAAATTTTAGCAAAGGCCTCATAAAAAATTGGGAACACCACGAGTTGACCTCGTTATAAGTCGGATTATAATTTAAATTTTTAAATTTTTATCAAGGTTTAGGTTGATTGGTTACGAATTTATTTAAAATTTTATTTTAATTTTATAATATTTTAAAAATTTTAATAATTAAATTTAAATAAAAATATTACTTTTATCATTAAATAACAGTATGAGTTCGATAGGTTTAAATTATCAAAAATCTTGTATGAAGCTCGACATGTACAAATCAAACCTATCAAGTTGAGTTAATAGTCTGGCTAATTAATAGGTCTAACCACAATCAAGTAAATTAATTTTGAATATTAACGTAAAAATATAACTAATATAGTATTTTTAATAAATATAATAAAAAATTTTTAATTAATATAATTATTATAGCATTTTTAATATAAATATTACATTAATTAAAAAATTTTAATAAAATTAATGATTCATGTTTCGTTACAAATAAAATAAAAACTACTGCGCAGGTAATTACGGACTCTGCCACCAAGTCCAACTTTAATCTCGATCACAAGGGAAGGAATTTATTTTCACTAAAAACTTTTTTTAATAAAAATTAAAATATATTAGAAAAAAAAGCTTGACTAAAGTTATCAATTTCGTATTGATATCAATCATATCAATTAATATATATTTGAAAACATAATAATACTAATTTAATTTTAATTTCAATTTGAATCGATTTTATTAGTAATATCAGTTTGTTTTGATCAAAATAGTTAAAAAATAGTTTTATTGATTTGCACGGAACATTAGTATGTTAAAAAATTAGACTAATAGTAATATTAAATTTAATTACTAGTAAACATAATTACTCTTAAATTTAATAAATTTAATCACTCATAACTTTGATTATAATTTTAAATCTTATTATTTAGATTAATATTGATCTTTTTATACTTAATAAAAATTTTCTTAAAATATTATATAATTAATAAATATTAAATATATAAAATTTATTTAACTTTATTTATTTTATATTTAATTAAATTTTTATATATATATTTATAAATAAAAATACTTAAAGTTCAATAAATCTAAAACTATATATTAAAATATACAAGATCAAAACAAAACAACACGTTCACCAAAAGATGAGAATCTAATTTTGGCAATCTCGAAGGCGACACTTGTCCAGGAAAGAGCAGGCCACGTTTCATTCGTTAAAACCAGCTAAACGCACAAGGGAAAGCGCGAAAGCACACCACGTGAGAGAGACACGACAGCAAGGACCCCATAATACGACCTTTTCATTTTCCAAGCTTTGGAAATACGTCATCATCCTATAAAATTTTGAAATCTATATTTAAATTGAATTAATATTTATAAATTATAAATTATAATTAATAATAAATTTTATTTATTTGAGGAAAAAAAGAAAAAGGGAGGACTCGTAGACGACAGGTGAGTTGAGAAAAGAGAGCACATGCCCCCACTAACTTGCTTTTTTTTTTTTTTTGATTAATTATATTTTAATTTTATTGAGGTGTTCATGATAAGGTAATATTGCGGGTGGGGGTCCAGCATTCCTCCCACCACCACACCTCACGTGACACCGTCACGAGAAAGACGAAAAGGGTGTGTGTGATAGCGACGCACGCACCGCCTTCTCTTCCAACCACGTGCTCTCAACTTAGCCCCCCCTTCTCTTGCCCTTTTTGGTTCCAGTCCCTAAAACTATAAGCTGTAGATTAGCGTAAACTCACGTCGACATATTTATATATTTTATTATATTATATAAATTTTAAAATATATTTATATTTATATTTATATATTATTATTTATATATTATATTTATACTATATAATTATATATTTTTTATATTACTAAGTCTACGCATCACCCTTCCCTCGATACGCATACTTCACTTTTCTCTTTCTTTCTTCCCTATTTGCCGTCCCCTACCACCCTTTCTATTTGCTACTAGTATTTCCCAATATTTTACCATCAAAATCGAAAAACAATGAAAAAAATTAAATTCGGGTTTAATATATTCCATTCATATAATTTACAAAAAAGTGTTTATGAGTCATTCGAATTTAAAATTTTTTTTATTTTTTTACTCAAAATTGGGTTGTGCCTAAAAGGAAAAAAGTATTTTTTATATTAATTTTTATAATTAAATTTATATAAAAATTATTATTTAAATAATAATTCGGATCAATATGAAATAAGAAACTTATGCCTAAACTTAACCTAATATGTGTGGGAGCAAGTTTAATGTTTAAATTTTAATATTTATAATATCTTTTTATTTCAAATTGTAACTTTTTTATATAAATCTTTTAAAAGAAAACAAAACTAAATTGAGTAATGTTTATATAATTTATGACAAAAAAATGAGAAGATACACCCATACGTAAATGGTTATATTTGATACTACCTATCTATGTTCATAAAATATTTCACATTATTAGTTTGTTTTATGATTCCACCTACAACATTTTAATGAACATAAGCAATATTTTTGCACTAAATTCTTTATATAGATTGCTTTCTAAAACTTCAACAAGTTACTGTGATATTATATATATATATATATACACACACACGTGGAAATTCATTAATCTTGAATTACTCCAATTTCTAATCAAAGAAATTTAAAATTAATATAATTCTAAAGAAACCATTTAAGTTAAATTTAACTATATATTGACATGTTTCCTTAAAAACTATAATTAGAATTAACCTTAAGTTCGTGATTATTGAAAATAATAAAATTACATAAATCTATAAAATTTTCATACATTTTAGTGTTTAATCTTAACTATTCAAAGTGATATAGATTTCAGAACTTTCTACTCAACTATTAGCCATTTCATTGCGTGAGAAGAATTTAAAAAAAAAAGAAGGGAAAAAAAGAAAGAGAGAGGAGAAAAGAAGAATAGAGGCAAAATTAAAAGAACGCACATTTGTAAATAAATATAAAAATAATATAATAAATATATATTTAATTGGTGTATGATATTATTTTTAATGCTTTAAAACATTTATTATTATTATACTTATATTTAAATTTATTAAAAGAGTTCAACACAAATTATCAGTGCAACGATGAGGCGGAAGCCGGCCCACTTTCACCTACACTTACTAACAGACCACAACGTCTCCTAACCATAAAATCGTCAACCCAGAAAGGTAACGGCGGCAGACAGCTTTAATACGTACATACATATATATATATATATATATTATATGTATGTGAAGGGGAAAAGGTGGAGGGGGAAAGAAGATGGAGAGACCCCACCGCACGCGACGCAGCAGGCGGTGTGGCAGATGAAAGGCAGGGGATGGGCGCACGTGAGTGGTTACCCACTCATCACCTACGTCTGACGTGCTATACGTACTACTCTTATAATTATCATAATTTTCCATTTTTACGAAATTTTGCTGCATCCCACCCTAAAAAAATAATTAAAATATAATATAAATATATAAATTTTTAAAATTTTACATAATATAAATTATTTTTATATTATTTTTATATAAATTATATATATATAAATGTATATGCTTTCATCATCGAAGTACTGTTTTGATTGTGGTGTCACGTCACTGTATGTAAACATGGTGTAAATATCACGTGCTTGGCTTAGCCAGTCAGCCCCACCATTCCACCCATTTTATTTATACTAAAAATTTCATTTATCCACTTTAATGTTAAAAAGATTAAAAAAAAATTATTTAAGTAAAATTTTAAGATAAAATTTAGTAATTTTTGCAATTTTTTAAATAATAAAAATTTATATGTATACACACAGCTATGATAGTTTTGTTGTTATTTTATTTTTAATTTACCTAACTATGTAACATTAACTTTGATCAAAATTTTAGTGAAAGTATAGATTAGACCCTTAGTTGCCATCTCTCCGTGCTAGTTCTCCTCCACCCCTCCTCTGTATGCTTCTATTTCCACTCATTTTTTATGTGAAGGAAAAAAGATGAAAATTATATGTACTTTAAAATCTTGACAAAATTTTATGTTAAAGTATGCCATCTAGCAATTTAAAAATTTTTGAATTTCATAAATAGAATTAATACAATTGAATGCTTCTGTTGAAATATATTTTTTAAAAGAAACAATAAAAAATATGATAATTTTTTAATTTCTCGTGTGCTATTAAAAAAATTTAACTATCAATTTATCATTTTTAATGTGTGGTTGAGTGATAATAAAATCTCCTTCATTAATGCTTATCCCTCATATGGTCTTACTCTTATATTTTTAAGGTAAAAAATTTTATCTTCAACTTTTGTGTTTTCGTTCGTATGACATTTAACCCTTATCTCCTTATATAGCACATCAACTTTTCTAATAACATTGCTTCCTTTTATCTAGTGGCCAAACCATATGGGGTACAAGTGTTAACAAAAAAGCAATGCCACACGAATTCCTTAAATGGGCTTCACCTTTCATTTTTTTAGATGATTCTTAAAAAAACTATATAATTCATTTGCTTCAATTATATATAGCTCAAATTTTCATAGCTTTAGATTAAAAAAACAAGTAAGTAGTAGATCAATTAGTATGATACTGTTAATAAATTTTTAAAAATTATAAGTTTAAATAAGTTTATATATTATATTTTTTTCAGATGAATTAATTAATTAAAGACTAAAGGAGTTATAGGTAAAAAGAATTTCAAAAAAAATCTTATGTTAACTATAATAATAATAGAAGCAAGGGAAAAGGAAAAAAGAAGGAAAAAAAAAACCTAAGGTTAAATATCGTTCACGTTTTTCCTTCTAATTATAGAACCTATTTCTAAATTGAGGGGATATGGGGAAAACGGGGGATCGGCGTAATATCGTGGCTTGGGCCCCACCAATTATCAGAGCGTGAGTTGGCCACGTGATATGGGAGGCTGACGATGCGGTGGGGAAAACAGTTTTTGATTACCTGATGCGATGCGGATTCCACGGGGAAACTGACATCTGTCGATTCGCGCTTGACACTTAAAAAAATTAATACCCAAATTATTGAAGTAAATAAGAATAAATTGTTTTATTATTTATTAACAAATGAATCTTTACTATTATTTTAAATTATTGGATGAGTACATCTATGAAAAATAAAAAAAAATAATAAAATGCATTAATTATTTTATTTTATATTTAACAATAATTTAAATTTACTCATGTTTAAATGAACATTATATCTATGTTCTTTATTTCAAATATATATTTTAATATTTATCTGTTTTGTCATATAATTTTTAAATTTTATAAATAAAATTATTAAAATAAAACAAACATCAAAATTTTTAATTTTACGCAAAATAAAAAAAATTTAATCCATATAGTAAATGCAAACTTTTTATTAAAATAATATATATAAAAGACTATTAGGCATTACCCTAAGACAAATTAAAAGAAAGGGCGAAAAATTATTGTTAACTGATCCCTAAAAGGATTCGTCAGCAAAGGCATGTCCGTATTACGGGGGGAAAACTCTGTTACGAAAAACAAAGCTTTTCGTCGTTAAAATATGTATTTGAAGACAACTAAGCTAAGTACTGTAATAATTTACCTTATTTGTCTTCATATTCTTCTTTCCTCCTTTTTTCTCTTTTTCTACATCTTTTGTTAGAATTTCTTATTTAGAATAAGTGATGCTACTTTTATGGCCAATCAATTTATTACCTACGAATTAATAATATGAAAAGTAATAAATAACGAATCTTTACCAATATTTTTATTTTGATAATTGGAGTTGTTAGAAAATAATTTCTCGAAATTAAAAGTTTAACACTATAAATTTTATTAACAAGTATCTAAGATTTTATTTAAGATTAATAAAAATATTTTTAAAAAATATTATTCGGTATAAATGATGTTGATCAAAGTAATATTTAATAAACAAAAATGTAACATGAATAATGATGTTCAAAGTAGACTTGTTAGATCAGATCTGAAATTGGTTTTTAGTAATCAAGGTCAATCTAGATTATATATTAAATAATAATTTTTTTAAATATTTAATTATAAAAGTATATAAATATTAATATGATTCTTAAATATTTTAAATAATAAAATAAACTTTTAGATATGACCCAATGTTGGTCTAAGAAAAAATTATTCGAACTTGAATTTGATTTCACTCGATTCATAGCTACCTCTGGTTCAAACTTTAGTCTTTAATTTCTAATTTTAAAAGTGGGGTGAAACCCTTATTATAAATGTAAATGAAGGATCATCAATCAAACATGATACACTTTTGGCCGTTGTCAATGCCTTGAAATAAATAACATTAGAATAAATAAATAAATAAGAAAAGAAAATAATTAAAAGCAAAGCTATTTGTGTACATGAACCTTTCTCGCTGGCTTTAGTGTTGGGGGAATCTGTAATTACCTTATTTTCAAGTTGTTTTAATTAATGTGAAGTAGGGTTAGAGACATTAAGTACCTATATTTAGTAGTAATTCCCTATTCTCAAACAAAAAAAAAATGATATGAATTATATAAGAATTATATAGTTAATTAATTTGGTTTATAATATGAAGACCTTTATGTTATGCTTTAATTTCCTTCAATAATATTATATTAAGATTCCATTGGTGGGATAATGGATAAGCTAGTAAATATAAAAATTGCTAGGAATTATTAGAGGATAATTTCATGTGTATAATATACAATATTAGTTTTTATCTTTCTTTATGAGCATGTAAAGAAAACAAAAACGAAATCTTCTCTCTTTCTTTTTCATTTTATAAAAATAAAAAAAGTTATTAAATGTAACAAAATTTTTAATATGAATGTGGTTCAAGTATGCATTAAATATATCCTATTAATTATGTTTAAACATATAGTATCATGTTTATACATTATTTTTGTATTTATTAAACATATATTATGTTCGTTTCGTGATTTAGTTATTATTTCAAATTTTGAGGTCCATGATCTTATTTAACATTATTGTTGGCATAATTTTTTAGATTAAAGTTCTGTTTCATTGCAACTTTAATGCTAAACATGTAAATTTTTTTATAATTAAAGTCATAGTTTAACAATTAAAGTCATAGTTTGACATTTCAAGTCAAAAAGCTAAAAAAATTATGTTTTTGTGATTTCAAAAGTAACTTTTTTAGATAAAATATTTTATTATCTTTTTATCTCTAATTTTTATTATTTTGTATATATATATATATATATTTTAATATTTTAGTTTCTCGCAACATTTGTTTTAGGCAAAATGCACACGACTAGAAGGATAAACTTTGTGGCCCTCTCTATTTCACCTATGACTCACGACAACTAGACCTGGTTAACGGCCAGCCAGGCCAGCTCAAGGCTAGCCTCAATATTTATGTTCCAGGTCAGCCTCCTAGAACAATAATTTTAAATTAAAATAATATATATAGATATTAATAAAAATAATTTTTGATAGGATTAACAGTAATTGAGGGCTAAATGGGCGGGTTTGATTTTAGGATGGAAAAAATTTTCTAGCTACGGCTCAGCATGGCCCATAACAACCATGAAAATGACTGCTTGGAAGTTCGATAATTTTGAACACATTATAATTATATGAAGTGACACAAAATTAATTAATAAATAATATAAAATATGAGGCAATATTAAAAATAATATGAATATGACACAAATAATAATTATATCAAAATTTATATAACATGAATTATTAATATATCAAAATTTACATAAATATATAATCCTTTAAATAGTATTATAATACATAAAATATACGAACATAATATAAATACACCAAAACATATCAGACACAACAACAATCCCTCCTCACCTGCTTTGCTTCCCCCAGGCCTTAACTCCATCTTTTTTAAGAATAATTATCTTATATACCGATGGTAAAAAAGAAAAACTTCACAAGAAAAGTTTATAAGGTGACACGTGTTTCATTTATTTATTATTTAAATATACTCTATTGGACATATGTCATCTCACTTGCTTGTGGAATTTCTTTTTTCACGGTGAATAGGATAATTATTTCTTTATGTGACCTTCTTTTGCACTTTCAATTTTTTTTTTAAATTTATATTTCCTCCACAAATGTATTAAATTTGGCTGTTTGGGTACCATACAGATTTTAACAAGTTACATAATTTCAAATATCTATATCTCAACTTGAAACTCAACGACTTATTTGCTCTTTAGATCTTGTAAAGTGAGGAAAAAAAAAAAACTTGAATAATCACCACCTAATAAAGCTTATTTGTGTGTTCTTTTTAATCTTATTTGAAGCCTCAAATTTCTAAATAATACTATTTATCAAGGGAAAAGCTCAATTAATTAATCTTCCAAGCAAATGGAAGTAATAATCGAAATGATAAAACATTTCAATAACCTAGTTCAAGAATTTATCTAATAAAAAAATATTGAATCATTTTAAAAAGTAACAGTCAATGTATACGTATGAATAAAATTGCACTTTATATGATAGAAAGTTTCTAAGAACTTGCAGAGGGATTTGATTAAAACTTAAAATTAAAAAAAAAAAGTAGAACATTAATTAATTGACCCAAATGTGAAGAGTTAGATGTAGTGAGTGTAAAATATAGAGAAAAAAATGATATTAAAAGTATGAAAGAAAGAGCCATCCCATGTTATTCTAATTTTGAAGATAACAATCGAAGGTCTCGTAGTAGAATTTTTTAATTTTTTAAGTGTCGTTTGGCATTCTTTTATTTAAAAATTATTATGAAGTTTTTATAAAAAATAAAAACTTTAAAAATTAATTTAAAACTATTTGATAATGTTTACTTTTATTTACGACTCTTTTTTTTTATGGATATTGAATTTATATTTAAAAAATGAAAACATTTGTTTGAATGAAAATAACAATTACGTAAAAAAAAACTAGATAGCGTCTTTTTAAAAATAGAGAAGAGAAAACTCCTATTTCTAGTTTTTTAAAGCTCTTTTTTCTCTATTTTATTGATTAAAAATAAGCCGACCTTTTATAAAAAAATTCTAAAAAAACTTATTTGACCCGGTTTTTACTTTTAAAAAACTTTTTAAAAAAAAAGTCAGCTCAAACATGCACTAAATGGTAAACCGTTTGTGAAATCTAAAAACTATATTAATAATAAATAGTATAGCTTCTCTAATAATAATTATTAATATTAGCAAGGGTTGTGTGATTGAAAGTTATAAATAAACAAGAACATCTATATACATATATATATATATTTTAAAAAAAGGTTATAAATAAACATAGTCATGCCAAGCTGTTCCATTACTACTTAAATATTGCTCATCATGATTGTCGGAGTTTAAACAATTAACTTGTTCTAGCATACTTTGTAATGCTTATTAAAATATCACAGGAATGATTTTTTTTCCCACAAAAAATAATGATGAATGATTGGTACATAATATTATAGTTGGGTGAAATCCCTTATTTATTTAGTAATAAAATTTGGGTAACATAAGTTATCCACCACATAGGTTAAGGCACAATTGGTATTTATTTATTTATTTTTACTTAGTGGAATGAAAATAAAAAATAAAAATTCCAATATTAATTCTTGATGTAAAAATAAAAAATTTTGTTAGCAATGGAATTGAAAAACCTTATATCTCTAATTAACTTAACCTAGCACAACCAATATTGTTGAAGGTGAAAATAAAAAGAAGTAAAAAAATTAAAACTCAGAAATATATTATAAATCTCCATAAGGTTAAAATTAAGTAGAGAATCTCGAGGTGAGCGTTCAATCGATTTGGTTTTAGAATTTTAAAAGTCAAATAAATTAAATAAATCTGAAGACCCGATCGAATTAAATTGATTAATCGAAAACCGAAAGCTGCCTTAAGTTGTTTGATATATGGTCGGTTTTAACTATTTAAAAAATAAATTATTTATATTATTCCATAAAAATTATTATATATTATAAATTATATAATATAATGTTATATTATGTTATTTCAAATTATTATATAAATATATTAATTTGTATTACTTATAAAATGCAATGAAACACAAAATTAAAAAGGACAAGTAGTTCGTTTTGTTCGATTATAAATTATAAAAATTGATAATCGAACTAAATCATTTGCCATAACCAATAAATTTTAAAATCAATAAACTAAATCGAATTAACTAAATTTTATTGATTTAATAAATTAAATAGATTCAAACTTATTTAACGCTTACCTAAAAGAAATGTCCATAAATCCACTAGGACCGAAGCTTGAATAATTTTTATTTTAGTTGTTCAGGTCCAAATAGCAATCAAAAACCAATTTTATTGTTTAAAATATACTAAAAGTTAAAAATATTTTTATAATTTTATAATTAAATTTAAAAAAATTAACATTTACACATCAATTAATGGGCCAAAAATAAAATTTCTATAATTATTATAATATATTTTTAAATTTAATAAAAATTATAAAAAATAAAAAAATATTATCGAATATCTAAAATTTTTAAATAATTATTTAAATTAAATCAAGCGAATTATTAAAATTTTATCTAAAAATTAACCAAAATATTGAATCTGACAAATTATAAAAAAAAAACTATTTCTTACACAAGTCTGATTAAATGTACTGAAAAACGGGAAAGAGTATCTATAAAAGCACATGGGTTGATGCCTAAACATTAAGTCCCGCGTTTCCCGGCACAGAGAAAAAGAAAAAAAAAATGCCCCAAAAAGGGACGGTCACAGTCATGAGGCTCTGCACGTGACTTTTCTCCTTTGCTACCAACATTCCCTTTCACCTCTCTCGTCCAATTTTAGATCCAAATAAATCTGTGAATTTATATCATAATTATATATTAAATTATATTTAATATTTAATATATTATATATTTATATAAAATTTAATAATTTATATTTTAAAAATTTTAATATATTCATAAAATTTATCATTTTATTTTTTTATCATATATATATTTTATATTTTTTTATTAATTTTTATTTATGATATAATTATATTATTTTTAAAATTATTAAATTAACGAAATTTTCTCTGAAAATCTACCACAGCACAAAGCCCAATTATTATTTTTATTATTAATATTAGTAAGTAAGTAATTAAACATAACTGGGATGTGTGCTCCTAATCATCGCCTGTTAACCTCTGCTTAATTGGCAATATCTTTGTTTTTCTTTGTCTCTTGTGTCAACGGGTAATTTGTTGTTAAGTCAACTTTTCAAGTTTGATCCTCACACTAACTCATTTTTTTGTCATCTTCACTTTCTTCCCTTTCCACTTCTCTTTGCATATTAATTATGTATATTAGATTAATTCGGATTGGGTTTTTTTATATATTTTTAAAATTTTAAGTTATTTTTAAGTTTGAATTATTTTGATTTTTAATCACTTAGAATTCGAGTCCTTTCAGTTTTATATCACTTTGGATTTGATTATTTCGATTTTAGATAATTTCAAGTTCAATCAATCAAGTTTAATACTCAGGTTAATCAGGTTAAGTCATTTTGAATTTAAGTAATTTCAGGTTCGATTTGTTGACTTTTTCAGATTAGATCGAGTTTGAGTTTGAATAGATTGATCGGATTTTTAAATTCGAGCAAAAATCTACAGATCTACTTTTGTGTTAAATTTAATATATGGTAATAACTGTTGAAATTAATCTTTTTCGTTTAATATAAGTTATTAAAAATAAATTATTTATATTAGAAGTAATACACTTTACCCTAACTTAAAAAAATTTATGCCATCCGTGTCAACTTGAGTTCAACTTAACTTTAATTAATCAAAAAATGATAATGCAATTCTAATTCAAAATAATTTAAATTCATTTAACTTTAAATATTATTATTTAAACTCAAATAATTCAAAATAAAAATAATTTGAACATCTTGAGACAATCCGAATAAATTCAAAGCTGAATAGAAAATTTAAGAAAATAAATTTTTTTAGGTGTTCACTCTTTATTCTTTGAAGGAGAAGAAAATAAAAACAAAATATTTCAATATTTACAAATAGATTTCTTTGAAAAAATACTTTATTTTTATATAATTAGTTCGAATCACTACTAGTGAATTAGTCATGATCTAATTGTTTCATCTTTCAAAAGTTTATGGTTTAGGTGGGCGAGCATTAGGTCGATTTGGTTTAAAATTTTAAAAATCGATCAAAATATGAGTAAAAAATCAAACTAATCAAACAGAATTCAATTGATTTGATATGGTCGGCTATTTTAGTTTCTCATTCATGTTAGTTTGGGTTGAATAATATTAATTAGGTTCAAGTATGCTTAAATAAAAATAATAAAATTGATTTATTTTTAATTAATTATTGATTTATTTAATCGATTTAATTTGAAATAAAAATTGCAAACCCAGTGAATAAATAAGTTGGATCGAATAATCTAATTGATTAAAATTAAAACAGAAAAAATCAAACCAAATAAATAAAATTTGATCAATTTCGAATCATTTTGTTGAGTAAACCAACATTTGCTCACCCCCACTCAAAGTCGAAGGTCGCAAAGGTTGAGTGATATGTTTTTTTTCATTAGCAGTATAAAAATAAATATAATAAAAATTATCAAATTTATTATATTTATTACATTATCAAATTTTAGAATAAATGACAATGTGAAGGTAAAAATAAAGTAAAACCCTAATTAAATCTTCCTAATCAACTTAAAATACTCGAATTTAGCCACTTTAGCCATGTTCCCGTTTCGGATAGACATACAAAAATAAATTTAAAAAAACAAAAGATAGCAATAAAATATTCATAGGGATCGCTAAAAACATTAAAATATTCGATCAATTTAATAAAAAAATAAGGAAAAAAAAGACATATATTTTTAAAATCATTGAGTTCTGTCGTCCATACGAAGAATGCCACACCCAGATTACACCAAAAAAATAATAATAATAATTCGAACGAGGCCGTCAACCTTACCTCTAACGTCGTCAACTCCGCCGCAACGTCGTTACATAAACGCCGTTAAAGAAACCAATCTATTTTCAAAAGAACAAATACGTCAAAGTAATAGAGAAAATGCAGGAAAAAAAAAAGTGTATAAAGGGGAAGAGAGTTCATTTTCTCCGACCCAAAGCCTCGTCTTTCGCCGAACTGCTTCTTTTCTACGAAGTAAAAGAATTCGAATGAAAAGATAGAAGAAAAAGAAAAAGAGAGAAAATTTTCTTTTTGGTTGTTTGGTGGTCGAATTTCGAAGGAGATTCTCGGTAGATGCAGTCTTTACATGTTTTGCTTTTACGATTTTAATTTGGTGTTTAGAATTTCGTTGGTTCAGTTTCAGTCATTCCTTAGCTGAAATTCCACGTTAAAACGGTTTCAATTCAGATCAAAGAAGGTAGGTACGTATATATTTTGTCTTCAGAAAGTTTCTTATTGTTTTGTTGTTTGGATTAGTTTTTCCAAGTTGGATTTGAATTTTGCGTAATTCAATTTCATATATAGCTTTTGACTGTGTTAGATTTTTGTATAAGCATACCGTTTGAAAAAAAAATTGTAGTAATATTTTTCTGGTTGTAGATTCGTTATAAAGAAATACGATTCAGATTCGGTTAGTTAAACGAGTGGAGAAGATGAGCGCTGAAATTGCCGAATTTTCTCGAGAAAAAGGAAAAGAAAAAAGAAGTCGATGAAATTTTCTTTTGAAGCGTCGAAGTTAATTACAGGTTTGGAATTTTGGAATCTGAAGTCAATTTGATTGAAAAATGGCTTTCTATTTTGGGAGCGTCAGTAAAGGTGCTTCCGATTCTCAGGTGTGAGGCATAATCTTTTCCCGACGAAATTCACTTTTCGCGACGTGGAACGGATCTGATAAATCAATCAGATTGAAGAATTATCAATTTTTTCCCCAAAATTCTACAGTTTGACCCGTTGGAATTCATTGAATTGCCGTCGAGTTTTGAATTTCGGTCGTCAGAAATTATAAAACAAGATTATATTTCTGTTCCAAAATGTCACTGCAAAAGGAAAATCTGAAGCCGGAAATGGAGCTTCCTCAGTCTCGACCTTACGGAGCGGAAGGTAATTTATTTTACGATGTCGTTTATTTGTTCATATTTTTTTTTTCTTTTTCCGAAATTGTTCACTCCCATTTTACGAGTTGAAATCCAGAACAAAGACTCGAAGAAGAATTTTCTTTTTCTTTTTTTTTTTTTTTACTAATAATGTATTTGGGTTTTGGAAGAACAGGAAGAAAACCAATGCATAACTTTCTGTCACTGTACAGTCATTCAAGCGTCCAACAAGATCCAAGGCCACCATCTGAAGGTAATCCTTTATTTCTTTTACCACTATTTTTTTTTAAAGCTGTCCAACACTGAATCCGAGCGAAACGCAGATGATTAACTAAGTTTGGAGGATATTTCATAAATAAATTTAAATTTTAAATCTTAACATAAAACTTGTATTGGAAAAAATCTAAGCGGAAAATCGCTTCAACCAAAGGAGAGTTAAAAAGCATCAAAAGGCGGTAATCAGGAAATTACAATGCAAACGTAGAACTAATTAGATCCCATCTCTCACATAACTTATCATTAACAGAATTAAAAGTAATAATATTTTTTAACCCAGACAGCCAATCTTAATTAGTCTGGTATAAAATGGTATAATGTTTCTCATCCGAAGTAACTTTTTCGTACACCCCCTACTGCTTTGAGTTGTTATCATTGTTAAATATTAAATATAAATATTTTTTTATAAAAATATATTTAAAATTAAAAAAATTATTAAATATTTATATCAAAATTCGAATAATATAAATTTTGATTCATACCTGCCTAAGTAAATCTGGATCCATGCAACGTTTCCCTTTTCTGATGCCTAAATGTTCATTTCATTTTATTTTATTATAAATAAATAAATTATAATAATAAGAAGTTATTACACGACTTTGGGAGAAAAATAATAAAATAATACTTTTTGGGTTTGTTATTTCTTTTTAGAAAAGTTTTATTCTGCCATCTTTGGAGTTATATTGGGGGTCAAGAAAAAAAAAAAAAAAAAAGGTGCGAGAGATGGACCAAAAAATCCGAAAAAGCAAAGGGTTAGCATTTATAGGTTATAGCAGTTAGCAAATGGTGCTGAAGACGGAAATTAGATTAGCAGAAACCGAGAGAGAAAGAAGGATTGTACAAGGACAATGGGACCCATGATTGCAGATCGTGATGATTTGACAAGTCACATGATTCCCATCACCCTCTCTCTCTGATCTTCCCCTTCCACACTTGCACGCGCTTTAACATTATCTATATATTATACGAGGAGAGTTTTTAAATTTAGTATTAATTTAAATTTATTAAATTTATATATTTTATAAATAATAATTAAATTTTTTAAAAAAATAAATTTTTATTTATATTTTTAATCACTCATATAGTGGCATAACCTAGTTTTAATATATTTATGTTATTTTTACCCTTTTGTGTTTTGATATCATTTAAGAAATTTTTTATTTAAATAATCATTTTTATGAAATTAAAAAAAGATCATAATAATTATAATTTTTTTTTCTTTTTTGAAACTTTAATAGATGCCTATACCATTAAACTATCCTTATATTTAATTATTTTTATAGTTCATATATAAGTGTAATTACATCAAATTTGAGTTATTAATTTTATGCTCATCGTGTGAAAAATAAAGTTTATATTTATATATAAGCTCTAGTGTTATTATCAGTTTATTACCATGAGAATGACTTTCACGTGAAACAGATGGAGATGGTGTGGGTCAACTTTGTTTTAAAAAAAAAAAAATTAAGCTGCTTTTCGAGCTGTATTTCAAACTGCTGTTTCCAGTTCTTATCTAGCTTTACTTGCTTCTTCTAGAAGACAAAGAAATCAACAAAATTTAATTCCAATTATTATTATTATTATTATTATTGTGTTTACTTCTTTTTTTTCCGAAGCAGGTTTTTTTAGAAAAAATAATGGACTTTTGTTTTTTTAAATAAAGAAGAAAAAAATATTAAAAATCAAATTTAAATTTATATATCAATTTAAAAATATTTTTAACTATTAAATTAAGAGATTGTGGGTGACTTTTGTTTATTTGCTTTTCGAGAACGACATAAACAGGTGTAATAACATTTTTTTTAGTATAATTATTTTCTTCGTTTGACCTTTTTATGTTCTTATTTTTCATTTCAGTTGCCAATCCCAATTTGAAATTATAATTTTTTTTTGCGATTTTAATTTTTTTATCGTGATATAATTATTATAATATTTATTATATCCGTAATTATAATAAATATAAATGAATATGGTTAATAAAAAGTGTATCTTAATTTAAAGTTTGCCAACTATTTTTTTCAAAAAATGGAATTATAGTTGAAGCATGTATGCTACATTAACATGGATCTTATTTTTTTAATCCCAGATTAGATTTATTTGGTTGTGTCTGAATGAGCAGGCGGGTGTCTTAAAACTCATGATTTCCTACAACTTGAACGACTAGGGAAGACAAGTGCCATGGAGGAAACACCAGTCATGGTAGCAACTGCCGAAAAGCCACCGCCACCGCCTCCTTCTGTGGAACATATTCTCCCTGGTGGGATTGGAACTTACAGTATAAGCCACATTTCCAATTATAATAATCATAGGGTTCCAAAACAAGAGGGGGCTGTATTCACCGTAGCTCAAGGGAGTAGTACCGAGAGAAATGACGAAAACTCCAACTGCAGTTCTTACAGTACCGCGAGTGGTTTTACCTTGTGGGAAGAATCTGCTGGAAAGAAGGGAAAGACAAGGAAGGAGAATGCCGGAGAAACAGCTGTTGTAAGAGGTAAAAGTTTTCTCAGTCCTTCACTTTCAATACTTTCATGCATCCGATTCTCTGGTTCCTACTTATGTTACAATCCGAGAGTTGGCTAGGAGCTTGAGTATAGACTCGTGACACTTACACTAATTATTTTTGGGTAAAATTTTATTATAAATCTCTCTATCATAGTGAATAGAGCATTTTAATTTTTATACTATCAAATTTAATATTTTAATCTATGTATTTTTGAAATTATAACAAATTAACATTGTTAAAAAAGTCATTTAAATATTAATAAAATATTTACGTATTATGTAATGTAAAATTTTAAATTTTATACAAAAATAAATTTAGGTTTATAGTTGGATTTAGATTTTTTTTATTTAAAATTTTTACATCACATGATATATTAGTATTTATTGATATTTAAATAAATTTTTTAATATTGTTAACCATTTTCTCTTGTTTGTTAAAATTTTAAAAGTATAAAAATTAAAATACTAAAATATTTTCTCGCTATAACAAAAAAGACCCGTAATAAACTTTTACTATGATTTCTAACTTTAGATTTAGTGATATTAATATCACCATCATTAATAACGTATATGAGAATGACATTTATGAGTATATTCTAGTCCGTAAATATTGATTTTCATTTAAAAATTTTTAGTTACTTTATTAATTTAACTTACTGAATAATTTTCATATTATATAATGATCAATAAAATTCATTTTTGTTAATTTTTATATAATGATAAATTTTATTTTTGTATAATTAATAATGTTACGAGATAATTTTTCCTAGGATAAAATATTTATTTCATTGCAAAATGGCAGTAACTCTATCATTATGGGCTACTGCTAATGTTCCTAACCTTTATTCAGTCGACTCTACTAATGTTTTATGCTCGTTAACTGAAAGTAAATTTGGCGGCTACTTTCGACAGAAGCGGCAGGGAAGGTTGGGCCATGGGCGACGTCGTCGTTGGAGAGGGCGTCGCAGTCGTCAACCAACAACCATCGCAACAGTTTCAGCTCCCTTTCTTCTTCTCAGTCAGTCACTTTTCGTTTCATTTATGGCTCTTTTGTATTTGTTTAAGATTTAACTCATATCTCATGGTACCATCGGATCTCTTTAACAGGCAATCATCAAAGCAAAAAAGCCAAAGCTTCATGGAAATGATAAAATCGGCAAAGGGTAGTGCACTGGATGATGAATTTGAAGAAGATGAAGATTTTGTTCTCAAAAAAGAGAGTTCTCCTACTACCCATAGTAAAGGTAATCATTTTTTCTTGGATTACACTACCCTCTAGGCTTTATACTAATGTAAATACTAGTAAACTTATGTACAAATGATTCTTGGTTGTTCTTAAGAGTATTTGGCGTTGGACGGGAAGCTAAAAAGTTTTATGTTTGGGGTCTGGATAAAAGAGAATCAATTATAAATTTTGGAAGGGTTAACGTAAGTTTTTGCCATTTTTTGAGTTCGATGATTGTTAAAAATCTACGGAATTTGAAGTATAGCCCAGGGGACCAAGACCTTTGCTTGCTGCCTGGATCCGCCTTTGGACTTGGGACAGTTAAATTTTACGGTGATACTAGAATTAATTATTGAAGAATTTCGTTGGACTAATAGTATTTGCTTCATGTTTACAGGAGAATTGAGAGTAAAAGTTGATGGAAAGTGTGCACCCGATCAGAAGGCCAATACCCCAAGGTCAAAACATTCCGCCACTGAGCAGCGGCGGAGGAGTAAAATTAATGACAGGTAAGTATGGCTAGAACCTGCTTTACATATAATATTTCACGGCCTGTTTCTTTTGAATTTTGATGAGTTTTTATATCTTATTTTGTAGAGGTTTCCATTGATGAGTTATCGATTCTGTAAACAGTAAATTTACCATGCCCATGTTCTTTCAATTTCTTTGAGAATGCTATGCTTCAAGGGAAAAAAAACCCTATATTTGTTTCGTATATTAGTTAGGGGAATTCAACTGTAATTGTTTGAAAGGCTTTTAGTCAATGTGAAAACTGGAAATTAAATGCTGCTTAGCAACTCAAAAGTCGACATTTCCTGATGCTAAAACTAGCAATTCTTTTGCAGATTTCAGACGTTGAGAGGTCTCATTCCTCATAGTGACCAAAAGAGAGATAAGGCCTCATTCTTATTAGAGGTACATAGACTT
This sequence comes from Adansonia gregorii, assembly GCA_038382025.1. Lineage (NCBI taxonomy): Eukaryota > Viridiplantae > Streptophyta > Magnoliopsida > Malvales > Malvaceae > Adansonia > Adansonia gregorii. The sequence continues at coordinate 5,194,763 of JBBYHO010000008.1, read as the reverse complement.
TTTGTAATAGCTATAAATTTTTTTTTTCTTTCTCTCCATCTATAGTTTTCAAAATTTTGAACAATGGTTTGTTCGATCTTCTCATAGGTTATCAAGTACATTCAGTTTTTACAGGAAAAAGTTCACAAGTACGAAGGAACATATCAAGGATGGAGCCATGAACCGTCGGAATCGATGGCATGGGTAAACTCTATACTTGGCTTTATTAATTCAGAATTCGCCCGTATTCGAGTTTTGTATCTGACGGATACTAGAAAATGAGTTAGGGTGTGATCCGTAAATATATGAAAAAAAAAAAAACTTTGGATACATATCCAACACTCATCGGTGAGTCCGGGTCCGATGATGATTTTTTTTGGCATAACGGTGTTTGAAATTCGACAAAATTTTCAGCAACAACTGATCATCAACCTTGTCTGAAACAGAGAAACAACCAAAGGCTAGTGGAAAATTTTGCTGATCAATCTCGAGCGATGGTTTTTTCTGCAAACTTGGATGAGAAGAGCATCGCAGTCGCCCAGCCAAGCACCATTCCTGGAACTGCACCGACCTCTATAGAATCTGATATGAGCAAAGCTACTATCTTCAGAGCAATAGAGCTTGGTCCTGGAATGATGAATACGCCCTTCCCCGTCTCACTACAGCCAAACTTCTTCACCTCTGCCCAGACCCAGAGCACTAGCCTTGCAACTCAGCTCGCACCCAGATCGCCATCTGATCAAGAAAAGACTGCATCTCAGCCTCAATCTGTACTATGTCATACTGGATCCTGTCCTATTAATGGTGCTCTTCCTAGCGAGAAGCTGAAAGAACAAGAGCTGACATTTGAAGGTGGAACAATTAGCATCTCAAGCATATATTCTCAAGGGTGAGTTTTTATTTCTTAATTTACCTTTCATATATCTCTTATTATTGAATAATCTGGAGAATATCATATAGTTTCTTGTTCCCTGAGTGCCAACGAAATAATCACATCTAGTACCATTCAGGTCAAGTACTTCCTGATTTTTAAGCCACCACCATCCTGTTAGCGTATTTGTCCACTCATTTTTACAGCAGGGGGACATGTGTCTCGGTGAGTCTTTCACTGGACTCATCATTTCTGGATCTTTCCCTGTAGGTTTTAACTATCTTATCTCATACAAAGATTTAGCATAGTCTCTACATTGTCATACAAGAATGTAGTACAGTGCAAGCATCTTAATCTTTTTATGTTATCAGGATTCAAGGGTGTCCGATATAATTATGCTTAATTTTTTATAAATTAATGGAAGGATCATACATTTATACTCATAATAAATATATGTCAGATATTGATGTCAAATAAAAATTTTTTCTAAAAAAATAAGAATTTCGTGTAACATAAATATCGGTTATCACCTTGAAAAATGAATTTTTTTTCCCAGGCAGTCCTTTCTTAAAGGAAATACGTGATTTGATATGTTAATTGATGATATTGATAATTGATAGGTTGTTGAAAACTTTAAGACAAGCACTGCAGACGTCGGGGGTGGATTTATCACATGCCAGCATCTCTGTGCAAATTGAGGTCGGGAAGAGATCTAGTAGGAGTAGCCCTACTCCTCCAACATCCACACTTAAGGTATTTTTGTTTGGCATTGCTACTTGCCTTTAATTTTTTTAAGAAAAGAGGTTGCAAGAAATATTCTAAACTATTTAAAAATTAAATTGAATACTATAAATAACTGACCTGAATTGGAAATCATTAGTTTGGATAAGTTCGGTTAATTAATTTTTTAAATTTTAAAATATCATTTTATAGAATGTTATAAAGTTTTTTCTTTACTAATTTAAAAATAAAATATTTATTTTTATATTATAAAAGACTAAGAGTTAATTGAAAATTAAATAAAAAGTGTAAGTCAATTTGGTTTGAATAATTGTAGTTTTTTAGTTTATGAACCAAAATTTAAACTAAATATATATAATTATTATCCAAATTGAGCCGAACCGAAACCAAATTGAAGATTGCAGTTGAATTCAGTTTTCAGTTTTCTTGGTTTTTTTCTCAGCCCTATAGCCTAACAATCTAAGAAAAGATCATATATATTGAGATTCGAATGTTAAAATCGATACCTGTATAAACTAAATTAAGTTCTGGGTTTATCTTTACTATTTTCTTTAATTACAGTTGACATTAACTTTTAACATTGTTTTTTTTTTTTTTTACACGGTAAAAGTCAAGGAATTGCAACCTAATTTCCCCCTATTTACTGTGCTTTAGGAAACAGAGGCTCCCTCAAGAAACCAAACAACGACCACACGTTCTAGAGTTGGATGCGGTGAGGATTCTGATCAACAACTCATAAAGAAGCTTAAAACATGATTCACGATATTTATTGATGCAAAGATTATCAAATTAAACCGAACATCTTTTCTTTGTGCATCATCAATGATACTCATTTTTTTGTTTCATTTAATTAATTCATATATTTTTTTTGGACTACCCTGCCTTTCACTCACCCTAGGTTATAAATGACCTATACAAGTCAATTTAAAGGGGAAAAAAAAGAGTTTCATGTAGTTTGATGTAGTTGAGTAGTTGGCAAAACTTTCAGCTTTGTTGGAATTATGTGCATAGAAATTCACTGTAATTTTTAACATATCTTTCAATTTTGTGATTCTTCTCTTCACCATATTATATAATATATATATATATATATGTTAGAATTACGTAATAATTGGAAATTAAAGTGGATTTTGGATTAGGGTCATCAACAACAATTAACAAAACCACATTGGTTGAAGGATGAAGAAGCTGGAGATTGATCATTGATGTAAATTAAAGAACATATTGGTTACAGGGGCCTGTCTGTGGCCTAGATTGATACCAAAACTCATATAACTTTTTTTTTTAAAAAAAACATAAAATATTTAAATTTTTTATGAAAATTAAATAAAAATATTTTTATTTAAAAAATAGTAATTTAATTGAATTAACATTCATATTCGGATTCGGACACTTAAATAAATTTAATTTTGTGCCTTATTGGACTATTTTAATCCAATAATCTATTAATCTACCTTTCGCACTTGTCTCTAACAATCCAATAACAATTATAATAAATTAAACTAAAAGTCTCCAATTAAATTTGGGAAGTTAGGTCAAGCCGTACTTCCTCCCTGATAACAAGATATTACAGTCTTTTAAATTCGATTTACTTGGAAGTTATCGGTTGTTTTTTTTTTTTTTTATCTGTGGTTGAAAGCCACGTTTTAACATTTAACCAAACAAAATTTACCCCCTGCTTTGTTTCTGGCCTGTAGCGGCGTAGGGAATTAGATTTGGATTTACACTTTGAAAAATTAATTAATTTAATTGCTTTTCCTCTTGTCATCAACATGGTTATCTTATTATAAGTCGATGTGATTAAAAGTTTGGAATTGAAATGAAAGTTATTGAAAAATTTAATGACCTAAAATGAGAATTATTTTACTTATTAATAATACGAGAAGTTCAAATGAACTACTAAGGTGCTTTGGGGTTAGGGCGATTTTGAAACAAGACTGACTGACAATCCACATAGCAACATCACAGTCCCCACAACTCTTCGGAGGTGATTTATTGGATTATGCAATAATATATTGGTTTTGGTAAATAAATATAAAAAAAGGAATATTTTGGTTAAAAAGCCGAATTAGTTCCCCCCAAAAAAAAAAAATCGTTCAGTAAGTTTTTGTAGGTTTGCAAGTTGATGTGTAATTTGTAAAGACTAAAAGACAATGAAGGCCTATCCATGTCCATGTGAACTAATCGTCATCGTTTTGGACCTAAGAACTAAGAACCAATGTTGCATTTGTCCATTCTTAACCAAATTGTTATAAAAAACAGCATCAATTACTGGGGCTGTAGACTGTTGGGGGCCCTGCATGCATGGCCGTTAGTCAAATGTCCATTCAATCTTTTTCCTTTTATTGTCCATGTCTCTGTCAAAACCTTTATCACCCATCTTTCAAAAGCATCTTTTTAAATTGTTACATTATCAAAACCAATTTACACAAAAAAAAAAAAACTTAAGAACAACCCATTTTAAAAGTCATCATTCAACAAATTAAAAATTCAAAACTTTTAAAAAAATGTCAACATAAAAATAATGTAACATACAACAAGAAACGTTTAAATATGATTTTAATATGATTAACACATATTTTGTTACACATTTAGTATTCGTGTTTTAAGATTTATATACATTTCATAATTTATATTATGCTTATATTTATACAACTAACACAAAAAAAATATGATCACCGTACATAAATTATCATGTCTAACTAATAGTCGACAGGAGAGAGTTAACAGTCGAAGGGCCAGCATTGAGACTTTGAGATGCTTGAACCAAATGCAACATTTGGGGTGGGGGTGGGGAAGTCACATGCCAACTAATAAATCGCAATTGCAATTTGAGTTGCCATGGCTTAATCCCCGGACACTGGAACTAACAGTTTAACATTCTTTCGAGGCAATTGCAATTTGATATTTGAAAATTGCAAATTGCGGTCATAAACATAAACATAATCTCCTGGAATACTTAGGGGGTGATATTGTTGTGCAAACTATATTGAGAAATGAACAGATAAATTGATTAAAACCTAATATGAAGTTTGAACCATGATTTGCTTATACTACCTAAGAATCTGGCACTATATCCAGGACAACACGCTATATATCAAATATATAAAATGGACCACTAGTGGTTCTGATTCCTAAATAGAAACCCTAAATTCAAATCAAATCATTCACAAAAATGAACCATAATAAATTGAAAACAGCCAAAATTCCCATAAAGTTAGACTAAATGTTTCACTAGCTAGCTTGATTGGTTAGGCTATCACTATCAAATGTGAAAATTCTCAAATTTGAATGCTTAAGGAACAGCCAAAGTCCAACAGCCTAGGTAATTGAACAAGCAAAATCAATAAATAGGCCTTATCGTCATTGATAACTAAGGACCATACTCAACCGAAATGTCAAGTCATGTACCGCTCATTTAATTTACAAGATAAGTGTAATAAAGTTGGTATTCAATGCTTTCAACCATTCACTGCATTGATGGGGCCATACTAGGAAGAAATTTAACGGTCCATGTACAGTGTGACAAGATGAATCCTAGAATATGATATTTACGCTAGAAACTAACTAGATCGTTAAGCTGTCTAAAAGAAACCAAAAAGTGCAAGAGGGGGGAGGTATTAACCTTCCATAATCCACTTCAGCTAATCCGAATTTATACTTACATCCCCCCGGTGTACAACATATTTTGATCAGGTATTACCCTACAATGTCAAGGCAGCTGTTCTACACACGCTCCTGATTATTGGCATATATTAAATATTTTGTGTCCAGCAGCATCGCAAGATCCTCTCAGGCTTTCTTCAAGTTCTACTGTCCCCAATCATGTCCAAAATTGCCTACTTGGAAGAAAATCCCTTCATTGTTGTCATACATCTGTATGGAAACTCCGTTTCAGTTTCAGGCATGATCCAAGTAGTATAGAAAGTGCTGATAAACGTTATAATTGCCAGACAGAAAGATCTAGTTGACCATATGAGGGTTGCAAGCATTCTTCTGGATTGGCATAGAAGTAATCCTCTTCTTTAGGCTTGTCGGGGATCACCAACCTTTCTGTCGGTTGCCCCTTGCGATTTTCATGAGATTCTTTCACAGCATCTGAGAACTCATTCCAACTTAGAGATCCACTACTGTAATGGTCTATCAGATCAACCAAAAGCCTTCGGTCCAATAAAATGGTCTGCTTGAACCCCAGAAATCTGCATTCAATATTACAAGTTACAATTATGACACATCGCTTTAACTATGAAAAACAAGAAAACACACTAGAACTATCATCACTAGGGAAAAAAGCATCATAAAAAGCACCCTCAGAAAGAGGTAAGTCGTAACATTCCCTAATTCATGTTGCCACCATTTTAAACACAAACAATATCAGATTCCTGAATCTCAGAAAAAAATGCTTGGAAAACGAGAAATAAATAGTTTGGCAATAATTTCACTGGCCAAAAATAAAGAAACTATCGTCCTCTTAATAGTGGAAATAAAAATGGGGCAGTTAAAACTGGAGTGAAGTTTAATTTCCAAAATTATTCATCTCATCTGAAGAAAAAGGGACCATTGAATCATTTAATATTTGCAAGAAAACCTTTATGAACATATTACGAGCCAAACTATCCGCAGAACAGTACCTGCGATGGCCTTCAACAACCTTCGCCATGTTACCATCATACGTAGGAATAAAAATATCACTCTCCAATGAAACAAGGTAATCTAATGCTGCCATCTGGGATGAATGATTTTGAAAAAACCTAAGGTCTGATGGCTCCAACAAAGTCTCCTTTCTAACCTGTTTAACAAACAAAAGGCCAATCATTGATAACCAAGAAAAAACTTCTAAACATCATTACATTGAGTTTGCTGAACTTCTACCTACTTACCAATTTTGGATAAGCAGCGGCAAGACTTGCCATTCTCCTTTCTCCACCATATATTTCACCAGCGGCAATATAGATTTGGTAACTGTTATCAATGTCCAATGCCCGCAAAATAAGGGCAGTTTCTTCAGGCGTCAAAGGGCACAAGCCATCTTTCCTTTTCAAGTCAGAGTTTATTATTTTTTCTTTCCACCAGGGATAAGCATATCTGGCAAAATGGTTGTGTGATGACAGTTAAATTAAACTTTAAAATTTAGGTCTGCTAATCAATAGATTGTTGAAGATCATGTTAGGCTCACCTCATTCTTGTCAACTCCTCCACCTCCTCACTGTTGCAACCTTGGGTACAGCCAGAAAATGCTAACATGTCCATTTCATATCTAAGATGAAGTACTATAAAAGGACCATTTTGCCTCAGAAGCTTAATAACTCTTTCCCCCAACTCCTCTATCAGGGAAGTGAATCTCAAAGCACTAAAATTTACACGACATCTCAGCTTCTGAATATCTAAAGGATGCCCATTGTTGGCAAGTCGAGTATCAGTTTTATTTAAATGTAAAACTTTATACTTCTGTATCAGAGGAAGAATCTGCATGAAATAGAGAACAAAACATACTAATTTAAAAGGAGTCTTGATGAAAGGAAAAGAACTGAGGAAGCATTAAAAAAAATTTTTAAAAAAAAAGAGAGAAGAAAGAATCAAGCTAAAAAGCTCTAGGTTGATAAAAGACCAGGTAATGACAAAGAATTGACCTGGTTATGGTAGTAGGATATGTCAGACCAGCTAATTGGTGGCATAGAATACACAATCCCCATTTCCACTCTCCTCTTAAGTCTAGGAGGCAACTCCTTCAATATACGAACCTCATCTCTCAATGACGTAATGAAATGATCCACATCAAATATATCTTGAAATTCACTGCCATATCAATTAAAAGTAATTCACAAATATGTGAGACAAATAATCACAGTTCAACAATGCCAGAAATACAATTTAGACATCCTTTCCAACTTTATACATACACAATATCAAAGGGCTACAATCATGCGAGCAAAGCTTAGTTAACATACCTGGGATCAGACCAGAAAGACGTTTTATCCAGCTCAGGGACTATAAGTGTGACATTCAAATATCTTGCAATGGTAACCATGTCACAAATCTGTTAAGCAAACCCCAAAAATGAAAGAACACGGCATCACTTCCCACACAGATTTAAAGGACCAAAAACCCATGAATTTATATAATCTGGAAAGAATTAGAAAAAAAAAAAAGAAAGAAAAGGGAAAAAAACAGTATTTAGTGTCCTTTGCTAAAAGCACTCACCGCTGCTCGCATTTGATTGAGGCCTCCATTGCATGAAACCATCAAGTAACCATTGTTCTTATATATCCCTAATATCAACAAACAAAACATCATATCAATTTCGAATCAAAATTCCATAACCAGAACATATACAGCAAGAAGAAATGATCTCTTAAACTTAAATGAAAAAATGGAAGCAAAAATAACAATTTAGTCGCATTAAAGTAAACCCCATATTTCAAATTCAAGGGATAAATGATACGAATTCGATAAAACTAAGACGTAAGATGTAAACATTAGGGAGCATCAAATAGATACAAATCCAATTCGCATCACTAAATCAAAAGACATGCCCTTTATGAATTTGCAAACCGTCAAGAGAAAGCGCTTAGAAATCCCCATAAAAAATCTGTCATTTTCTATTGCTTTCTTCTCCTCAAATAGGAATTTAGATAAGCCTAAAAAGGATCAAATATTTTTCCTTTTTTTTTTTGCCAGTAAAGACTAACTCAAAATTTTCCTCCAATTTAACCCCAAAAAAATGCATAATGAAGGAACAATATTTCGAAATCAACTGAGAATTAATCAAAAAAGAAGGAAAAAAAGAGGAAAAGCTTACTTTTGGGAGGAAGAACACGGGCAGGAATGGAGGGAACTTTGTCTTCAATAACGGAAATGGAGGAATCCTGATGAGAAAAACAGGAAGGCCAACCTTTAAGGACGCGTGGTCCCCATGTATCTCCCAACGCCGTCAACTGTACGATACAAGTCCAAAGCAACACCGACGTGGTGGCACGTATCATCCACAACTTCATTCTCGAGCTCTTCAACTTCTCCACTCTCTCCCCTCCGCCACCTCCTCCTCCTCCACCTTTCTTCATTATCCCCATTCGTATCCTACCCTTTGCCCCTTTGCCTTCAACACTGCACGTTTCCAGCAATAACCTCGACCTCCACCCTCCTCATCGTCTTCCCCCAGATACGATACCTTCTTATTCCTTTCAAATTCAATCAATGTAGGTCGATTTTCAGAAATGTTGCACCTGATTCAGTAACCAACTAAAAAAAAATTTTCCTTTCTTTCCTTTTTTATTTTCCAAAAAATTAAAACCCAACAGAATCTTCAAGATCCGATAACTTCCCTCCAAAAAAGAACAATATTAATTCAAAAATCAATCAAAGAGATCCAATTTTTAAACTCTAACAACTTAATCAATTCCAATCAAATAATATAAAAAATTTCCAAAAAAAAACAACGGCGCTCTAATCAGTTTTCCGGCGAGTAATTGCCGTTGAAAACCGTGACTGCCTTCGAAGTATAAGCCAATCAAAAGAGAGAATGAGAGAGAAAATGGGCAATTTACCGAACAAACAGATTTGGAAATGAGAATATAACGCCGCGCAATTCGTTATGCATTTACAACGCGAGCGAACGAGCGACAAAATGGGGAAGATGAGAGCCGTACACCGCTTGGGGGCGGGAGGTGTTGGATTACACTTTTTTAACCATAGTTTACGAATTTATAAGGGATTGTTGACTAGGGTTAGTTGTTTGCCACACTCCATGGTTAACTAAATTTCAACCAGTAAATGCTTGCCAGCTCAGTTTAACTGAGATGTTCGAGTGGTTGCGGTGGTAAAATCACACGTGGCGACATCTCAGGAATGGTAGTTTATCGATAGCCGTTAGATTTGGGATTGCATTAAATCCCCTGTCGATACGCCGACAACATATCGCGAGAATTTGGGAAAACATATCCCCTAAATTTAATCAAAGATTTTTCTTCCTAAAAAATGGAAAATTATTTCATTTAATTAATGATTAAAACAAGTAAAAAAAATATTAACGGGCGGTTGATTAAAGCTGTAAATACTTTTTTCTATTTAAATAAGATATCAGATTTAAATTTTATATACGAAAATATTTTACTGAGAGAGTTTTATCTCAATCAATTAGAGTTAAATTAATTAAAATTTAATAAATTTCGAGATACCGTTAGTTAAAATATAAAAAAACCAAAATAAATAATTATTTTCATTTAAATAATGGAGCTTATGAATTCAACGAATTAGATCTTTTGACAAACAAAGTTTTTTATTATTTTAACTCAGTTCAATCAATGGTAAGTTCTAATCGAATTTATTATTATATTAATTTTTTAGTAGATAAATGCATGGATTTGAGCAATTTCTTAAATAATTTAAAATAAATTGAAATTGTATGCTAATTGTTAGGTAATAAATGAGATGGTCGTTCCATGTGAGTCCTTTCAAATTGTCGAGACTTCAGGAATTGTATGTTTCAACTACCGGTTCACTTTTCAGTTTTTTTCACCTGCTAATTAAGTATATTATTTAAAGTAATTTTTAATGTAATTTTTATGCTTATGAAATCCAATAAATTGATATTTTTCAACACAGTAATTTATCTTTAAACCATGAATCAAATATTGGATAAAGTCACATATACATACATTCAGATACATATAATATCAACGACGCCCGTTGAGTCGAGCAATTGAGAGTCAAATATCTTTTAAATAAAATTTAGATTTTGAGCATCGTGAAGAAGGAAAATGAATGTCGGGAGAGTTTTATTTTCTGGTTTGAGATCTTCTCCGGCTTGGCCTTAATTAGTTGGAGCTCATTGTGACCTTCGATTACTGAGAATCTTAAGACCGAAAAAAATGCATACAATATTATTCGTAAATCTGAAAAGGGAAAATATTTTTTTTAATTTAATATCAGGTCATTTAACAAATTTATTTTATTAAGTTTTTAAACATAACAATATGTTTTTTTTAGTATTTACATTATAATATGTTATATTTATTTTTTTATATAATATAAATATAAAAATAATATATATTTTATAATTAAAAAATAAATTAATTTAAGTTCAAACTTTAACTGTTGAAGTCAATACTTGATATATATTTTAAATAAATCTTATTTTTTTGTTTACACTTATTTTTTAAATTTAATACTTTTACCTTAATAATTTTAAATATTACATAAAATTTTTAATTTTAACTGGAATTTTGATCTATTAACATTCTTAGAGTGCGTTTAAATTTCCTCACACCGAATGGACTTTTTAACTTTTAAATGTGCCGTAAAATGCGTTTGGTGCGCAACCGTGCACCGAACCTCCGGCCATGGATAGGAGGTTGCAAGGTCCAGTGGCTTCCAACTGGACCTTGCAGGGGGTAAAGTGTAACTTTAGCCCTATTTTTTAATTTGTTTTTTAATGTATATTTTTAATACACTTTATTTTTTTCAATATTTTTATTTTTTTGATATAGTTTATTTATTTAAAATATTTTACTTAAAAATGTTGAATTATTTAAAGATATATATTTGTATTTTATTTAATATAATATAATAGAAAATTTATATTATAATTAGTTAATTAATCAAAATATTTGATAAATATATAAAATAATATACATTTAAATTTTAAATATTATTAAAAAATATATATATAAATAATTTATTAATACAATCTTATATTAATTTTTTAATAACCATTTTTTAATTTTATTATATTATTACGTTTACATCAAAACACATATTTAATAATTAATTTTTATCTAACTACTTCAATGACTAAATTCATTATTATTATTATTTTTCATTTCACTAAAACTATTCTCACTCGTTCAAATAGACCCATAATCATCACCTTTGGCTAGTTAAAAGCCCTCATAAATTAGATGTGCTTACCTACTATTAGCCTTCGTAATGCTCGGACTCGAGTTTTCTTGATTATCTTTAAATACTTAAATGAATGTTTTATACATAAACGACAACACCAAATGTAATAAAAAAACTAATGGGTCAATCTTAATCCATAAAATCTGGTCGCTAAAATGCCAAGTGTCTGTCCTCAACTTCCATTATGTCGAAAACATAGTACCTTCCAGTACCTTCCTTCACCTTTTTTTTTCCTTTTTCCTGGAATTTTTTTCTCAGTTCAACAACTTCTTCTTCTTTTCATTGTTCATTTTCGAAGAAAAAAAAAAAAACAGATTTTAAGGTTTCAAAAGTTCACTCTCTTCTTTTTCTGCCACGTAGATGATGACAAATTATACATTCAAAACAATAATAATAATAATAATAATAATAATAATAAAGAGTACATTGATTATTTATTATTTTAATTTTTTAAAATTTAATATATAATTTTTATTAAAATAAAAAAAATAATTTATTAATTATATTGTTATATATACTTATATTAATATTAAATAATTGATTGAGTTGACATCATAAATTAAATGATATACATTTAATCGATAAATTATTATTTTATCAAAATATTAAATAAAATTTATATTAGTAAATATAAAAGCAAGATATTGTTATCTTATAATAATTTTAAATAATTAATAAAATCTATTTTTAAATAATTAATATAACCTTGCCTTGGCAAAAGTTAACATTTACCTAATAATAAAAACAACTCATGGATATACTTGTTAAATTGTTCATGTATATCAAGGTTCAGCAATCCTGACACGTTTGACTCAGATAAGGTGGGGCTTGAGTACAATAATTTTTTATTTTGAGTTATTATTTAATTATAAAAAAATTATTTAAATATAGTTATAAAAATATAAATATTAATATTAAAAATATTTTTAAATTTTAATATAAAAATATTTTTAATATTATAATCAATTTTAAATAATAAAATAAATTTATGTGTCAACTTAAATCGAGTTATGTTGAGGTACGCGTGTTGACAATGTTTGAATAGTGATCTGATCTAATCAACTCATAGACACCTTAATAAAATATAGTACGTGCTTTTTGTCTCATATATATATATATATATATATATAAACAAAAATGATTAAATTTGTTAATATCTTAAAAATAAACATCATATTTATTATAAATATATTACATTAATAATATCAATCATATTTAATTATATAAGATTATTTTATATATTTATAATATTTTTTATTTATTAAACTTATTCGTATTGTATATAAAATTATTAAATTTACACCTTAAGCAATAATAATTCATATCTTTCTCTTTTTTTTTCCTCAATTATTTATTTTTTTACAATAAAAAAATTTAAAATTGAACTTAAGCTTTATCACCTCTGACTTCACTGTTAGGCACAAGGCTTCAGTTATTTGTTGTTTGTTTGAGAAAGGATAATCCTCAATTTGACTTCGTCTCATTACATGTCCCTATCTATGTCTGAAAATCTGATCTAAAATCCAAGTTTTATATTGTTCACAGACTACGTTAACAAAACTCTCCACTAGTTTTTCAATTTTCAAAGTTTTGTCTCTTTGATTTGCGAATCAAGACTTGACGTACTTTCACTTTCCTCGTTAAATATATGAATAAATTTGTTGTATTGAAAGCATGCAAAAATTAACACTCCTCTGCCACTTTCATTCTTTTACCAGGTTCACTTCTTCCCTTATCTACTTCTGCTTTGTAATTTTATTTGCTGAATATTGATATAAATTGTACTAGTTGTAATGATTTTTACATTAATTTAAGGTGATTAATGGCTTTTTTTTGGATTATTTTTCATTTGGGTTTTGTTTGTTTGCTGCAAAGTTTGTTTTCTTATTAATTTTTTGGGCTGATTTTGAGGTTTAATTGGTGGGGGTTTTTTTTGGTATGTTGTTAGGGTTCGATAAAGGTTTTAGGCATGAATCCGAAAAGAAAAAGGCGACCAAATGTTAGGTTAGGGGATATTGGGGATTTATCTGCTACTTTTGCATGTGGGTTTTCTTGGAAGACTAAGGAAAGTTTGGTACATAAAAGATGGAAACCTGATTTTCTCAGCTCTCAAGAGAATGAACTTGCTGCTGCTGCTGCTCAGTTCTGTAAAGGGAATTCTCCAGATTTCTTGATTTCGGACCACGGTGTTTCATTGAGGATTTCAGATGATTTGGAACAGAACAGAGAGAACAAGAACCCGAATTCTTCGAAATCGAGTTTTGATTCGGTCAGTTCTGATGAAGTTGACATGGTTAAGACTAGTTTAAATTTTGGTACCATAACCAGGAAGAGTAGGGTCATGAAGCGGCAAGGGCGGAGCAAGGAGGGCAATAATTGTGCTTTCAGCAGTGCTTGGACTTGGAGTTCTAAACTTAGCCCTCGATTTTCCATTGAAGATAGAAAGGAGCATGGTGAGAAAGAGTTCATGGGGATCAGATCAAATGCTTGCACGGATTATTACCCTGTTAATGTTTTTCTGGACATATCAGATCATGAAACACCAGTAACCAGCAAGTTTGCATGTGAATATAATGCAGATGAACCTGGTTATGATAGTTGGCAACAAGGAAATGCTGATGATTGTTGGAGGGATTCTTGTTATGAAGGAAATAATGTGTTTCTTAAATCTGGTGATGTATGGGACCGAACGAGGTACACATATAATGATGTAACTAGTGTCAGAAGATGGTTGGAGGACCTTGGATTTGGCAGGTATGCTGGTATTTTCGAACTGCATGAGGTCGATGGGGAAAGTCTGCCTCTGCTGACTCTAGATGATCTAAAGGAGATGGGTGTATTTGCTGTTGGGCATCGATGGAAATTGTACAGTGCAATACAGCAATTAAGAGGCAATGTTTCTTCTTGAAAACTCTTCCAACAAGTGTAGGTAATCCTTTTCTTTATGAGCTTCACTGCCCTTTGGTGCCAGGAAATATGTGGTAGACATGTATGTAACCTTTCGGAGTTCCTGACATTTTTTTTCTGCCGTGTTTTGTTACTCTTTTATCAACGAGATAAGCTTAATTGGTTTATACTTTTGTATTTTGACTTGTGCTTATCGCTGCTCTCTCACATTATTAAATCTGAACGTTATGTTAGCTAAATGATTGCTTTTGCTGCTGTTAAGCAACATTATATTAGGGTCTAAATTAAAGTTCAAGTTACACGAAAATGTTCATGATGGTACTTGATTTTGGCATGAGAGCTATATCGATAGCCGCCTTTTCTATAATTGATGCATGTATTTTGTGTATAAATGGTAACTTGCTTCTTATTTAGGCCTACAATTCAGTTTAAAGTATCATACATGTGTTTCGTCATCTCTCAGTTTGAAGTATCATGAACAATGCTGCGTTGCTGACTGTTGCATGTCATCAGCAAGGAAAAATTAGGGCTCATGTTCTTCTTTGGAACTTACTGATCAACATTACTTGGCATCAATTCCTGCAAAGCTTAGGTATGAATTTTATTGTTTAATGCTAGCCTTGTTGCCACGAGCTTTACATCAAAGATTAAACAACACTTCATATATTTGTTCGCGTTCTAAACCGATGTGTACTTGAGGAATCTCATTTTCTTATTATTGCTAATAAAAGCTAATGTTTAAATGTCTCTATGTATGTGTGTGTGTCAGAGTAAACATGTTTTGCCACTTTTTCTTCTCTTTTAAATGTTCAGAAACATAGTCTGATGAAAATAAGTAATAGAATGCTAAAATATGACTATTATTTGTCTCAATTGCTAAGTTTTTAGTAAGTTCTGCAATTTAATTTATGTGGATAGCTTTCCTCGACGAAGAAGTAAATTTCCTAACAGTGCGATTGGATGGGGAATTTTGAACATTTTGAAGAATTTTCTCCCTTAGGTACCCTTTAATTTGTTTCTTTACCATGCCATTGATCCATATGTTACCCGAACTCTTCATTTTTCTTAAAATACCTATGCTTGACCTTTACGTCTAGCACGTATTCGGACATGAGTTGAATTAGAGTTTGATAAGGACATGGTATGATCCTCTAATATATGAAAAAACTTGGATAAAATTGAGCTTACCGGTGACTGAAACATACTCTGTATCTAACATTTACCCCAAGTCCGAGTAACATAGATTGATTTTGCTTTTTAATTCTTCCCCTATGTTGAAGTAGATAAGGACAAATACTACACTTTTAATAGGACAAATGCTTTTGAAAATGCAAGATGCTGATTATAGTGCAATTTTGAGAGTTTCTTAGCTAATTACAAATGGAAACCTGACAGTTAAATGACCATATAGATGTAGGCGATAGGCTCGTATTGTTCATGCATACAATTTCTTATGTTTAGATGGCATGGCACAATAAAATTGATTCATAAATGACCCTTGTGCAAGGACGGCATGCACAAATCAAGAAACGGTCCAACAACTGTGTGATCTGTTGATAGAGTGCTAGACTCTTAGTTTCAGTATGCAGTTGTCAAATCCCGGTAACATCAAATATCGAAAAATTGCTGCACCGTGGACTCTTGTTGCTAGTCTTTCTGATTCGTTTATAACCAAAATGATTCATTTTCTGTTATTGCGTCATATGCCACCATTGGAACTTGAAAGTCTAAATGCCAGCAAAACGTAAGCGCTGGCTTAAGACTCTGAAATTTCTGTTGATTTTAAATGGAATGGAATGACCTTAAGATATCCAAACTCAAAAGGTGAGTATCAAATATCGGCATGCATCGATACGATTTGTTTTATTTTCTGAAGGTTTTTTTTTGTTTCATTTATTTGGAATATCATATTTTATACTTATGTTTGTGTATGTATAAGACACAAGTGTAGAACATGAACACTTACAAAAAGGAAAAAGGAAGAGCCTGGATAACATAATTAGCTACGACTCCTATAGCCCTTTGAGGTAATTGACATTTCGTGGGACACACACCCTAAGGCCAATGTTGAAGCAAACGTTGTATGAGTTCAAAAGTAGAAGCTTTAATAGTACGAGTTTGGACTCGAATAAAATTTTTTGTTTGCTTAAGTTTGGTTTGGACCCAAAAGTCCGTTTTACTGTATAAAAAATATTGAAAAATTAATTTTATATAAGTATAATCTGATCCATTTTACTGTATAAAATATTAAAAAAATAATTTTATATAAGTATAATCTGATAATGCTAATAGTAATTATATTTTAAGAAAAATATAATTAATAAATTACTTTTTAAAATTTAATGGAAATAATGTACTAAATGAGAACAAAAATCTAAAATAACATTTAAAGAAATTAAAATTAATGCTATTTGTAAAATAAATGCTTTTAAGAGGAAATGAATCATCTGGGCGTTTTATAGCGGTTTCCTAGTCACCATGCAGGTTTCTTTAGTGGCAATTAGAAAGTATAAATATGGTGGATTTCTAATACAGTGCTGTGCTTCTTTGTCTCCCACTGGTTCTTTTTTTTTTTTGGGGGGGGGGGGGGGTGCAAAGGAAGACATGATTGTAGATAAGGGAGGGTTATAGTTGTCGAAATTTGAATTTAAGAATTGTTGAATATTATTTTTTAAAGATAATTATAATGAATTAATTGAGGTTAGTTTTTAAATTTATTGATTTTATCTTTTTTTTTGGTATAAAGAAAATTATAATAAGTAAATTAAAAAAATTACATATATTAAAATTTAAAATTTAAAATTATTTTTTAAAAATAATTATATTAATTAATTAAATTAAAATTCGAATGAAGTAAACCTATCTCCTATCTCAATGTTTTTAGTAATTGCTTTCTCCCTTTCCTGTTAGATTCCTCAATCTGTCATCGTTATAGGTGCAAAAGATCAACCAAGGCTTTTTAATGATAGTTTTGGGGGAACGAGAGACCAAAGATTCACCCAATTTGCTGATATAATATAATATAATATATATATATATATATATGTATATTTATAGTTTTCTTGATTTGCCTTCTTTTCATTCTTCATGAACTTATTAATTGCCTCATTTCTTCACGCTCTCAAATTATGTTATTCGGGTTCAAGTAAATATCAAATATGATTAAATATTAAATATAATATTTTTTTAATTTTTATAATTTTTTTATATATTTAAAAAATTATATTTCATATTCATATCATATTTTATTAAAAATTATTTAAACTAAGAATAAATATGCAAATGATTAATTTTTATCCAAAATTTTCTGTCATTTTGGTTTCTTTGTGATTATTGATTTATTTTTAAAATGCTTAAAATGGAAACTATAATCGTTGTTGAAAAATGGACCAAACTGGCTAGTTCAACGTATTGAAAGTCCGAAGCAATTAAAGAATTAAATTTCAATTAAACCGATTCAATTAATTAAAAAATAATTAAAAATATTTTTAAAAAGGGAAAACGCTCTTTTATATTATTTAATTATTTTTTTCAAAAATATTTTTTTTGCTAAGATTTGCACTCACAACCTTTAAAAATTATACCAAAGACTATACCACCAAACTAAGTGCATGTTTTTAATTAATAATTTTGTATAATTAATATTTATTTAACATGAAAATTCTTTTAAAAATATTTAAAACCAATTTGAATTAATAGTACAATTTAATCGGTTGAACTGAGAATCAAAGGCTATATCGATTTGACTTCTAGTTTAATTATTTTAGCCTGGACTATAATTGAGCACTTACATGAAAAGTCATATTAAATCAATTAAAAGTTAAAAAAATTCGATTTGATTTCAAATATCAAATTAAAATAAAATTTTGATCTAAATTTAAATACGAAGTAATTTTGTAACAAAATTCAAATAAAAAAATCCAACTAAAAAGAAACAATACAAAATCATTTTATTATTTTATTGTATAACTTATATATATATATATATATATTAATATTATTATTTAGTTAAATACAAGCTTCCCAAGTCGCTTCCATCGCCGACTCCTAAGGCTAGAATTCTAACATTTCTTTCTCCAAAATTAACGTCTTTCAATATCTATCAATTGGTCTCAAAATAAGTAGCTAAAATCATTTCGAAATTAATCCTTTTCATAGTTTCTTTAATTATAACTTATTAGTTTAAGCTTAGTTTCAGTATCTATCTATTTATATATATATATATATTTTATGGTTCAATTAGTAATTTTTTTTATTCCTTGTTGGTTTTTTTTACAATCTCAACCAGTGAATAATAAATAGTTAAATTGATGATATATATATATATATATTGTTTTAATTCACTCTCTAAAGTTTTAAGAAATTATTAAAGTGGATCATCAAGATATTTGTAAGCATGAGGTTTGCTTGACACTTGAGGTAGGTTTAAAATATTTTTTATTCATATAATATTTATATTAATTTTTATTATAATATTCTAACATATTAAAATATTTATGTAAATTTTAACAGTAAATTATAATTAAAGATTGATGTGGAATTAAAACTTGATATTGCAGCCTGAAATGGGAAGACATTTATGAGCAGATGATAAAACACTAAGATCGGCTATGTACAATAATATCATGATTTGACATCGTAGAACTTTGGGTTTCTTATTGATTTGATAGATTTGGGGTTTTCAAATTGAATCAATGGTGGGGAAATCTATATGGTTGTTGATATGCTTAGGTTTTGTACATTAATCACAAATTTAGGTTTTTTTTTTTTAACTATATTTACACCTGTTCACAAGCGTGTCAAGATTAAAAAATAAATAAAATTGAAGTTGATTTTTAAATTTAATTCAACTTATTCACTTAAATTATTATTTAAAATATATTAAAATATAAAATATTATTTTTATATTAATATAAATATATTTTTTATAATTAAATTTAAATAAAAATTTATTTTAATGATTAAATAATTATTTGGATAGACTTGTATCATACAATCACTACCACAACTCGATCAAGGCTTGACCAAGCCTAACTAAGAAGTGAGCTACTTGGTCTTGAACAAGTTTAACTATGTTACTCAAAAGTTTTAATTTTATTATATTTATATTTCCCTTTTATATGTATCATTTATAAGATATGATCTTTAAATATATGAAAAATCTTTTAAAAAAACAAAGTGCATATAATTAGCAAATTGAAGTGTTCGTTGGTAAGACCAAGTTGATTCGAGTTAGGCCTCAGTATGTGTTAAAATAATTTATGCTTGCCTAAGCTCCGTTTAGCCTGAAATATAAGCTTTAAATTTTATCCAAGCAGTTGATAATTGTAAATAGATCATCCAAGACCGTTTAGGTTAGTCCATATTATTTTTTATTTATTAAAAAAATATTTTTAAAAAATTTAATCTTAAGTAATTTAATATTTCTCTTTTGTTAAAATTTCAAAACTTAAATAACTTCATACATTTTTTAATGTTTACATTATCATATTACATATATGTATACATATATGATAAAAATTACCTAATATATAAAATATAAAATTAATATATATTACATAATTATAAAATAGATCGGGTTCAGGCTTTGAAAAGTGGGAACCAAGGCTTAACCTATTTTTTAAATGGGTTTAATTTTTTGTCTAAGCTCATTTTTTGGGTCTAACAATTTTGCCCAAACCCTTCTGAATATTAGTGAGTTTTTAAGCTTGATCAGGTAACCCGGCTCATAAACACTTTTATTAGCAAACATTAAGGTTTTTGCGAGAGGCCGGTGGAGCTGTAGGTAGAACCATTCAAAGGTCAACCAACTACCTAGCTCGATATGCTCAGTCCAAATTGAATTTGGTCTAGACATACATTTTTTATTTGGATCAACTAGATCCAATAATGTTTAATTAATGAAACAATATTTTTATTTAAATTTAATTATAAAAATATATAAGTATTAATATAAAATAATTTTTCATAATTTAATATTTTAATAGTAAAACAAGTTTAAATAAAGGATTTGAAAAAAAAAATTGATTGTTGTTTAGTTTGATCCAATCCATGAAATCCTCTAGCTATAGGTGAAGCTCATGAAATCTGAATTTGCTCTATCTATATGGATAACGGATTCGTATATTTGAATTTGATATCTATCTATATATTAAATTTTTTTTAGTCTTATATTTAATTTTTTTTCAAACTATATCTTAAAAAATTTAGATATTTAGCATATTTGGATATTCAATAGATATTGCTCTTTAAATCAAATATAAAATCAGATTTAAGATAGATTAAGCATATTCGAATTCAGATATTCAAAAATCACATATATTTAATCCGTTATCCTCTCTACTTTAAACTATTTTATTTGATTGATTAATAAAAATTGAGATTGTACAAGACAAGTTATTAAAAAATTCGATTTTGATCCTTATCTCCACTATATTTAATAGATTAATTGATAAAAAGTGAAATATATCAAAATCTCATAATTTTCTTCATAAGATTATAAAAATAATCCAATTAAAAATGTTTAATTTTTTTTGAAGTAATAAGATTGTTTGGCTATCGGATTGAAACCTTGTAAGAATACAATACTAATATATATATATATATATGTGTGTGTGTGTGTATTATTTATATATTCATATTTTTGAAAATAAAAGCAAACATTAAGTTATTTTGGAAACATCATAAAGTCAAATCCTAGGTCATCAAGTTGTTGTGTGTGAGCATGTAGTGGACCTTCTTTAGTCTCTTAATTAATATGACAATTTGATGGACACATTTAAAAAGTTTACTCTTTAGTTATAAAGGGAGATGGTAGTTGTTGGAGAATTAATCATCATGTAATTAATATGATAATAATCCATCACCCAAAAAGGGATTTATTACCTAGTGATTTAAACATATTTTATTTTATTAAATAAATTATAATTAGAATTTTTTAAATCAACTATTAATTACTATTTTAATATAAAATATTAAATCTAACAATATATTTAGTCAAATAATTTTTGTGTAATTTTTTTTCTCATAATAGTCTTGCAAGTGATATATATTTTAACATGTTGATAATTCAAGTTATATAGATTTTGATATATTTATATTTTTTTGTAATGTCATTTTTCTTATTGTATTTGTATTGAATTCAAAATTACCAAATCGATAAAATATTATTAAAAACAATAATTTAACAAATTTTAACGAGTATCCTAAGGATATTCATTAGCAAAGTTGCACTAAAAAATCTTAGTCATAATTTTTTTTAAGAAGTTATGAAAGCTAAAAATGCATAATAAATAGCCTATTATTATATAGATTATATTTAATACAATATATACATTGTAAATGAATCAATATTTATATAGATTATTAGTGAATCAGATTATATCTTTTTATTAAAAATTTTAAAAATAAATATAAATAATTTTATTTTTAATACGTCATTAATATCTAGCTTGTTTACATTATATAAATTTATACATTAAAAATGCATCAAATATAAATTTCGCTAATAATTAATATAGTAAAATAGCTAAATACATGGCTTTATTTAAAGATTATTTATTTATTTATTATTTTAAAAAAGTTTTCTACATTTAAAATATTATTTTGACTGAATTTAAAAAATAATGATGCATTAATTATGATTTTTTATAAATTACTTTAATCGGTGTTTTTATATAGTAGCATGGGGGGAGGTATCTAAAATGCAATTGCCATACAAAGTGGAATGAAAGACTGCATGGTTGGGCCAACCAACCACTTTGATTGGATCCCTTTGAAGTTATTATTTCTAATAATAATAATGGCAGACACGCGGGCATGCATCTGCAGATTAAAGTGATGGATCATCGAGCCACTTTGATTTGCTGCCCTTCCTGTCTGCAACAACAATTATTTAGGGTTTGCCAATGCCAAAGCGGTTGGTCATCGGTCATCCCCTCCTATTTAACTCAAACCATGGACTGTATACAGCTAGCACTCCATCTGTATCAACTGTTATAGTGATCTATAGTCAAATCTAATTAGTAGACTTTGATAGCAAGCATTTTTTATTTAAATTTGATTAGATCGTGATTTAAAATTTTTTAATTTTTTTAAATTTAAATTTGATAAAAATATTTATTTTATTATTTAAAATAATATTAAAAATATAAAAAAATTTATATTAATATTTATAATTAAATTTATATAAAAATATTTTTTTATTATTTAAATAATAATTCGAATTAAATTAATTTAAGTTTAAATCAATTTTGAATAAAGAATTTAAGAAAATTCATATTATAGTTTGACTAAACTTGTGGATAGGTCTATTGGTGATCAACCATAGGCTTTGTAAACAAGGTAATAGTGAGCTTCAATAAGCCACGGTACATTACTATTATCGCAATGCAATTAATTAATTATAATTTTGAATTATTTAAGATTTATAAAAATTTTAAAAAGAACTCGTACTTTAAAGTAATAAATCTTTCATAATTTTTTAGTATCATGACTTGATAATTATAAAATTATAGTAAAAAAATTATATGTGAAATTATATTTTTTTGATGAGATTATATTTACTTCTGTTACATGCATAATAAATTAATTACCATAAACATTAATATTAAAAAAGTTAAAATTATGAAATAACAATTTCCGTAACATTAGGTTACGAAAGGTTTATGAAGCGCACGTAGAAGTAGAGGACAATGAGATCCCAGCACATCTAGGGTAAAACCTTAAACATGTAAGCCAAAGGCAGCAAATCAAGCGGCGGATTTCATGGCTAAAGCGGCGGTCGGCAGCGCCAGCTCAAGATCCTTTTTCCTTTCCACACGACTAGTTGACAAGGATGTAGCTATTCAGATTTTAATACTTATTATGGGTAGTGCGGCTTGAGACTCCCTTGGTTTCAATTTATTTGCTTTAATGTTTTGGGATAAATATATCTTCGGACGCATTGAACTGCTACTCGACGTTTCACACTTTGGAGAAGAACGACGGGACAACTGACTTATAGCTACCATCCAAGAGAAACGGATTGACAAGAAAAGCTTCAGTTTATTAGCATAATTGATACTTCAAATTATTTAATTAAGTGGTAAATTTTGAAATAAAAGTGTTTATAATTCATCTTATGAAATTTGTATTTGATTAAATATAAATATAAATATAAATTTTCTAATCTAAGTTGATTGACATATTTTAAATTATTATTTAAATAATAAATAAGATTTTTATTTAAATTTAATTATAAATAATAATATAAAATAGTTTTTAATTATTTTAAATAATAAAATAGATGTTTGCGCTAACATAAGTTAAGTTGGACAAAAAAATAATAAAAATTTCAAACTGAAGCTCAGCCATAACATTTCGGTCTCAAAGACAAGTTATTAGGTTTGATATTTACTTATTATTATAGATTTAAATTATAATCGTATTTATCATGATTATAAACAAAAGATGTTATTATAATCAAATTATGATGAACATTGATGATCAGAAGAGTCAAAGTCGTAAAATAAAAATTATAATATCACGTTATGATCGTTATCATAAAAAAAGTACAAAAAAATAATTTACGTAATTCATTGTATATACTTTCGCGAGACTGTAGAGATTTTTCAGCATTCAGAGAATAAAAGCACATAATCGACAACTACACGACCAACGAAAAAAAATAATAAGGATCCAAAGATTTTTCCGAAATAAATCTGTTTTTTAAATTCATTAATAATTTTTATAAGACGGAACCATCCAATTGGATTAATCACATAAAACAAAAAAAAAGGCTCCACGTAAAAAAAAAAAAAAAACTAACATTCGTCGATAATTAAAATGAAGTGAGATAATTGGACATATTGTTTGGTCAAAGCTTTGACAATGGAGCAAATTGGTAGAGCTGGGGAGACGAAGAAAATAAACTGAGACGATGACAACGACGATAACAACCATTACATTAGACCTGTTCGTACGCCGACGCTTTCGATAAAAATTTTATGAATTTGATTCATTATTTTTTTGGTTTCGATTTTACCTCGTGTCTTTAACTTAAATTATTATTTATTAATAAAAAATTATTTTATTTATATTTAATTATAAAAATAATATTTTTTATAAAAATAATATTTTAATTTTTTTAAAATAATAAAATAAATTATCAGATAAACTCAAATCGAGCTTGAAATAAATTTTTAAAGAATCCAAACCATGACTCTATTCATGGATATTTTTATATCTTATTTTTCTATAGCGGAAACAATAAAAAGTTATTGACTAAATCATCCTAATTGCATTGAAATATTAATATGAATCGATGCAAAATTCGAAATAATAAACTTTAATTTTTTTTCATAATCAATTAATACCGACTAATTCGATGAATATCGGTACGGCCCCAATTGTTGAATTCCGAAACCGGTCTGATCGGAGCGGTCATTGTCAGAGCAGCGCCTCATTGGACGCTCTCTGTCCAACGGACTTGTTGGATCATTGCACTTTTCAAAATCACAACCTAATCATTACAATCACTAAAGAGAAAAACAAATCAATTAGTCAATTTTTTTTTAATTTTTAATTATTATTATCCATAAATTATTTAATTAATCAAAGCTTAGATTTTCAGTTTCATTCTTTCTGGAACATGTAATAATACAAATCTTAAACTTTGTACCTAAATCATTAGCTCATGTGTAAATTTTCCTAGTTCCATTCAAAAGTCTTTGGGGGGAACATGATCCAACGTTGATTATTTTGATTATTTTTTATTAATTAAGAGTTTGGTTAATTATTGGCTATCAATTAAGAGTTATTTAAAGTTTATTTTAAAATATTTACATTTAATAAATTATTTTTATTAAATTAAAAAATAATGTATTAATTGTTTTTGTGTCTCAGAATATTACCTTAATCAATAACTAATGACACTGATTAATATTTTTTATTAATAATAAAATAAGATACCATCGTGATTTTATTATTTGAAAAAAGTTATGCACTGATCAAAGTGATAAAATAAATCATAAAAATTTATTTTTATTAAAATTTAATATATAAATATTAATATAAAAATAAAATTTTAAATTAATTTAAATATAAATTAAATTAAATTTAAATAAAAAATTTTAAATTATGTCCGAAGTTGGGGCCCAACTAGGCACATGATCGGTGGGGTCACAGTGTGGGGTCTAAGACTAAGAAAGATGTTCTCAGTCCAACCGACTGGGCCTAAAGGGTCTGAACACAAATTTGATTGCTTAGGACAATGACAGTTTGACCAAGATAATCAGTATCATACAAATAAATATATTATAAATTTTAAATTTATTAAATATTATTTTTTAAAAATAATTAAATAAATTAATTAAATTAAACGATTGATTCAAATTTACTCATATATATCTTAAAAAAATAAAAATAAACGAATAACTTTATTTATTATTAAAAATATTTATAGATCGAGTTAAGTCATAATCTTAATTGTTTGACCCTACTCAAAAACTCATTTTACTGCTTAAAATAGTATTAAAAAATTTAAATTATACTATTATTTATAATAAAGTTTAAATAAAAATATATTTTTATTTAAACAATAATTAAAAATGGATCAATATGAATTATGCATACCCTGCCATGAGTATAGCTATTACTACTAATACTATTATAATTTATAACAAATATAGATTTATTTTCTAAGTTTTCAAAATTAAAATTTAAAAAAAAAAAATTGATGTAGATAAGTACCAGAAGAGCTAATGTGTGGGGAAAGGGTGGATAGGTCCCCCTAGGCCCTCCCCACACCGTCCCATGTGCATGTGATGATGTTTCCCCGTCAAATTACCTGTTCACTCAAACAATCAATTCAAGAGATATTAGATCAAATTCAAATCTCACAATTTGTTTTTCACTTGAATTTTTTTTTTTTGAGTATTGGAATTGAATTCATTTATTTTTCGAACTTTCATATTTGAATTAACGACTCTTTTGTCCATTTTTCAAAGCTCAATTAGTCTAATTTTATTTATTAATGTCATTTTATCATAATTCAAAAATAAATACCAATTTCATATTTCAAAATATTTAAATAATTTACTAAAAGAAAAAAAATTGTCATGTTTCCACATTTCATGTTTTACTTAATTTTTAGTTAATTTTTAATTGTTACAAAATTTATAAAAATAGAATACGATCAATAATTACCTTCAAAATATAATTTTTTTTTAATTTTAGGGACTAAAAACCATCTTTAACAATCACTTTTTAAAATTATCTTTAAAAGCTTTTTAGATGATATTTGTCTTCAATACTGTTAAATTAGAGATGATATTAATCCCTCTTACCATTATATTCAAAATAAAAAGCAAGTTTTTTTATTATTTTCTAATTTTATTTTTAAAAATTTTTTATTTTGCAGTGTATATATAGCTTAAATGATGTATGTCATTTTACTAACATATTTTATGAAATTTAAAAATTTCATGAACAATGAATTAGATAATTTGATCATACTGACCTCTTAAATTAAAAACAAGAAATAATACATCATTACTAGATCAACCATTTTTGGGTAAGCAATTTGGACTTTGAAAATGTCATTGTTCATCGCATTTTTTCCCAATTCTTAACCAATATTTCCACTCTCAAATATGCCATATATATCGACAGCAAAACTTGAACATGAAAGTTGATACCTTTTGAACTCAAAACTTAGCTTAATTAATTCATAAAACCGGTTGGTATTCAATATATTTAAAATTTAAATCTCAATATCTATAATTATTTTTTTTATCTTTAGGTTACGATCTCCTAAAAAACCTAATATCTTGTAATTTCGATTCAATAGATGGATGTGAAAAGGGGAATAGAACTTGGGGCTCCAAACCTTAAAAAAATTTCACTGTCTATCACATGTGGGAAATGTTTGATGGATGAAAAATTTAGGGTTATCCCAATGGAGGGGCGGAAAGTGCTTTACTATTTCAAAGGTCGAAGAAGGCGGAGATTTTAAGGTAGATATTTAGAGATGACACATGCAAGCAGACACGATCCTCGTGCTTTAAAAGTTATGCTATTTAAGGTTGCATTAGAGTTTTTTTTTTTTTTTCCCTTAATATTGAGGATACGTATATATGTACGTTTGCAATAAACACTTTAATTGATGTGTTTCTTCGTGTTATAATTGACATGGATTTTTTTTTTTGATAAAAGCCTTTGTCCCCTCTTTGTTATGTTGTGTCTTAGACAAAGGTCCCCCATGGGAATTTTGATGTTATTTTTTTGAATTTGCTTGAGTTTTTTTATGTTCCCAAGTATAATTTGGCCAATTTGTTACAACATGATACCATCACGTACTACATGCTCAATTTGTGTGTCTTAGCTATGCATGACGGCACCTTACATATGTTGCGTCCAGCCAGTATCACAGAAGAGAATTTAGAAGGCTTATCTTAAAAAATAAATTTATATTTGATGTATTTATATTTAAATCTGTTTGATTCAATTCGTATTAGATTTAATTCGAGTAAAAGTTTTTTATAATTCTGGTTCAAGTCAATTCGACTTGAATCATTGTTAAAATGATACAAAATATTTTTATTCAAATGTTAATAAATATTTTTAATTTTTAATATATTTTAAGTAGTAAAATGATTTTTTTTAGATCAATCCGAGCTCGACCCGACTTGAGCCCGAGTAAGAAAAGTTTTTTTTTTTTCTTTCATCACAACCTAACCAAAAACACTTCTATTAGTAATATATAAATTTATACTGTGTCATTGCATCAAATATAAACTTTTTTAAAATGTTAAGTTTAAAATTACTAAATCCCTTCAAAATTTACCTAGAGTTCACCTAAGAACTCAAACTCCATCCTCACTTTTCAATTATCTCAATGTCTTTAATTTTATTTTTATATTTCCAAATTTTAATTAAATGAATAAACCAATAAATTTTTTTTAAATATAATTTTATGAGTTGATTTGAATACTTATATTTTCCATAAGTTCTCTATCTTTCGATTGTCAATAAGGGGCAAAGATAAGATAGGCAAAAACCTCAGCCCTCCTGACTTTCATTTTTTTTTTTTTCAATTTTAGATTTTTTTTTAAAAAAAAATTATTTTAACCTCTTAAAAATTTATAATATTAACATAAAATTTTCAACTTTTGAGCTTATTATCGGTATCCTTTCACCAAGCTAAACTTAAGAGAGTATCACCCAAGTTTTGTTTTGAGCATTGAGGGGAATTGTGTTAGCTAGGGAATGCTGACGTGCTCTGGCGTCATCGTGCTTGTTAATGGGCAACTGACGTAAGCTCAATTTAAGAGCAGGGTAGTAAACACTCCACATATCGAATATCAAAACTGTTGTTTTATAATTGGATCTTTAAAACGACACTTCCAGTATGGTTGGTGAACGGAGCAATACTGTCATAAAAATAATGCTTTATAAATAATAATGGCATTAAAATTTTTTATTACATTACCAACCAAAGCAACTTATAAAGTTGGGCAGTGTTTAGAATTATTAATTATTACTGCTTTTATATAAATTAGCATGTTCATCTCCTTAATATGCTATTTGTTTTCCCCCATTTTAACAAATTAAAATTGCAACTGTTCAAGTTCCTTAGCATTTAGCTCAATGGTTGGCATAAAAGTAGAGTTCGAATCCCCTTTTCTCAGCAGATACTTAATTTTGTTTTAGTTTCTTTTAAATAAATTATGCTCAATCGGAGACTTTTAAATCAAATGCACTCGTCTCTTTTCCTGGACCAAATTCTGATATTGTAAGACTTAACTAGATGGTAATAAAATAAAATAAAAAGGTGGACGATTGCCGTTGCCGTGTATTTTTGGTCCATATAGAAAAAACATTAAAGAATAATTTTTGCGAAATACATGAAGATGTATCGGTACATTATCGCATTTTGGTCATTCCAAGCCTAGATCATTTATTGTATCAATACAAGGCCATACTATATTGATATAATGTTCACTATATCGATATAAGGCCATATTGTATTGATACAATGTCACGTTTTTCATGGAATTTTGGTTCTAGAAGCACTTGCTTTGATACAAACACCGATATATCGACACAGCATGAAAATTTTCATTGCGAACAAGTTTTTTCACCTAAGGTTTCTTGCATTTTTTTTTCCTAATGTCCTTGGAATACTTGATAACCATACAAGCGATCCTTCATGAACATTTTTACATTGAAACATAGGCATGAATCACCTACGTGAATTAAGCCATGAAAGCTTAAATGAGCTTAGGATAAATGAATTTAATGCTTAAATCATACATGGAAACTAAATGGCATCTAGTTTGATTGTTTTCTGACCATTTGAAGTCTAGTACTGTTGAACTTCAATTGATGACTATTTTAAGTTAGAGTTAAAAACTCTTTCTCGCATGGAACCAAGCTATGGCCATTAGGGTGGAAATTTTTTTTGAAACCATATAGCTAAGTTTGTCCACTTTGATCAGCTGAATCCATGCCCCAAATTAAAGATTTCTGCTCCTTGATTAGATCACCTAAGCTTTAGATGCTTTGCTTGTAAGCAAGCTTACATGAATTGTAAAGAAATGGGTGGTAGTGCTTAGGGATGAGAAATGATCAGCCAAAGGAGGTTTTAAACCTCTTGCGGTGTCTAAAACAAAAGAGAGAGTCGATTTTCAGTAGAAAATATTTGAGGAAAAAAAAAGAAAGAAAAACAAAAGAACAAGAAAGAGTTCTTCCGGTCTGATCTAAAGTGATCTCTCCATTTGTTTTCTACTTTGGTTTTGATCATTTTTCTCTTCATCTTATTTGAGCTTGAAGATCCTAAGCCATGTTTAGGTAATGATTTGAGCCAAAGATGTAAAAACCATGTTTATGGCTAATCTTAAGCTATGATCTTCAAATAATTTCTTTTAGTTTTCTTTTGCTAATTATTGCTAAAAGTTTTCTCAAAAATCATGTTTCTGTCAAGAAAAATTGCTTTCCAAATGTTTTATGCCAAGTTTTCCAATTTTCTATGTGATTTTCTTCAAGGTTTCTTCATGGTGTAGCTTCATTTTAGCTTTTCATGCTACCTATATGTTATCCCATGTATGATACTTGCATTTTATGTTCTTTCCATGCATTATTGTTATCATTCCCATGTTCATGCATTTTTCCATGAAAATACATGACCATGGCAACATTACCATAGATGTTAGTGTATTTATGCATGTTCATGTTGATAGGCCATTTTATATTCAAAATCATGAATGAAATGGATCTTATGATATTTTCTTGCATTATGATAATGATTCATATGTTCATGCATTCTTTATGAGAATATTGTGATTATGACCATGTCACCATGCATATAAAGCCTTTATTGTCCATGCCATATTTGTATGTTTGTTGAGCAAAAACGCTAATGGATGCATTTAGGGGTAGTAGAAGTTTAAAAGGACATTTACGCATTCTTATGTATTTTAGGGTTATTTTAGTAATTTCTCATGTTTTAGGACTATTTATGCCCTCTTATGCATTTGAGGGCTATTTTAGTAAATTTTTATGGTTTACGGATTATTAAGTAATTTCATGCATTTTCCCACCATTTTAATAGTTTGTCATGATTTAGGACCATATGCAATTTCATGCATCTTAGGGTTGTGTTAATAATTTGACATAATTTAGGACCATTTATGCAATTTCAATCATTTTAAGGTCATTTTAGTGATTTGCATGTTTTTAAGGACTTTGGTGCAATTATATAAATTGTGTTGTCATGTAGTCATTTTCTAATGATTTAGGAATATTTACATCATTTCATCCATTTTAATGTTAGCTAGGTCATTTTCCATAATCAAAGAATTTTCTTACAATTTTATAAGAGATATTATGCTAATTTCATGTATTTAAATAATTTTTCTGATTTAGGGACTATTCTATAATGTCAATTTATGCTAGGTCTTTTGTGATTATT
This sequence comes from Adansonia gregorii, assembly GCA_038382025.1. NCBI lineage: Eukaryota > Viridiplantae > Streptophyta > Magnoliopsida > Malvales > Malvaceae > Adansonia > Adansonia gregorii. The sequence continues at coordinate 5,163,417 of JBBYHO010000008.1, read as the reverse complement.
TTCCATAATCAAAATATCAGTTCACAATTTCATGCATGTGCTTTGGAGTTGTTTTCACGATATTGTGTCTTTAATCTAATGTGTTTATATGTTAATTATAATATAATTTCTTTAAAAAAATCCAAAGCAATATCCTAGAGTTAAAATAGCTCATAGATGTGCTTCCAGCATATGAAAATCATCTGATCAATTATTTTAAATAAAAGAAAACCCTATTTAAACAAGTAAATTGAAATTTTCATTTTTTCCAAAAAATAAAACTTTTGTGTTCCTTTTGGAGGGTGCGAAAAAATATTTTGATTTTTTTAAAAAAATATAAAAATTTGATTTATTTAAGATTAGAAAAATAATATTACTTATAAATAATTTCAAAAATAGAAATTATAATTAAATATAAAAAAATTAAAATCAATCATAATCGAGACTTTAGTTAACATATAATTAAGAGGTATTGATTTTCGAGCATCATAAGAGAGATCGATCTTTACTTATGACTGTAATCGACTCCCGAACTCTTTCACGCGAACTCTAGTTAAAAGTAGACCTTGAAGCTTTTTTTAGGGTTTTGTAATCCTTAATTGGTAGGTGACCAATCTTACATAGCTAAAACTAGACTAGTGACGACTCCAAATTATTTGATCATTTTATGATAACGATTTAAGGTTAAGTCGAATATACGATTCGTCTAACAATTTAATTTTATCTCAATACAAAAAAATATAATTTATTTGTTTGACTATCGGATTACCGTTTGGCAAGTTACAACATCCTTAAAATGTTAAATTTGGTGGAAAAAAAATATAAGTGTTCAAACTTATTTAAGATCTCTGTTCCGATCTCATCGCTAAGCTCCAAATTAGCTTATCGATAATTTGTAATGTTGATGTTTTTTTAATAGCAAAATTGAGTGAACTTTTGAAGATTATTTGAATGGCGAAATTGAGTCAGCTTTTGAAGATTGTTAAACAAAGGTTGAGAATAATTTGTAAGGATACTGAAGTTTGGTCTTTGGGATTCAGTGTGTTTTGATGTCTAAATTAATAAAGAATAATTAAAATGTTCAATATTGGTATTTTCACTTATTTGATTATTTCATACAAATGTTTATTCATTTATTTATACTTAATCGTTAGATATTGCAAACTTAATAAATTAAATAAAATACTTACTTTATTTGAAATTACCGAATAATCATAAATCCATCGAATGTTAAATCCAGGTAAGTATAACGCAACCGATACTCAAAATCCCATCTGGATCTTAAATAAACATAAATGTCTTTAGCTTAAAACTTAAAAAAATAATGAGCATGAATTAATCAATAAAATTAGACGGAACACGACGTGTTAAACTAGGAAGGATTTTTCCAGCGCATTAAAATTGGACCTACATCGCGTGCCATGTGTCATGACTATGAAGCAACACGTCAAGGCTTCAATGCGTGCCATTAATTTAAAAATTAATTTTTGACTAATAATGCCTTTGACCATCTCTGCCCCTTGTGTGAGTAATGAATTGAATTAGAGGATTCGGTTTGCGATCCAAGTTCTTAATTAAGACAGTTGGTTTTGAACTTTTCAAAGACTTTTTCTTTTTAATTTTTTTGGAATAAAAAAGTTTTAATTTAGAAAAAAAAATTGTTTTTAAAATAAATATAATTAATATTATTTTTTCATTTAATAAAAATAATGCATTATATATTTTTTTTAAAATTAATAATTACAAAAAATTTAATCAAAGCTTATAAATATCAATTAACATGATTTTTTTGTCTATTAATATTGCTTTTAAAATAAATATAATTAATACTCTATGAACGTTAGGTCAAAGTCACTATTTTGGAACTACAATGTTTGTGATACATGCCTGTTGTGCTATTGGTTTTGTAGCAAGTCGGCACCGTTAGTGATAGTATCCAACCCTTTTTCCCTAGCCAAAAGACTTACTAATTAGAGAAGGTTAATGCATTCATATTCATTGTAAAATCTTAGTCTTCTACCTGTCTCTCGTATTCAATTAATTATTTGTCATTAAATTATCTATCACTAAGTAACGATAATAAATACAATTAAAATTAAAAAAGAAAAAGTAAAAATAATATATAAGATATAAAAATTATACGAGAAATGAACTTTTTTTAACTTAATTTAATTAATTTATAGGATTATTTTTAAAAAGTAATATTCAACAAGCCTATGACTCGATTCTCACCTTCAGTAACTCCTATTTTTAGACTATAATCTCTATTGTGCTTAAAAAAATTATACGAAGAGAAAGTAATTTTCTTCTGTTTTGTAAAATTTGTTTGTTTTATTATAAGATCTTGTACGAAACTGTCAAGATTCCATATTTTAATTGTTAACATAGTTAAACTTATTATCACCTCCTCTCCTTGGTAGGTTAATAAACCTATTCATGGGTCTGGTAGGCCATCTAGCCTGACGGGCTACCTAACCCGGTTAGGCTTGAGTCTTGATTTGCATTCCCATATTTCAGATTGAACCAAGTCGAAATAGTATTTTTATAGTAAAATAATATATTTTTATTTAAATTTAATTATAAAATAATAAACATTAATAAAAATAATTTTTTAATAAAATGAACAATGAAATGAACGTAAATAGACAAGCTCAACTAGGCTAAAAACTAACCTCGACAAAGATTGCAAAATTTTTTCGAGACACGGTTTAGCTCATATACATCTCTACTTGTCACTCTTATCATAGCACATTTGTTTTATGCATATTGAACCCATAATTACAGAGAAGTCAGATATAAAGGGATATATAAGTAAATGATATCTCATATTTTCTTAAGTACTTCGGCATACCTTTTGCTTATTCTTTCTCTACCTCAAGAATTCTCCAAAAGCCTTCACTAACTTAAATAATAAAATACATTTTGGAACCTAAACTCTGACGCCTTATGGCTTCCATTGCGACCATAGATCTAACAGTCTCTGACAGTTCAACTCACCAACTTCCTAACGAAGAAAATCTTCACAAACAAGTTTCCCCAAGGACACATAATAAAAATCGTAAGATGTATAGTCAAGCTACTAGATGAGATGCATATAAAGACATTCTCAAATGTCTAAATCTTGGAGATGGGTTAATTATAATGATATTGGTATAATGCCGATCCATATTATGGCACCCTTTGCATCCTTATCGCATTCCTTGTTGGGGTTGAGATGTAATATTGTTGGGACTCTAACGATTGTGAACCCTAGTGGGGTTGAAGCAATATCAACGTATAAAATGAAAATTATTAACTTAGTTAAGCAATTATTTGGTTGTCCAAAAGCAATAGGTTTGATCTTCATTGAACTTCGGAGTCGGAAGTACAATGACTATGATTTTTTCACTCAATTAAGTAGCTTTTGTAAAACCAAAATAGAAAGAAAAATAATGATGCTAAATTTATGTAATAATAACCTTATTTCTCCTTTTCGTTGTCCGTCGATCCAGGTTCGAACCGTAAAAAAATAAAATTATTTATTCAAAACTTAATTTAACTCTAAAATGTTATATTTAATTCATTTGAAATTGAATTTTAATAGCTTTTTTATGAATAAATTTATATTTGCAGTACTGATATTTCTTTTTATGCCTATTTTTTTATTTGTTACTATAATTCTTTTCTTTTATTATTACATAAGTTTCAGTCAATTTCAAGTTTAATTTAGTGGCAAGCAATTCAAATTGTGAGTTTGTTATAATTTTATATTAAATATATTTTTTATATTCTCTTTCGTTTATTTTTTCTTTTGTTTTGATGATTTTTTATAAATAATAATATGTTATTATTAGAGTTTTATAATTTATTTTTGTACTTATGTCATTAAAAATTGTAATTTGTAGAAAATAAAATTAAAAAAATAAAATAACTTATAATATTCATTATTATCAATTTCCAAGCAACACTGTTACGACGCCTTTCGCAACCTCAGGGAGCTGAGGATGGAGGGATTAGCTGCGAAGGTACAGTAAACGTGGTCGCTTAAATTTTTTTATAAGCCACCAATAACAATGCGCAACGTGGTAGTTTCTAGACCAGTTGTTATAGTCCCAGCAGATAAATTGAAGTGGCCGACAACTCGATACCTGATTTGTGGACATCAATACCCCCTTCTGTTTTGTGTCCTCCACGTCTCCCCTATAGCGGTCCCGATCTCTTCGTCCGTCCAGTTACCCGATTTCCTAATCCCTCCCTAGAATCTCATCCTCACCATTGGAATATTTCAGCACAGTTCAACTCACAAAAAAGCTTGGGGTTTGAGCTTAGTTTAATATATTAGTTTAATTTAAGGTTGAAATTAAATTGTTAGAATTTATGTAATTAGGTTTGATTAGATTTATTTATTTAATAGTTTTATATTTATATTTAATTTTAAATTTAATTATTAATATTAAATTTAATATAAATTTAAATTTTTTTAATAATAATTAAAAATAAAAAATTATATTAAATTTATAAAATATTTAAATTTAATATTAATATATTCAAATTACAATCCCTTTAGAGATCTGGAGTTGTTTAAGCTTAAACTCAACTTTACATTGATCTGATAATATTTAAATTTTTTAAACTTAACTCGAATTACTTACGACCAACGGCATCTTGTTTAAAACTATTTTTTCCCCAAAAACGTACTTTCTCCAGGCAAATGTCGTACTTTCTCAAGCTATAGCATAATTTACGTTAAATTCATTTCTAAAGGGTAAATTTGGTAATTCGAAAATAATTTTGTTCCTAAAAGATATGGAAATGGATTTTTAATATTTGTTATAAATTCAAAAACCCTTATGTTCTTTTATTTCTCTCTCCAAAGCAAACTCTTCACTGACGAGGTTTTATTTTCTTGCAAACATTTTTGCTTTTAATTTTTTTTTTAAATTTTGGAGCGAAAATTGTTTTGAGTAATGCAAGACATCAAATCGATCGGAGGTGGCCTAATATTCAGTGGCGGCGGCGGGGGAGGAGGAGGAGACAGAAGGTTACGACCGCAGCACCACCAAAACCACCAAGCACTCAAGTGTCCGCGTTGCGACTCGCTCAACACGAAATTCTGTTATTACAACAACTACAACCTCTCTCAGCCACGTCATTTCTGCAAGAGCTGCCGTCGTTACTGGACAAAAGGCGGTGTACTCCGTAACGTCCCCGTCGGTGGTGGTTGCCGCAAAGCCAAGAGCTCGAAAACGAAACCTTCATCTGAAACCACTACAGCCACCGCCGCCGCCTCTGCACCGCCACAGCCACAGCAACGACAGCAGCAACACCGTGATCGACGTAAAGCGAATTCTCATTCTAGCAGCGAAAGCTCGAGTCTTATAGCATCTAATTCTAACGTTGCAGTGCCGAGTAAAAATAACAGCAACAACAACAATAATAGTTCTACTGGTCGCACGGCGGAGGCGGCCTCGGCAGTAATATCTCATTCTAACATGATAAATGTAAGCAACTCGAAGATATATGGAAACCCTAATAATTTAGTGTTCGAGCCAGGATTGCTGGAACAAGGATCAAACGGCGGCATATTTCCGGAGATTGGGAGTTTTACGAGCTTCATTACTTCATCGAACAATGAAACGATGTCGTTTGATTTTGGTACGGTATTAAATGGGCAAGGACTTGATCAAGGACAGTGGCAGCAGCAGCAGCAAAAGATGATGAGTGTGGAAGCGGATGAAATCACTGAGGGATTGCTTGATCAGACGGTGCAGGTTGAGCTTTCAAATTTGCATAGTAGATCAGAGAGTGGATTTGGAGCGTTGGATTGGCAAGGGAGTGGAGATCAAGGATTGTTTGATCTTCCTAACGCCGTAGATCAGTCATACTGGAGCCAGAGTCAATGGAATGATCAAGATCATCCCACCCTCTATCTCCCGTAAATCTTCTCACCCTTTTTTTCTTTAAATTATTTATTAACTACAAAATTGGGGAAAAAAATACTCTCTTTAAAAAAAATAAAAAAATGGGGAGGAAGAAAATCAAAGAAAGCCTCGAGGCTTAAGGTAAACAAACTAAAGAGAGTTACTGTTTCTTCTTGTGTAAATTTTTTTAATATTTTCTTTTCTTTTTTTCTTTTTCTAATATTTAAGTTTTATTTTGGTGATTTTGGAAGGTATTTGCTTTCATGTCAGTTTTTTTTTCTTATTTGGTTATTTTTTTCTACCCTAAATTTTAATTTTTTATTTATATTATATACATGAAACTCGATTGGATTTCCGTAATACTACCAATTAGATTAAAGGTGGGGGGGGGTGGGGACCTGTACGGGCAAGAAAGAGGTAACGTTAACTATTTGAGCGAACTGCCACTATTTACTGAAGAAGTCAGTTGGGAAGTTGTTGTTGTTGGTGGGTCCCGGAAAGGTAGTGACCAGTTCCATGCGCGATTGTGACTCTTACGTGACGGTGGTGGTGATACACCCCGGGGATGGTGTGTCAATACGTAGCGCCAACCAAGTGGGTTAACCTGGTAGGTCGACTCTTTCGACCCTGGACGTCGGTGGGGTAGTGTCCGGTCTGTTCTGTTCGTCCTTCCTCTCTCCTTGGGTCAGTTGGGGGAGATTTTTTCTTTCTTGGTGCTCGCCAAGATAGATTGATGATAATGTGGACATTGTATTGTAAAATGTTACGTGGATAAATATTAACGATAAAAAATCATAATTATAAAATAATTATCGAAAAATTATATTACAATTATTATTTAAAGGTTCGTAACGGTGACGAGAATGATGATGTGGGAATTTATGGACCCAATTTAGGTGGGTGGTGGCTGTGGATATTACTGGTAAACCGGTGGGGTGGGGTGGGGGGGGCGGCAGGGCATGTGCAGAGGCAGAACTAGTCTGAAATATCGCACATCTATATGAATCATGGAACTTTTGAGTTCCGAAGTGTGATGAAAGATCCCAGTGAGTCCCCACCATTTTCAAAAAGGCCTCTGGCACTGATTTTGAGTACAGATTTTTTGTGGGAAATGAGCTTGCCATCTCTGGATCCCGGATATCAATGGTGATTGGTGATGAACTGATGGTTGATTATGGAATCGAATTCAGCATCTTTTTTTTCATCATTTACTTAAATATTTGTATACATTAATTGTAGGTTTTGAGCACCCTTGGCCTTCGAGTTTAGGATAGGGTGTGGCAGTGGGGTGGGTGGGGTTGAATTAGTTAGGAACTTGATGTGCTCCTTTTGGGATATTGATCTTTGCAGTGTTAGGGGTTGAGCTTCGGAGTGGTCCCTTTTAACTTAAACAATCATATGGTATGAGAAATTGTGAAGTTTTTCATGGGGACTTGATCTGAAAGGTTCTCGCTGCAACCTTGAAAGAGATTCCCTATGCCTTTGCTAAAAAGTTTAGAAGTCAAGGTGTTACGTAGATCTATTCAAGGATCAAATAATTTAACAAATTCAGCTTAAATCGAATTGAACTTAAATTTTTATTTTTTTGATCTGAGTTGATCAAGTTCAGCTCGAATACTATTTAATAAATAAAATAATATTTTTATTTAAATTTAATTATAAAATATATAAATATTAATTAAAAATAATTTTTAATTATTTTTTACATAAAAATTTATGTAGTCAAGTAATATCAAATTTGAGCTTAAACTTAGATTTCTTATTTCATTTTAGTCTCGGTTTGACTTGATTAATGAGAAATCCTAGTTTACAGAAATAACCAATTTTTTTTAAATATAATACACACACGCTTAACACTTTTTACTTGAGAAAAAAAAATCCAGCTTTTGTTCTTTGAATGAAAAATTATGCCCCAAACACTAATTCAAATACTTTAAGTGCAAAAATGCTGAACACTTTAAGAACAGCAAGACGTACAAATTCTTAAGCAAATTTCATGATGCTCATTACTAAAAACGTTTTACAAGAAAACTATCAATGAAAAATCAAAACTAATACTATAAATTTAAGAGCTCTGATTAAAATATTTACATGAAAATTTTGAAAACTCGAAAGTTATACGGTATTTATTTATTTATTTATTTATTAAGTTCTATCAATTTTTATTTTAATTTTTTATTTCACAACCAAAATATTCCGTGAAAAATGAGATCAAATTAACTTGCCTGATTAGTTTTTTCGTAAAAATACTTAATTGAAAAGACGATTCCACTAAATATTAATAATTGATAAAATAAATTATAACAAAAAGTAATAATATGGATCGATAAAAACACACTTCTAGCTAATTAAAAAAATTGATAGTTAAAATTATCAAAGTTTAATTTCTAATATTGAAATTAAAATTTTTAATCTAATGAAGTAAAAATTAAATTAAATTAATTAATATTAAATAATTTTAAATTTTAATATTTACGTGTAATTTTTTTTTTTTATGTCCAGTTTAGAACCTCCTTTGATGATGATGATAATGAAAGAAAAAAAAAGGGAACAACACTTCGCCACCGGCAATTAAGAAGGATCAAGCTATGAGGCTGGACCATGGCATCACCGGTCTTGGTCCTCGGCTGTCCTAGATTGGCCAAATGTTCGCTACTGAATGCTGATAGTACCGGTGGTCAGTCAAAGCTTCCAGCTGAAAACTACAGATGCTTAATCGAAACATACTTATCTTGTTTCTCAATCTTAATTAATTGTATGGTTGATTCTTCATTATATGGTTTTACCTTTTAGTCCTTTTATACGTACAACATGTCTACGATTAAGTACCATCATCAAGTCGCATAGCCTTCTTCTCTAATGGCGGCTTCCCAATTCCATTTCAGAAATTTAAATTATTATTGCAGCCATATTTTGATAATATCACATTTATTTTAAATATAGATATAACAAATATTATTACGATCAAATAAATATCAAATTTTTAATATTAATTATCAAAAAATTAAATCATAAAATAATTATTTTAATATCATATTGTGATCATTATTTAAATTTTATACCATTTACCTTAACCAAATGCCCCATCTAATAGAATATACAGACCGACCTTAAAGCAGCAACAAAAGTACATTTATGTCCAACACCTAACCGAATTTAGCTAACAGAGTACAAAGCAAAGAAGCAAGTTTTCCACTTTTGTTGATTGTTATTTTTTGAGTTTGCTATTAAAATATGTGAAACATTGGGTAGTTCATTGCCCAAATATCTCACTAATATCTGCCAAATGCCAATTGAAGACAAAGAGATGGTTGGCCATTGGCCATTGCCCATGGAATGGTCCCAACCCAAGACACGCAGCATGGGAACGGCTCTGCAAAGTGACCTTAAGCCCTGATGTGACCTACGAGGCTTTTGATTTAAAAATTTTAAAAATTAATTAAGTTTGAATTAATTTATAAAATTAAATTAATTGAATTAAATTTATTTTGTCCGGTTGTTTTTTTTTTTGGTTTGAGTTATTGTTATGAATTTGAGTTTTATCAATTTAAGTTATTTGTGTGGGTTTTTTATGATTTATTATAGGCTATGAAATTGGTTTGAACTTAAATAAAATAATTTTATTTAATTTTTAATTAAATATAAATTTTATTATAATTTGATCTAAAAATTTAAAATCGTAATTAAATTGATTAAACACGTTTAAATCAACTTAACCAATCAATCACAAAACCGGCTCAAATGGATCAAATAGCAATGATTTGATAAGTTTGTTGGTTAACTGATTTTTTGTACAGCCTTAGATTCACTGACAATGGATCATACTGGGTCCAGGATTGCCTTTGGCATGGCCAAGAGTTACCCTATGGCATCGATCGCGACGGAGAATTAGCACCTCAAAGTTTGGCACATGGAGGTGGTGCTTCACCTGCTTCATAGGATAGTGCTTCAAAAACCTGATTCTTATTGGACCATCATCGGTTTGCTTAAAATGAAATATAGACAAAGATCATCGTAATTGAGCTTGCAATTATTTAAATTTAAATATAAATATTAAATATAGATATATATTTAATTTTTTAAAATTTTTATATATATTTGAAAAATTTTTACAAGTTAATATCATATCCCATATCTATATATATATATTAAATACGAATATTTTAATAAAAATAAAAATAAAAAGTTGGAATAACTTAGTAATAAGGACATTTATTCATGTAAAATGTCTTCAAAAACCTTGCAACTTCTGGAACAGCTGAAAGAAATGGAAACCGACGAAAATTACAAAAAACAGAAGCTGACGCTATAAATTTAACTTCGTAAATTGGCATCAGCCATTGACAGTTAAGTACATCACCTCACCAAATGATCCAAAACCAAAATCAATGTATTGTCTACTTTTAAAGAATTATACTTTGTCCGGTAATCTTTTAAATATATATAAAAAAAATTTGTATCCGACACTCACCTTGAGTCTAGGTACCATAAACCTTGTAAACTGCTTCGTGTTTGTAATGAGAGGAAAAAGAGGGTAGATTCAACAATAATATATAATCCAAAAGAGCAGAGAGATTATTACAATAATTTGTAAAAGAACAAATAATTCCCAATGTTTGGTTGATGGGAAAAAGAAAATTCCATAAGCCAAAAAGAATTCCTAAATCCCTTCAACTATCAAACTTTCTCTTCTATTTAAAAAAAAAAACCATTCTTCTCTTTTCTTTTCACAATACTATGATGAAAAAGAAAAACTAAAAGGAAAAGAAAAAGAAAAAAGAAATATAAAATCCCCCTAACAGATACAAAATTTTCAATTACTAACCATGCAAGGAAAACATAATCAGCCTCATGGATTTATATCATTGAAGATCTCATAAATTAGTAGGAATTTTTTAAAAAAAACATAAAGAAATAAAGAAAATTTTAACTTGTGAGGCAATCTTGGAGATATGGGTGGCTTAGATTTATGTACCTCTTCAATAGAGGCTTATATCTTCCAATGGCCAATTTTAACCATGGTTTCATGTTCCAATTGAAGTGAACAACTGCTGCACTCTCGACCAGGCGGTTGTCGATGTTAGAATCATAACCTAATCCTAACACATGCCATCTCCGATCAAGTAGTTCGGTGAGGCCATAAAAAGCTAAAAGACCAGCAGGAAGAGTTCCGAGTTTCCAGAGTGTCCGATCAGCATTTGGTTCCTGCCAGTAATGGTATCTCGCAGTGACATTTGCTATCCTCCATGTAATCAGATCGAAAACATTCGTGACGAATGCCAATCCGCATGCTTGTGGATCAAATTTTGAGCTGATGGCTGGATTCGAGAAATTTAGATACTTTGTAATTACATTTCCATGCAAATCCAACGAGAAAATAGGTGTTAGATCTTTTTGCACAACAACAACATCATCCAGGAATACTATCTTCTCAAGCTGCGGATAGATCTCCGGTATGTAAAACCGGAGGTGATTCAATAAGGATATATATTTAAGGTTCCGCAATTTCGGCTCAACTTTCGAATCTTGATTTTCGAGCTGCTTTAAAGTGGGAGAATAAGAAGCATTCAACCAAGATAACTCCTCTATGTTCTGCACCTCGATAGTAGACCCTTTGAAGTCATTGCTAAGGAACCGAGGCTGTATAGCTCCATAGCTAACCCCATTGGTGATAATGTGGACAACTAACTGTTAAGGATGACCAGCATTGGAAATTGTAGAATTAACCACTATCAAGGTGGCGAGGACATTGTCTGAAAATATGCAGAAATGATAGAGATTGCTGTCGACAAGTTGAGGAGAGTTTCTCCACAAGGTCTTGACAGAGCGGCCTTCTAAACCAATCATCTGAAAGCTTGACAATTAGGCAGTGAAGACTCTTCGGAAATGTTCCAGCCGCAAACTGTCCAAACACTGTACTTTGAACGGTTGCTGCATTAGCTCGCTCTTGAAGGGCTCAAATATGAGATTTCATCATCACTAACGTAGTCGCAACGGTGCCTTAAGAATTAGAGATGATAGACTGCTAACTATCGGCTCTGCTTCCTCCAGTGTAACGGGCCACCCTCTCATTGCAGAGTTCGAAAGCAAAAGTTGGCAACTCCGGATCTTTGAACTTAGGGCCCAGGCAAGGTAAAAATTATTGCGCTCTTTTGCAATTATGACATAAGCTTTGGCTAGTGTCATTTGCGCTGCCAACTGACGAGAATACGAGGTAGCACTTAATATTTCTTCAGTGAAGTTTAGATTCTCATGAACAACCTGCTTCATTCTTGAATCTCCCTCCTGGCAAGTCAAATGTCATAGATGAGTAAGTCCATTAATAATCATTTTAGAATGAAAATGGCTAATATACTAACATAGTACACTAATTTTAATAAATCTTCAATTAGTCGGAATCAATGCGCATTGTATCCGTATTATATAACGTATAAAAGGACAGGAGAGGGATGATAAAATAAGACATTCATAAGTTATGTTGCTCCAGCTGTTCGTTTTTTTTTTTTTTCAAAGAACTCATCTCTGACACATTTTCAGACATTGGTACAGGGAGATGATCCTCCAAAGACCTTCCAAATACATGGAAATGTTGGAAAATGTTAAACACATTCGACAAAATCGCACCCAAGTCCAAGTAACATAGTGCAGAAACACTAAAAAACAGCATAACAGATTGCACCACCTGGATTTAGTGTATGAATCTAACTTTATCAGAAAGATTCCCCAATAACGCAAAGATTACAAAGAAGATACAGATATTCCATCTCTTTCTATCCTTCAGATCTTAAAGAATGACCAAGGCAGTTTCAGCCACATATTTGTTTTCCATTTCGCCAAACATATGAAAGAATATTCCTGTTGATCAACCAAAAGAACAAACTAATAGGGTGTCGTTATTCAGAAAACTGGAACTGGAAAGTGTTGCAGAGTTGCAGCTAGCTATGTTACACGGACTCTTCATTTTCCCTAAAGTACCTGTGTCCAACACATTCAAACAAGGGAATAGGGTATGATTCTCTAAATATATGAAAAAACTTAGAAAAAAAAAATTAAGCATACCCATGTTGTGTATATAGCTGTATTTGACACTCACCTCCGAGTCCGGATGCATAGGCCTGCTAGCCATGAAGCCAAGGTAATGACAGATTCTGAAGGTGGTGAAAACAGACAAATTCCAGTATAAACTGCCGCATCAGCAAGTACAGTATTGCTGGAAGCACAATAATGGAAGTGATAGTGGAGTGCTAGAGAATGGATTCAAGATGAAGCAGATTAGCAGCTGCATGATTATGTGGTGATGAACTCGAACAAGAATTTCTCTTTCTCCAAGTTATCTACCTTGCATCCTTGTCATTATCGCTTCAGTTATCATCGGCTATGTTGTTCTAATTCTTTTTTTTTTTTTTCCTTAAAGTACCTGTGTCTGACACCAATGTCCACACATTTTTGAACAAGGGTATGCGACATGACCCCACAAAAACCCTCCAATTACATGGAAAAACTTAATTAAACTTATCCGTGTCGGACACATACCTATATCTAACACTCACATCCAGGTCCAAGTAACAAAGATCATAGGACTTCAATAAACCAATATTACAAAACCATCTATCTATATCATCCATAAATCACATAGCAATACCAGATTTTCAATGAAAAGGCATTATTGCAAGAAGTTATATTTTGGATAATTTCAACATTACTCATATGATTTCCCGCTGTAATAAAATTCTTAAGAAAAAGAACAAAAACACAGAGAAAATATGATGTAACATGTTAATATGCAACAACATCTAATTTATCCAACACTGACAATAATCACTACAAGAAAATATGTTAAAGATATTGCTTTGATTAGACAAGACAGCCCCTAAATTGCTTGTTGAAATACCCATTTTACACTGGGTAGAACTTTTAAACATTTAAAACTCATTATCTTGTTAAAATCTGGTATTAGACATGAATGTGCTCTAAATAAATGCAGGTTTAGCTGGCATAGGGTAATCTCATCAAACAAGATATTTGTAATGCAGTGTATTCCTGTACAAATAATTTCAAAAGGGTACCAATCTTAAACCTTTGTTACCGAGGGCCAAGGTTCAGCTTCTGTGTTACTTGGACTCGAGTATAAGTGTCAGATATAGAAATGTGTCCGACACAGGATATTCAATTTTTTTATAAGTTTTTCTATGTATTTGGAGGGTCATATCCCATATCAATGTCGAACATGCATCAAACATAAGTATTTCAAGAAAATTGAAGAGTCGGAGAAACATAATTGGGGATTGCTCATTCTAAGTAGACAATCCATGACCAGATTAAGATAATATGATACCAAGCATGGTAAGAAGTCCTTCAAAAGGACACTAATACCAAAAAGGGAGAATTTCTGTACATGTTTGGAATTTAAGCAAAGGTGAAGCATATATAAAATTCATGTTTAACTTTAAAGCTTTTATATCCTTCAGATGAGCCATGAATTAAGGATCCTTCATGAAGAAATTGAAAGCTCTATTCAACTCCTACAATCAAACACACAAAATAAATAAACCTATTGTTCTGAAAAATAAGAATAAAAATATAGAAGTCAATCCATGTTTCTTCGAGATAAATTAACGACATCGGAATACCATGAATATAATCTTCATACTATGAGATTCCACACTCCTTTCTTGTAGAGAACTCAACCATCCTCTGTTTGTATCGAATCCATTAAGAAATGGCTAGTGCATCTTTTAGCTCTTTAACTTCCTAGTCATGTTTTCATTTCAACCACTAGCACTTGTAAAAATCACTTAGTTATGAATCCAAAGCGTAATCAGAAATCCACTATAGCTACTGTTATTCAGTCTAAAAAGGCAAAAACAGGTTACCTATCTTAAAGCAACTATGTATCTCACGTTACATTCTAAAATTCGAAGCTCAACAATCAATCTGGAACTCTTAAAACCTCAATCCATAAACATTTTAAGCAAATACAAGCAAGACCCTTTTTTTCTCTATCCTTTTGTCTTTAGATTATTGGGACTCTAAGTGTGAGTGTCGAACACAAATATATTCAATTTTCTCAAGATTTCATGTATTTAGAGAGTCATCGAAGAATTATATTATCATACCTATATTTGAATATATGTTAGATAAAAATGTCAAATACGGATACTTCAAGAAAAAATGAAGCATTTATTTTCAATCATATATACTTCCCAAGTTACAATATCAAAGTTAACCCACCTAAACAAAATCAGATAAATAAGTCACATAATACAAGATCAAAATTTAGAACACACAAAAAAGGAAATGGCTTGTCTATATTCTTACTTACATGAACAGAATGCTCAGCCCGATCTTCATGATGATTATGATGAACCACAAAAGAAACGAATACAGCAACAACAAACAGCCCAATCAGCGCAGAGATCTAATGCGAAAACCTCTTACGAGCCGGGCGCCGGTAATCGGCGGGCCGCATCTTTTAACCAACATACCTTCACCGCCGAATCAAGATTCCAGAAATACCCATTTCTTCAGATTCAATCAAGACCAACAATTTCAAACAATCACATGTAAATCACTCCACATCCTTTCCTTTCTTCACTCTACAAAAGCTCTAACCAGAAAATAAACAAATTATCAAAGAATAAATAGCAAAAAAAACCGTAAGGGTCGTCTCGGGATTTGAATTAAAGCCTATAAGAGTCAAGAACTGACAGTGATAGGATCTGGGTTTCGATTGTTAAGCTCTGTTTTTAAGCTTTTCTTACCATTTTTGCTAGTTTAAATTGAACTGCAATGCTTCTACTTTTGGTTTTACTGCTTCCATCACCATATATATATATATATATATATATAATTAATTTGAAAACTATTTTGGGTTCTATTTTTTATCCAATTACTTGAATTGGCATCTGGCAAATTCTAGCTTGAGGAACCGTTATGGTTTGCTTGTATCATAATTACCCCGTAACCGACGACTGCAAGCAAGCTACCCTTGTTTGGATTTCACTATTTTTAGCTTTTAATTTTGAGCTGTATTACTTCACGTTGCTATACTGTTCTTCATATAACGAAACATAGGATGAATGAGTTTGATGTCATATTTAATTAATTAAATTTTAAAAAATTTATATAATAATTAATTTTATTAAAAAATAAATTTTTTTTTTATTACGCACTTAGTAAAAGTGTTATAATAAAAAGAGTTTTTTATATCAAGTAATCGTATTATACGTGATTTTAAAATTTTTAAAATATTATAAAACCAATAAAAAAATCACAACCATTTCAAATAATTTGGCCAAAAACTATTATTTAATTTTGTGAGAAACTACTATCTTATCACCAAATGAAAAATACGTTATCTATTCTTAAAAAAAATGGGATATGATTAAAATTAAAAGATGCTATAATATTTATGTTAAAATGGAGTTTAACTACTTGTAAATTCAAAATTCAAATTGTTATTTGATAAAACTTAACTACATTAGATTTCTATTGATAATTAATAGTTAAATGTATTAACTAAAATATTCTAATAATTGTTTTTTTCTAAAAAAAATTATTTCAATGATAATTTTTATTAATATTAATAACATAAAATCATAAATAACAATAAAAATAAATCTATTACTACTTATAATATAATATAAAATATACATTATAGAAAAATTTATTTACTTATAAATTTTATATATTAAACATAAAGTTATATGTTATATAAATAATAAAATCTACAGGAATATTTAAAATTAAATTAATGTAATTCTTTTTTTCTTTTACTTTTGTCAGGTTAATTAAAAAATTATAATTTTGAAAATAAATTGATTCAATGTAAATTTGAACTTTTTTTTATTTATTATTATATAAATTTCATTTACCTAAAGTATTTTTTTAATAAAATAAGATTTCTTATTTTTAAATGTGATAAGTCCTATCATCTAATAAATTCATTTTACTAAAAATTTTAATATAATTAAAATTTTTATTTATAAACATGATAAATATTATTAATAATAAAAAATATTTAAAATAACAAAACTAGTAATATAATGAATAATAATAGATATTTTAGTTAATTCAAAAAATTGTTTACATTCGTGATTTTATGCATAGTGTATATATATAAATAGTACGATCTTTTTAAAATCTGAAAACAGTGTTGTTAGAAGATTAACTCCAAAAATAATCTAATTTTTTTAGAGTTAAATAAACTAATTGAAATAAAATTTAAAAAAAAAAAGTGACCTTCATTGAAGACGACTTTCTTGCCCTAATTTTTAAAAATTTAAATACGAATTAAATTTATAAATTAAAAAAAATAAAGAAAATAATGCGGCTTGCCTTCTTCAATGAGTATGGGGGTAGTAGGGCCTTTTGGATGATATAAAATATTATTTCGGCTTTAAACATTTGAAAAATGAGCACATCTTGATAGGGGTGAGCATTCGGTCGGTTCGATCGGTTCAATCAAAAAAATTTTTAAACCGAATTAATCGACTTGGCTAGAGGAACCGACCGAACCGACCGACATTTTTAATCATAACCGAATTAACCGAACAGACTAAATTTCGATCGGTTTGGTCGATTAGTTCGGTCAAATCGGTTTATTGGGTCTTGGGCTAATGGTTATATATTTGGGTTAAGAATGGGTTTAATTGGGCTATTAATATATATAAATATATAATTATTAAATATTAAATATTAAAAGTTCGATTAATTCGGTTAATAATTTTACTAACCGATAACCAACCGAGTTAACCAAATAAACCGACATAAAAAATCGACATAATCATCAAACCGACTTAACCGAACCAAATTAACCAAATTCTATCAATTAAGTCGGTTAAATCGATTTGGACCGACTTATACTCACCTCTACATCTTGGTTAGATGTTACCGTATTATATGGCTTAATGACGATTGTGTTTGAAGGATTGAACAAACCATCGTTTATATTTTAATATATATATATATATATAGGGCAAGAGAACTGCTTTATTTAATTTATGCCAATCATTTAGAGAATTAATTTTTAAATAGTTTTGGATTAAAAAATCGTATTATCTATAATATATATAAAAATTATATTCTTTTAAACTGACAATAATATCTATTATTGTTTATAATATTATTCAATAGCCATTACAATAATATTTTTATTATATTGTGTAATATGATATTGAAATAATATATTTTTTTAATTTTTATCTAAATATTTGATTAAAATAAGATAATAATAATTTTATTTGTTTAAATTTAATAGGTCAAAATAGGGTAATGATAATCTTTTTATTTTAATAATAATAATAATAATAATAATAATAAATAAATTTTAAACAAATGAAATTATCAATTAAAAATAATAATAGTTTCATTTGTTTAAATTTAATTATTTGTATGCATGAAGATTTTATATACATGTGAATATATATATATTAACTTTCTTTACTAAATAAAACTAAGAATTCAAAGTTTTAAAGGTTGTTTTCCCCAAATATCGAATAATATTTTGTTAATTATTACTTTTTATTTTTAAATACGTTTTCTTGCTTTTTTTTTTTTTCTTTATAATCGTTTTGGCTTTTCATTCACAACCATAAAACATCTTCATTTTCTTTTATCCCTCCAAGCAAATTTCAAAATATTGCAAATCCAAATAGCTTTAAAAATTTTTATTTCGCTACAAATGTTGTTGACTTTTAGTAAGTTGTTTATTCAAAATTTGCTTCTTATTTATATTATAATTATTTTGATTTGGACGGATCTCGACATATTGTAAATTTAATAGATTTTAAAAAATTCATTACAAAAGATCTTGGCTATTTGTTAAGGTTTTTTTTTTTACTTATGATCAATTAATATATTATTTTGAAACATTATTGGAATTAATTTTTAAATAAAATTATATTTTAATTTTGTTAAGAAGTTAGATTTTTTAATTTATATTTTAATCTATTTGGAATTTTTTATTAATTTTTAAATTTTAGATATTTTTAGGAAGCCAAATATGAATATTTGATTTAGTTATGATTTTCTTTTTCTCTTTTAATTTCCTTAGCATATAATTTAAAGATATATTACCATTCAAGTTAAGACTCCATATTAGAATCATCATCATCTTAAAAGAGTTCTTTTGTAATCTTGATTGGTGTGCTTATAATTTTACACTTCCACTTTATTTTGAATTATTCTTTTTAACTTTTTTTCTTCACAAATCAAAAATTGGTGAACATTATGTTGGTATCATGCTATTGAAATCATATCCAAATAGGATTTTTTTTTTTTATCTTTCAAATTCAAATTAATGAGATACTTTCGTACGGGAGCATTTTATTTACAATTCTTTTTATTATAATATTATAATTATTCAATCATAATAAAAAATTATGTTGAGGTCTGCTATTTATAAGTATGGATTCAACATAATTTTTTTAATAGACCCTATATAATTTTAAATATTGATTGATTAATTGTAATATAATTATTATAAGTGACATACTCTGATTTTATATTGGTGATAAGCTTTCTTTAATTTAATTAGATCGATTAATAAACTATATATAGTATTGATCTACAATAGTTTATCTTTTTAACATTGTGCAAGTGATTTAATTATAATTTAGAGGTTTATATTATTATAGTATTTAGATTATCAAAATAATTTATATATTTTAAATTTTTAATTATGTTCAACAATTTTAATAGTGACTACATCAATTACACGAAGAAAAAATATATTATTTAATAAATTAAAAAAATTTGAATATGTAAAATTACTTACAATGTAGGTGACATTAAAATCTAGTTTATATGAAATAGTTGGGGATGGAGTTAGCTAATTTTTGTTAGGGTGGTCAATCATAAAGATACAACAATAATTTTTTTTTTTTAGAATTAATATGTCGAGCTTAAAAAAGTAAAAAAAATAAATATATAATATATTTATTTGATAGTCCATTAAAAAATAATTATATCATGCATTAAAAAAGTTTTTAAACTTTTTTGAAACAAGACTAATAATTATATTTCTCTATGAATTCTAATGTATAAAATTAAATTTTAAATTAAAAATAAAAATAAAATAAATATTATTTTTATTTTGAGTGACCAATTTAATTATTTTAATATATAAATACATATATATATATATATATGTTAAGGGAATTTTTAAAATTTTTAAAGTGATCGTAGCCCCCTTATAGTTAACGGACACTCCACCCTAAAAAAGCCAAGAAAAAGAGTAAAAAATAAATAAAAATTAGACAATAATAAAATAAAATTAATTTATAGATTTTTTAAAAAATAATTGAACGACATTTAGAAAACTTAAAATTATATAATAATTTTTTAAAATTAATATAAAATTTACATATTCTTTAAAATTATAGGTAATAATAAAAAACTTTTATAAAAATTTAAAATATATAATAATAATTCCCCACTTTATCTAAATTTTTAATAGAGTCGTTCATAGTCGAATCCTTATTCAAATATTTTTTAAATAAATATTAAATTTAAATTAATTTTATTATTTAAAATAATATTAAAACTATTTATATTAATATTTATAATAAAATTTAAATAAAATTAATTTTTATTATTAAACTATAATTCGAAAATGCCGCACAACTTCAATCTAATATGACTCCAAAGCTCTCCAGCTCACGAGAACGTCAGCCGTCAGAGGCCTCCAAGGCGATATCGCAAATGGTTACAGATGGTTACGTAAGCCATTAGCAATTTCCCATTTTATACAACCGCTGCCTCTCAAATTTTGTGAACTCGAAGGAATCCAGAAGGAATCTCTATCCCTCGTCTCTCAGCTCCCTTTTCTTTTCCCTCTCTCTGTCATCGGAAAATTTCACCCTTCAAATTCCCAGTAATTCCGACAGGTTTTTCCCTTTCTGAGTTAATTCCATTCTTTCATTCATATTTAATCAATTTTAGCTCATTTTTCTTTTTATCTTTAATTGATATGGGTATTTTCCTTTTTGTTCTGGTTAGTTGATTTATTCAGTGGAAATTTATTGGTTTTCTTTAATATATTGGGATTTTGTAGAGAGATAGCCGAAGAGAAAAAAAGATGGAAATAGTTAAGAATAAATCGGAAAAATTTTCAATGGATTTTGTGATGGCTGGAATGGCGGCTGTAATGTCAAAGACCGCGGCAGCGCCTATTGAAAGAGTTAAGCTTTTGTTGCAAAATCAAGGGGAGATGATAAAAAGGGGTCACCTTCGTCAACCTTATAAGGGTGTTGGTGATTGCTTTAAAAGGGTTTTAATGGAGGAAGGTCTCCTCTCTTTCTGGAGGGGTAACCAAGCCAATATCATCAGATATTTTCCTACTCAGGTATAAACACAAAAAAAAGAAAAAAAAACCTTTGTTTTATAATTTTCTATTGTTTATTTTCTTGCCGATTATCACACTAGTCATTAGGCAATTCATACAGTAATTGTTCTGTTTCCATTGTTGGATTATATGCTTTGCCAATTATTTGGCCCTTAATATTGGAGATTTATTTTAATTATATTTTTGAAGAATTTGGTGGTGTCTGAATACTATGGCGCTCCAACTCTTTATTTTTATTGAAATATTCATGTCAACATCTATGTTTGACGGGTATCCGGATATGGATATTGGAATATGATCCTCCTAGAATGCTACAAACACATAGAAAATTTTAAACAATTGAACATATCCGTGTTAGTCACATACCTATATCCCACATTCACATTTGAGTTCGAATAACATAGCCTGAATTTGACTGATTAGAGTATGTCTTGTCCTCTAAAGTAACTTAGAAATCGTTTACGGACTGTTGCTAGAATCTTTTTTTTTTTTTTTTTGTGTTGAAAACTACTTTGTGAGCTTTGGTTCATTTCCTCTTGCTGCTTCGGATTAATCCGTCTGACTACTGGAAGAAAACAATATAGGCATCCTCAATGTAGGGAAAAACCATTATGGTGTTCTATTTGAGAGTTCCATTAATGGAGTGTTATTATATAATGTCATGCATTTTGGATTTTCCTGTGCCTTAATCTTCCATGGACTACGGCTGATTACATGTTTGTGGGGAAGGTGCTATATTTTATTCTTAGATGGAGTACTTTTGAGATTTCATCATTTTAATGTAGTTCTGTAAAATTTTAAGGAAGGACAACTTAATTTCAGCACTTTGTAATTAAAGGATACTTGTTTAATATTAGTAATTAGACACTAGGAACTGCTGAAATATTTGGATTTGGATCTTCCTAATGTACCTACACCAACTAAAACACCATTACGAGCCCTAATTTTCCTCGTCTTCGGCACTGAAGAGACAAACTGTGGTTAAAGGAGAGTCACTTTGCCTATTAAGGTAGAAGGTTACTGACAATAGGAACTTCTCCTTCTTTGGTTATTACTGGGAGACTTTATCTTCTTTTTACTTCTTAGCAGGGGATGTAGATAGGAACTAAATCGAAGAAAGAAAACAAGGTAACTTTTTAGGTTAGACTTTTAGTTTCCTTGTAGTTTGTTTGATTCTGCTTCTTCAATCTAGCGAAATAGTAAAGCACTCTTTGGTAATTTAAACATTGCTCCTTTTTTATTATCGTTTTCAAGCCTTTGCTCTATGGTTGCTTTGGGGCTTAAGCTTATAGAACAAGCAAATGCTTTGGTCCTGAATCTGATAGTTGTTTTTTTGATGGCTGTATTAGGGTATATAATATATTTTGCTGATAAACATCATAATGGTGTGAAACATCTTGTTACTTATTTTTTAAAGTTGCACATTTTTCACTATAATTTTATTATTACATTTTACATTTGCATGTGTTTGTCCTGCCTAATTTTGTTACTTAACAGATGTTCGATTATCCATAGGCTTTCAACTTTGCATTCAAAGGTTACTTCAAAAGCTTTTTCGGGCGGTCAAAAGAGAAGGATGGTTACATGAAGTGGTTTGCTGGAAATGTGGCTTCGGGGAGTGCTGCTGGGGCAACGACGTCATTGTTTTTGTATCATTTGGATTATGCACGTACTAGGCTTGGTACTGATGCCAAGGGGTGCTCAATTAATGGTCAACACCAGTTCAAAGGGCTAGTAGATGTATACCATAAAACCTTATCAACCGATGGCATTGTGGGCCTATATCGAGGATTTGGGGCCTCAATCATGGGGATTACTCTGTACCGTGGCATGTACTTTGGGATTTATGACACGATGAAGCCTATAATTTTAGTGGGGCCTCTTGAGGTGAGCTTATAATCCTTCTCTGTAGAACCTCATTCTCATGATGACTTTCATTCAGAGGCAGTGAAAACACCGTGGATGTTTCTTGGCCTGGTATACCCTGGCATGCGAATGTTTTGCTAGGTGTTTAGAGCTTTGTAGACGGTAACAGGTTATGTAAGCCAATGTAGTATTGATCATTCTATGTTACTCAGACTCTGGTATGAGTGTTGGATAGGGGTATGAGTTCAACGTGGGTATATTCAATTTTTTCTAAATTTTTCCTTGTATTTGGAAGGTCATATCTCAATACCCATATTCTGATATGGGTCAAACATGGTTACTTAAAAAAAAAATGAAGAATCGGAGTAACATAATATGATGAATTTGCATCATATCTACTCCTTGAGATGTGTCCAAACTTCAGATGCTAATAATCTTTTGTTCTTTGCAGGGGAATTTCTTTGCTAGCTTCTTCTTGGGTTGGAGTATCACAACAGTTTCTGGGGTCTGTGCCTATCCCTTTGACACTGTTCGACGACGAATGATGCTAACCTCCGGACAGTCCACGAAGTATCACAGTTCCATGCATGCTTTTCGCGAGATTGTTCATCTTGAAGGGTTTACAGCACTATTTCGAGGAGTCACAGCTAATATGCTTCTTGGTGTAGCAGGAGCCGGAGTACTTGCAGGCTATGATCAGCTGTACCGAATTGCTAGTCGACAAGGTTATATTTTTGAGTCTTACCAAGGTGCATTAAAGTGAAATCCAGGGACTCATGATGTACATACAAATGTAGCTTTTCGAACTGATTTGTATCGAGCTGAAAAAAGGAGCTCGGGGGGGGGGGGGGGGTGGAGTTGGATTTGGGGCCTGAAACGTCTAAGAATTGAAATGTAGATCTCTCGTGACTGTTTCACCATTAATGTTGAGATATGAAAAAGGCCCCCACTATGTATACTTTGTACAGTTTTATTAACTTGCAATGATTTATTTGTGATGCAATGACAGTTTATTTTGGATTCATGTTTCTTTTGGCACTTGTTCAAATCTTGGGGTTATGGTTTTAAAGAGTCAAGAGAACTATGTTATTCGGACTGGTGTGTGTTATTTTTGGGTGTTTGTTCGATACAAATATATTCAATTTTTTTATGTTTTTTTTTTTATATTTTGAGGGTCTTTGGAAAGTAATGTCCTCATAACCATATCTAGATATGTGTCACATATGAGTATTGGATACGAATATTTTAATAAAAATAAAAAATTTGAGCAATTATGGTTATGATTATGAACTAAAGATTTAACTTGGTTGATTTATATAGTTATCATTAAAAAAAAAAGCATTTAGGAAATTTGAGTTTGAATCTTAAAATTTTGACTTTTTCCTCTTATTCTCGGTCTACTACTTATTTTGTGCTATCAATTTTCAAATATCTTCCAACCAAGAGCAATAGAACTATCCTAGGCTATGTTGTTTCGATATTTTTTTTTAAAGTGTTTGTGTCTAATATTTGTATTTAATAAATTTTTGGATATGAATAAAAAGATATAATACTTCAAAAACTTTCAAAAGATCAAATATATAAAAAATTAAAAAAAAAATAAATATAACTGTATTAAATATATACTCATATCAAACATTTATACTCCAATTCGAATAATAGAACTCATGGTTGTGAATGGTGCAAACTTAGCAGCGCCAGAATCCAGCTTTAATCTCTTTTCTTTGGAAGCCAAAATGGTTATCAACAAGTCACTGTTGGCAATTCGCATATGCTTTATCATATCTCATTTTTTTCATATCAATTATATAAATAAAAATATAATATAATCATTAGATAAATTAAAATTATAAATACTTATACGATATATTCATTAAATATATCACGTTGTACTCTTAAATATATTTTATATATTTCATATCTAAAATCATAAAATCTCAGAATTTTTTACTCTCGTTTATATTAAAGTGAAACCTAATAAGACCATGATAAAGGACCAGATGCTCACAACCCCGAGAGGGTTCTTTTTCCCTTTTTTTTTTTGGGTGGGGTGCGGGTAAACCTTGAAAGATTCGTTAACATAGCCATCGGTGCAAGTAAAATCCATTCCGTCGACCATTGAGGCTTAACTCATTCATAGGTTAAGTCCTACTTTAAAAATTTTAAACTTTTTATTTAATTAACATGACAATCCTATTTAATTATTTATTATATTATTAAAATATTATTTTTTATATTAATATTTATATATTTATACATGATATAATAAAATTTAAATAAAAAATTATTTTTTAAAATTGTAATTTAAAATTATCCATTCAAACTCATAAAAATCTTGTTCAAAACATGATTTGTATAAATCAAATTTATCGAGTCAAATAAATAATTTGATTTTTAAATAGATCTAATTCGAGATAGGGTGAAGGTCTCATTTGATCTGAACAATTGAAGGAGATTGCAAAATACAACAGATTTTTAAACAGATTAATTTTTTTAAATCAATAGTTTGTGTATTCGTGTTTTTTCTATATTATAATAATATTGAAGATATTATATAAATATAAAAATTTTGATAAATTAATAATTTATATTATATAAATTTTGATATTTTTACATGTATTCGTGTCATATTCTTATTTTTGATAATTTAATAAATATTTTATTATATTTAATATTTTTGATAATTACTTCTAAAATATAGTATTCAATGGGTCTATAATTTAAATTCTAATATTTATAATTTTTTTCGACTTTCGTACTACAAATTTTTTGGCATAAAAATCCAAAAAAAAGGGGGGGGGGGGAATTACAATTGCATTTTTGTTTGAAGTTGAACACACCATTCCTTGCAAATAATGTCAATTTAGTATTATCAATTATCGTCTGATCTATTAATAAAATATTAAATTTTTACTTTTAATAATCAAAATTTAATTTTTGGGTAATACCAAATATAAAAAAAATAATAAACCATAATTTCATGAACATTCTTGGGAGTAATTTAATTATCAAACCTTTTAACGCTTCTAAGTTTGCAATTACCAAACATTTAATTCGTTAACAGTTGGGTTTTTGTACTCTACAATTAAGATTAAAATAATGACACATATATTTTTTAGTATAATAAAAAATAAAAATAAAATTAAAAATATAATATTGTGATAATTTTTTAAATTCGTTTTCAGAATTAAAATTGTCCGCGTCAATATATAAAAAAAATCCAAAAATATTTCTTTTTTGGGAAGCAAAAGGGTAAACCTATCCTTTAAAACATAATCACATACATTTATACCCTTTTCTGTGGGTTTTTTAAACTTGTAATATACTATGTATTATATTTATTTATGTTACGTTAGAAATCCCAAAGAATTCTTGCAAAAAAAATTATAAGAATGAATAGTTCATTAAATATTTTTCCTTCAAAATTTATATTATTTACAAATAATAATATTATCCTTTTTTCTTTTTTTTAATTTTGGAATGCAAATCAAAACAAAATTACAGAAATTTTTTTTGGATATAGAGCTTGGATAATTAGAACTTTGGAAGCACTAGCAATTTTGAGGAAACACCTTTAAATGGCTTGAAATAATATTATATGCCACATTTGCATGTTTTGGTAGATGATAAAATAAATTTAAATTCATAAATTTATTAAAAAAATTTAAATTCGAAGATTAATTCAATTAAATTTTAAAAATTTTAAAAATTTTGAACACAAAAAAAAAAAAATTCAAAAGTCTGTATGCAAGTTTTAGATCTAAGTGGCAGTATCAAATCTCTTCTGTATTGATCTTGAAAACCGATTTGACTAAACTCATTTTTCGGAAGAAATTTTTTATGAGATTCACTATAAAATTTAAAAAAATTTAAGACGAACAATAATTATTTTTATAATATAAAAATTATCTTTAAAATTTTTAAAAACTAAAAAATCATCCTTAAAATTCATCTTAATACTATTAAATTTAATATAATTAATTTTTTAACTTCAATCTTAAAAATCTCTTATTTTATAATAATCTTTATCTATCAAAATTTTTACTTTTAGGTTTAGTTGAAGATAGGGGCGAAGAAAAGAGGCAAGCAAGGGCCTCGGCTCCGGCTCCTCCTCGGTTTTCCGAATTTCCTCTATTTATAGATTTTTTTAATAAAAAATAATAAAAAATTTATTTTAACTCTCTCTAATAATTTATATATTTTTAATTTGACATTAAATTAATTTTTTTTTAACTTCACCTCCAATTCAAGAAGGTGGAAGGATTCTAATAACCATCTTCAAGATATCGTTTTATCATAAAATTTTAATGTCGTTATACAATCTCAGTGCTCGAAAGTTCTTACTCACCACTCATATAATAATAATAATAATAATAATAATAATAATAATAATAAAAGCAATAGTTATAATTGGACATTTTCCCATTATGTTGTGGAAATTTTGTCCGATTCATTTGACTTTATTTCGTAATCGAAGTCCTGTCATTTATTGGTCTTGGTTTGGTTACTTTGTGTGTGCGGTTGTAAGGGACGCAATCTTTATTTCACTGTTATTTTTTCAAACCCATACATTTAAGATATTCCACGTTTTCCTTCATTTTGAATATATTAAAAGTTAAATTTAATAATTTATGTATTTATATTATAATTATATTTATAATATTTTATATATATAAAATTTTATATTTTATATTTGTATCATATTATATTATAATTTTAATTATTTTATAAGTATTATATTTATATAATTATAATTAAAATTATTAGATTTATTAAAAATAATGTAAACCTGTTATGCGGGTGAAAGAAAATAAATTATATATGATAGTTTTTAAAATAAATAAGTAGTATTAAGAATAAGTGAGTAGCTTTTTAAAAGATTGCTAATTTGTTAGAAAATATTATCATAAAAATTTAAAAGATATTTATATCTCTAGTTTATTATTTAATATTATAAATTTAAAAAATAAATATCTTTTTCGAAAAATTCATCAACTTAGTGTCAATTGAGAACAATCTTAGTTATTTCTTTTATAATTAGTATACACAATTGTAAACTTTACTATAAATAAAATTAATAAAATATTCATTAACTAAAATTTACCGTAATATATAAGGCTTATTCTGTATGCAAATTATGTCATATTATTATAAAATTTATAATTTTAAAATTAATGCATAATTAATTATAAAGATGAAAAATTTAATATGAATTTTTATTTTTTTATATTTATATCAAATAAATTAATTTATCTTTTCTTAAGTAAATTTGCTCATGAATTGAACTAAGTCGAAGTTTAAAAATTTTATTCATCCGTTAGCCAAACTTTGTCTCAGGAGAGTCTAAGTTGGGTTGTAAGCCCATTTTACTATTAAAATAAAATTAAAATATTTAAAAATTTTATAATAATTTTTAAAAAATTTTATAAGTAAATATAAATAAAAATTATTATTATAAAACAATAATTTTTTAATAAGAAAATTTTTAAATTTTAAGAAAATAAAATTTTTAATTTTTTTAAAAATTAATTAATTATATATAAGCAAAAATGCTTAAATAAAAAGTTTGTTTTATAACACAATGAAATTTGAAATAAAAAGATTAAAAATTTAAAACATATTAATTACTAAAAGATCTTAATCTCTCCTCGTAATATAGTTAATCTAATCCTAAACAATTCCAATTAGCTCCTTGAATTATCAGTGATGGAGATTTGCGTTACGTCATTACGCCTTTTAAATGTGACAAAGAATAAAAATATTTAAAATATCAAATAATAATTACTTTTATAAATAGACTGATGCAGAAAAAGACTGACTTGAAAAAAAAAAAAAGATAATTAAAAATATAAATAAAAGACGTGGAAGAGCGTCGGTTTGACACGACTACCTATTATTGGTTAAAGGAAAATTACCCACGTTGGCCTGCAAGACTACAACCCTCACAACCACGTAACAAATATACAAATATATTATATTTAAATTTTTTAATTTTATAAAATATTTATATTTTAGAGTTATATTAATATATATTTAAATATAATGTCGAGTTCATTAAATTATTTTAAATAAAAATTATTTCAAATAAAATAAAATTTATTTAAAAATTAAATTACAGATTCTATAAGTTAAATTCATATGATTCAAATTTAAATAATTGTTAATAATAAATTTTTATTTAAATTAAAATTAAAATAATTTATAAATAATTTAATATTATTTAAACAAATAAATATCTTCAATTAAAAAAATTTGAATTTGGAGCGAATCAGTAACAGAATAGTACCTTGAGAAAACAAATCCAAGCGTAAGTACAGTTGGTTTGGACTAAAAGGAGTTAAGAAAAGTAGAGAGACAAACCGGAAAAAAATAAAAACCGAGCTGGCAATAGTGTGGGGGGTTAAGCCAATGGGAATTCGACAACACTTTTGACGAAACCACTCTTGTTTTTAAATACCAGCCAATTTCAACATCAAAATCCCAAGTTGTTTTTCCCATCTTTTCACCATTGTTCTATATAAACATTTACTGTACATATATGTGTGTATCTATATATATATACGCGCGCACGCCTCCCACCATTTTCTTGTGTTAAAAGAGGGCTTAAGCCAGCTGATGGAAGAACCATTGTTGTTTTTTTTTTTTTGGAAGAGAAAGTGAGTAAGAGATTAGCATATACCAAACCTTTTTTCTTTATGTATCTGAATTAATTCACTGTCAGTTTTCTTGGTTTTTCTTTTCCTGACTGTTTTTCAGATTGTTTTAAGCATTCGAAAATTTTCTCGAGAAAAAAAAAAAAAGAAAGAAATAATGGGGAGGGGTAGGGTTCAGCTGAAGAGAATTGAGAACAAGATCAACAGGCAAGTTACGTTTTCGAAAAGAAGGTCGGGTTTGTTGAAGAAAGCCCATGAAATCTCTGTGCTTTGTGAGGCTGAGGTTGCTTTGATTGTGTTTTCAACTAAAGGGAAGCTTTTCGAATACTCAACTGATTCTTGGTACCATCCTTAAAACTCTTCAAAATTCCATGATTAAATTTTTCCATCTTTGTTCTCTTATGCTCTTTGTTCTTCGTTGTTCGATGAATCACATATATACATATATAAATTTGCATTTTGGAATTGCCAATAATAAATATATTCTCACTGATTCATTATTAAAAAAAGAAAAAGAAAAATAATGCAGAAGAAAACATACTCAAATGAACAAATGAATAGATCTCTTTGTGGATATATCTTAGGGTTGCAACCTTGTTATCAGTGTTTTGTTTGGCTTCAAGATATTATAATTTTCTTAAAGGGAAAAAAGAAAAATTTATTCCATATAAACTGGTAATTTTGCAGTCAACTCAACCAGTAGTATTTTCTTACAGATTTTTCCATTTTTTTGGATAAACACTAATAAATAATTTATAAGCAATTACTGTAGTCAATAGCGAAAAAATAAGCGTCAAAACTCAATAGGATTAGCAATCATGTTGGAAAGGCGAAAGGAAGAAAAATTAACCAATAGAAAGACTTAGACAAATTTCTTGTTTAGGAAAACAAACAGTTAGAACAAAAGCAAAAACAAAAATGGCACATTTAATAAGAAATAATTAAACTAATGATTTCTTTTTTTCATCTAATTTTTAATTAAATTGTCCTAAATGTACGTTTTAAGTTAGAACATACTATTTATAGTAATAATATTTTATTAAATATTGTAGGTGATAATTTTATTTATTATTTTTAATATATTAGATGAAGATGTTAATATGTATAATAATCATAAAAAATGTAGGGTGCTTGTTAGTGCAATTTTTTTAAAAAATTAATATATATAATAATATCTTTCTTTATTTAATAATCATGCGGCCCGGTGATAGAGTATTAAATTTTTAGTTTTTAGGATTCAAACTCGATTAACTTCAATAATAATAATAAAAGGGTAATAGATTCACTTAAAACATTAGAAATTATAAGTAATATATTACTACGTTTAATTCAAGTTATTATTAGATTTATTCATGCATTGGGTTGCATCAACAAAATTTTCATTTGTTTGCTCAAGCTCGTTCGGGCTCGAAATCAATATTTTTATTTTAAAATATTAAAAAATAATTTTTATATTAATATTTATATAATTTTATAATTTAATTTAAATAAAAATATTTTTATTAAAAGGAATAATAATCCGAGTTAGGTTGGTATTAGCTTATAAGAAGTTTTGCACAAGCTAATTTTGATTTGAACCGACCTGCTGGGTTGAGCAGATAACTCAATCCATAGATAATTAATTATTATAATAATAAATAATATATTAATTAATTTTTAAAATACATATTTACTTAAGATACTTATTAGCAAAATTCTTTTTAACTTTCAAAACTAGAAGTTATTTAGCATTGAAGAAAGTAAAATTATCATTTTTGTTTTATTAAATTTTGTTATTAAATTTTATACAAATATAATAAGATTTTCAAAATTTTTGGGAGGTCGATCGTCTCCATCCCCTTTGATTCGTTGTCGGTGAATCATTAGTTTAGCATTATTGTTGAAAAAAGCTTTAGTAGTAATAAGCTTGATTTGTAGAAAATGATGAAAAAATATGGGTTAAAAATATTTAGGTGTTTGATATTGGTATAAAAAAATTTTATGAGCAATTGAAATGTCAAAAAAAAAATGTTTAATATAATAAACGTTAAAGATATTAAGATAATAAAATTATTTTATTTAAAAGGTAACTTTCAAACGAGAAAAACTTTATTTTTTAAACTATTTTATTTAAATTATCGAATTATAATTTTAAACGAAAATTTTAAATTTATTACCTATTTAAGATCATTGACAATACACATCTTAGCAATGCTAAAAATGACCTCTGAAGACTGCTATGTTCAACTTAAAAGCGGTGCTTCTATGTAAAACAACAGTAAAAGCTTGCAGGAAATAGTACATGATTAGAAAACTTGGACCGAACTCCCAAGCATGCGTGCGTAGGGAAAGTTTGGGAATTTTCTTTTATTTCATTTTGGGCTGGTCTTTAACTGTTGGATAATGTGGGTTTTTTGGGGGGGGGGGTGGAGGGGGAACCTTTCTGATTCTAAGTCTTCTCTTTATCCACTCTAAAACATCACATACACGTGAAAATGATATGCACTTAATTTTACTCCAATAATTGCATTCTTACAATTGAAAAAGGTGAAGAAAATATAGGAAGGGATTAAGAATAGTGGAGGAGTATTTAAAAAAAATTGTTCTTAATTATGATTTTATCACTCGTGATTTGGAATCATCTTATTTGATTAACGATAATGAATTCTCATAAGTAAAATATCATTATGTTTTGTTTAGCATGATTGAAAATCAAATAATATTTTGTTTGAAATTATCAAAGTAACATTATGTAGTAATTGCACAAATTAATAATTTCAATATTGTTTAAAGATATATATATATATATATTAATTTTTTAAAAAATACTAGTAATAGAAAATAATTTACTTACTATATAATAACATATAACTAATTTATTAATTAATAAATATAAAAATTTATTTATTGATAGATAAATTATTTCAATAAATAAACTTTTATGAAATAAATTAGGTTAAAGAATTTGAATTAGATTTATTAAAATTACATAATAAAAAACAATAAAAAAACATATATGGTAAAATCGAAGAATTCAAGATTTGGTTTAATTGATTCGTGCAATAGTTTTTAAATTAAAAATTGTATTCAGGATATATAAGGTTCGAGGCTGGTGGAAGTGGACGAGTAAAGAAAGTTAAGGGAGAAAAGAAGGGATGAGATTTGTTCCATTGTTTTAGAAGGCATTTTCGTTTGAAAGTTAAAAGTGGCCATAGCCTAAGCAATCAACTTAATGGCCAGCAATTGAATTATAGGGTCTCCAAA
Organism: Adansonia gregorii; assembly: GCA_038382025.1. Classification (NCBI taxonomy): domain Eukaryota; kingdom Viridiplantae; phylum Streptophyta; class Magnoliopsida; order Malvales; family Malvaceae; genus Adansonia; species Adansonia gregorii. The sequence continues at coordinate 5,130,430 of JBBYHO010000008.1, read as the reverse complement.
GTGTATTGGAATGATTAAATTACGACCAACTTGTCTCCATTTCAATGAAATTTCTTATGAAGCTTTTCAACAACTAAAGCATCAAGGGGAGAGTTTGAGGAAGTTTAGTACTAGTATTAGTGTTTTCGAGGATTTGACCTTTAAAAGAAAACATAGCTTAGGGTGAGAATAAATGCACATTTTGTTATGGACGACATGCATGGCAAGTGTTGCACGTCAACATCAGTCTTCATGGAGCTTCTCTCTTAGGTTTTTTTTTAATCAAATATTTAATTACCTTGGGTCCTTGTCCTTTTTAATTGTTATTTTCAGTTATTTGTTTCATCTATATGGTGTCACTTTTTATCACTTGGTCACTTAAAGGAAAGGTTTTGCTTTAAACAGAGTTTACGAAGTTATCATCTGATAAATTTAAAGTTTAAATTTCAATATTTATAATAATTTCTCTCATTTTCGAACTATAACCTCTTGGCACCGAAAACAAAAAGCTCAATTTAGCAGTAGTGAATTCTTAATAAACAAAAAACACTTGGGAGTACAGTTGGTTTCCTCTCGGGGCTTACTTCTTTTAATTTCAACTCTGGAACTGGCATCTTTCGCATTCTACACCATGCCCTCTATCCTATGATGGTTTATCTACTTGTTTATTTTTATATGAAGATAATTTATCAACTTGGTTATCTTCGTTTGATGAGAATTGCTTTCCCGGTCAATTTCCCCAGAATGCATTCTAAGAAGGTAAGTATTCGTGTTTGTCATGTGTCTGACATATATTAAGATATGTGTATAAATGTATGATCCTTCAAATACACAAAAAAAAACCTTAAAAAAAATTAAAATATTTGTACTGTATAATACTCGTATTTGACACTCATCTTAATATAGGGTTCATATGGATTGTGGGAGAAGCAGATAGACTAAGAAGTGAGCTTTAATAGCCGCTTAAGAAAAGAAGCATTTTCCATCCTTTTTATCAATTTATGCTTGAGAATTCCATAAATCATCTCGATCTCTTCTGCCTTTTATTAATTTATTTTCATTAATCTTTTATGCTTGAAAAATTCATAAATCATCCTTTTATCTGTTGTTGCAGCATGGAAAGGATCCTTGAGAAGTATGAAAGATATTCTTATACAGAGAGGCAACTTGCTGCAAATGAAATTGAACAAAATGTAAACTCATTCCCCCCAACTCTATACAGAACTTTATGAATCATAACAATGTGAAAGCAATCTTGAAAATGTCTTTGCCAATTCTGTTGGACTATGTTGCTCCGACATTTTTTTTTTATAAATATTCGTGTGTGACATTTTTATCCGAAATATTTTTGGATATTTATACGAAGATATGATCTTTCAAAGACATGAAAATTCGTAGAAAAATTGAATGTACCCCTGTTAGATACATGCTTGTATCTGACATTCATACCCAAGTCCAAGTTGGATGACATTCATTGAAATGGATGTAATTGCATGTGCCCATTTTTTTTAACTAATTCTGTATCACCAAAGTAAATAACAGATAATTTCTCAGTATGTTTTACAGGGAAGCTGGACTCTGGAACATGCAAAGCTTAAAGCTAGATTGGAAGTTTTACAAAGAAACCAAAGGTACTAAATTTGATTCCAAGGTTTCAAAATTCAGATCTATTTTGTCAGCTTCTACCTTAAAACAAAAAAAAAAAAGTCGTAAGTTATCTTAGTTCGACTCTTTATTTTTTTATAAAGTGTCCGTGTTAAATATATTTTCGGATTTGAATTTAGGGAAAAACATAATAAAAGACCCTCTAAATATATGAAAAAATTAAAAAATATTAAGTATACTACTATCAAGTATTTACTCATATCCAACCTTTACACTTGAGTCTATGTAATAAAGAAAGCAAATACTTTTTTATACTAAAAATAATATATTTGTAGGCGTTATACGGGAGAAGATATCGAGAATTTGACTCTTAGAGAGCTTCAAAACTTAGAGCATCAACTTGATTCTGCCCTTAAACGCATACGGTCAAGAAAGGTAAAATCACTTCAAGATTTTATATAATCTGCTCCTAATTCTGCAAATTATGAGGCGTAGATAACTTGGCCCTTTTAAATGTTTTCACTTGCAGAATCAGCTCATGTTTGAATCAATTTCTGAGCTTCAGAAAAAGGTATGCTTTGGTTTCTCATAAGACTATCTTCCCTTTATAGCAAAGTAATTCCGGTAATATTATAGATGATTACATTATTTCATTAACGAATCCAAATATCAAAAAGAGCTTTCTCTGAATTATACTGTCACGGTATCCGGATTTTTTTCTCTAAATATCCTTTTCTATACCATTTATTTGGATGTGGGTAAAGATATGATTGCTTATATATTTGTATTCGATACTCACCTTCGAATCTAGATAATATAACTCTTGGTTTTATATGAACTTGATCTTGCTTTGATTTCTTCCACACGCAGGATAAAGCATTGCAAGAACAGAATAATATCCTTGCAAAGAAGGTAAAAAAAATAAAAAATTAAATTTTGATGCCCACAAATGTGAATTTTATGAACTTGTCTCTTGTTCCTCACAGATTCATGCTTGCGTAATTTGTACTAAACCGTATGTTGTTGAGCCAATAAAATAGGTGAAGGAAAAGGAGAAGATTGTTGCCGAGCAGGCACAATGGGAGCTGCAAAATAATTGCCGAGACTCATCTTCCATGCTTCTCCCTCAGCCAATGCAGTCCTTCAATATCAGGTCTCTATCTCTCTCTCTCTCTCTCTCTCTTCAAATGAGAATTAAGTAGAGGTCTGCATGTGGCCTGGGTCGGGTGAAGTTTAGGTTGATTCAAGAATTTTTTTATTATTTAAAATAATATTAAAATTATTTATATTAATTTTTATAATTAAATTTAAATAAAAATATTTTTAATTATTTAAATAATAATTTAAATTAAACTGAATCAATTAAATATGAATAGTTATACCTAAACCTGGCTGGACGGATTACTTGAGCATGAAACATATTTAAATGAAAACTTTGGGGGGGGGGGAGGGGGGGATTAGAAACAAATATATTTATCTCCAGGTGGCTCAATTTCCCCAAATTGTCATGTATTGAAGTCAGTCCGTACAAAGATAGGTGAATTAATATTACTCGTATTTTTTAATTTTTTTTTTAAAATATTAAAATTAAATATTTGTATCTGATATATATTAAAATAAGTATAAAAATATAATTTTTAAAATTTTTTTAAATATATAAAAAATTTAAAAATTAAATATATTATTATTGGATATTTATATTTAACTATGAGTAACATGGGTCGATGCATTATGCAGTGGCACCTCTGATGCAAGCAGCAGTGGAAGGGAGAAGGAAGTTAATATTCCAGCGGAAAATCACCACACCACCAATGCCCTCCTGCCACCATGGATGACTAGCCACCTTGAGTAAAACTTAAAAACAAGCAACAGAAAACTCCTTTTCTTTAGCACATGTTTTTGATGTATTATTATATGTAATTTTGATGCATATATCGATGTAAACATATTCGCACTAATTGATGATATGTGTGACTTGTATCTATATAGCTGCTGATGTAATTATTACGTAATGTTGTATTGATATGAAATAATAATTAATAAAAATAATAAAATTAAAAGCATAAATGATGTCTTGATATGAAATAGTAATTATTTTTTAGAATTAGATATAGAGTTCTGCGGTTAAAATCAAGTACATAATTATTTTTTTAAAAATTAAATGGATAAAAAATAGCATATTTGTTATTTTTCAATAATTATTATATGCGGTATTCTTAAAGAGTGATCTTAAAATATTTGTTATCAAAATTTTAAATAAAAAAAATTTCAATAAGATGACAGGTGGTTTAAATCAGAGATAGATTGTATCGTATTGGATTGATTTTAAATAAATTTATCTATGGATCAAGTTATATTTTAAAATTTTTCTCTCAATCAATTAAAAGTTTATTTCATTTTTTTAACAGTATTATTAAAATATTATTTTTAAATTAATATATAATTTTTATAATTAAGTTTTAAAAAATATATTTATTATTAAATTTATAATTTAAGATGGCTCGAAATTATAAAATTCTTATTTAAGGCTCGACTCGTATTTGCTTAGTTTGAATTTATGAAATTTTTATCTAAAACTCTGAATTTATTCGTTTAACCTAAATTTATAAAATTTTACTTAAAATTTAATATGTATCTATCTAATTTTTGAACAGATCTAGCTTCGGGGATAGAAAATGGTGACCATGGTTGGTGACATGCTAAGCTTGGTTTTTCCTTTTCGCCCAGCAAGCCCGGCATTTATGTTATCATTGTTATTACTGTTTATCTCCCTCAAAATGCAAAAAATTAGTGAATGTACACATCATCCCGAATATGAAATAAAAGCCAAAGATAAATATAAGTTTGATATAAATATATTTTTTAAAAATTTTATATATTTAAAAAATTAATAAAAATATATTATTCAAGTTTCAACTAATTTAAGTGCCTCTAGATGGTCACTGAAAAAGGTTGTTATACTTTCATGAATGGTGACCGTCTAATCTTACGTGATCCATGTTTTTACGAACTGGCGATCGTCATACAACAACATGAAGCCGATCGCTGAACTACGCCTGATAGCGATGTGACATCTCCTACAATGACTTAAATGTGAAATTAACATCACTAAATGGCGGCCGACTGACTGAGCCGACCATTAGGCATTATAACCTGACACCTAGCTCGACGTTGGTCACATCACCACCAAATCATCTGATACAATGTCCCCAAAACAAACCCTATAAAAGGGGCAAATAACTCACAGGTATAGATCTAACTTTAGAAAAATTCATATACACTATTATATAAAACACCCTTCTAACTTAACCACTAGAGAGGGCTTTCGGAGTCAAACTCTGGCATCCCTCAGACTCTCTCTGTATTGCATGGTTCCGCCTGGCTTCTAGGTATCAGCAAGGTAAACTTCAACAATTGGCGCCGTCTGTGGGAAAGTGATCAGAAAAAGACCATGGCCGATCGAAGAGCTGACATCCCATAAAACACCTCATCGCTGCCCGAAGCGGTAAATCGTACCAAAATTCTGGCAACCCCAGCAATACCTAGCTCGTCAAACACCCAAACATCCTACGTACCCATTTCACTGCCTTCATGGCTATCTCACTCGCCACTAGCGTACTATCAAAATCTATTAGGGCTGATCCCACCACTGGCCACCTTCATCCCACACCCTGACCAAGTCACTAGCTCCAGCACTACGGTCCCAGCAACTGTTATCACCACTAACACCTTACACGTACCCTTTGACACCCTATTACCCCCTTTTGCTCAATTTAGTACACCCACACCACCTAGCCAACCAAACTACCATGCGTATTATCAAGCGCAATTTCAAGCCATCGCTAGTCAACTGGGCACCATCCAACAATCTCAGATCCAGTTGGCGCAACTTGTCAACTCCCAAACCAATCACCAAAACACACAATCCATTGATCGCCCAAACTAACACACTGCGAACAACCCAAACTCAGACATGCAAGAAAATTCGTGCTCTACGCCAATCCCACGATGAATGACGCAAGGAACTTCCCATCATACCAGTGGGCATTATGCATCAAGATCAACCTTAGACCTCGCTCAACAGGTAATGGCCTTGAAACAGGAAATCAAGGATCTTAGAGAGCCGCAGAAAGATAACTGGGAATGGTTATTCGAGGAACATAATCCCCTATTGCTTGACATCCGCCAAGTGTAGGTCCCTAGCAAAACCAAACTCTCTCATGATACCTACGATGGTAAAACAGATCCAGCCGACCACTTGAACCATTTTCATGCTTTCCATAACCTGTGCAACATGCCGGATGCCATCCAGTGCCGTATTTTTTGGACAATGCTTCGAGGACCAGCACGGACCTGGTGGTACTCCCTAAACCCGAGATTCATCACCAACTTTGACCAACTGGGAAGACATTTTCTTGCCCATTTCAGCAGCTACAGAATAACTGCCAGGACGTCTGCCAACCTAATGGCGATCAAGCAAAACCATGACGAGATGATTCGTGATTACCTCAAGCGTTTCAACACAGCTGCCTTGGAGGTCCGGGACTTGAATGACGAATAGGCCATCCAAGCCTTCACAACTAGCGTCCACCATAAGTACCTAAAGTATGCCTTGACGGACGCCCAACCCACAAAGCTGTACCAGCTTTACGAGAAGGCACAAAAATACGTGAAAGTCGAGGAAATAGAAATTATGAGTCATGAGCGAAAACCTGGGACCACGAGCAAAGAGGTAGTCAAAGACCAAGGCCTCACCGGTTAGCTGACGATCTTGGTAACTGGCCATAAAAAGAGGGGTCAGCCACTATATCACAACAAAGCCCCTTGAGGAAATGAACATGGCCATTTTCGCACACAAAATACGAGTCCTACACACCTATGACAGCTCTAAGATCTCAAATTCTCAACGCCATAATGAAAAAAGGGCTTCTGAAGCATCCGCCTCTAATGAGAAGTGATCGCAGCAAGCGTGACCTTGAGAAGCGATGTAACTTTCATAACAACATTGGACATGCCACCGAGGACTACTTTAGCTTGAAAAATGCCATCGAATCACTGGTAAGGAAGGGGACGATTAAATAGTTTGTTAAGAAAGAATCACACGTTAAGGATCACACACGATCCCTAAATGAGCGTCGGGACACCACGCCTAAAAGACCTGTCGTTGGCATCATAAGCATGATTCTGACAAAGACTTGGGCGGTCAGTGAGTCGAAGCGAAAATTCCATCTCTGATCTGTAATGGCAGTCGATGTGGCACCTAAGCATGTTAAGCAAACGGATTGGGTGATCTGTTTTGACGATGCCGACTCACAACTCCTATTTGATTGAGGAAACGATCCCATTGTCGTCTCTGCCACTATAGGCAACTACCAAGTCCACAGGATCCTCATCGACAATGGAATTACTGTGGAAATCCTACAGTGGGATGCCTTCCTTTGCATGGGCTTCACTGCGGGTGACTTGACCGCATCACCTCCAATTTATGGATTTGCCAATCAACCAATACCCGTCAAGGGGACAATCACACTCCCAGTAACCATGGGTGATGGGGAAAACACTGTGAACACCTTGGTCGATTTCTTTGTTGTCAACCAACCTTCTGCTTACAATGCAACCATCGGTCGACCATTGATGAAAAAGATAAAAATGGTCACCGCAGTTTACTGCCTAACGATGAAATTCCCCACACCTACAGGGATTAGATATATGCATTTTGACTAATGAACTGCACGTCAATACCACCTGTTGTTAATCGAATTAGCCACACGCCAGCCGACCACAATCCAGGACAATACCTTCGGTGCATCTGTCCACACTATTAATCCAGCACAACCAGAGTCGATCAACTTGGAGCAACTAGATGCCAGAGACAGTTTCCATGATCAAAAGCCTTAGCCGATTGAGGACACTGAAAAGATAGCCCTTTATGATTCGGACCCTGAGCTGGCTACCAGCATTGGCTCTTCTCTTGACACTTAAGGCAAGAACTTGCTTGCAAAGTTCCTCAAAAAATCGTTGATGTATTCGCTTGGTCTGCAGCTGACATGCCTAGTATTGACCCAACCGTCATCATACACTCACTACATGTGGACCTACGACCCATACCGGTCAAACAAAAAAAAATGCAAATTTGCTCCAGAATAGCTCCAGGCAATATGTGAAGAGGTTGATAAGTTACTATTCACCAATTACGTCAGAAAAGTAAAATACCCTGACTGGCTGGCTAATGTAGTCATGGTCAAAAAGGCCTTAGGGAAATGGTGAATATGTGTAGACTTCACTGATCTAAAAAAAGCCTGCTCGAAAGATAGTTACCCTCTCCCCAGTTTTGAACAATTGGTTGATGCATCAGAAGGCCACAAATTCCTCAGTTTCATGGATGCCTTCTCAGGGTACAATTAAATCAAGATGGACCCTGCGACCGAGAAAAGATGGTGTTCATCATAGAGGATTGCACATTTTGCTACCAAGTCATGCCATTTGGCTTGAAAAATGCAAGTGCCATATATCAACGCTTGGTTAATAAGCTTTTCAAAAAACAAATCAGGCATTTAATGAAAATTTACGTGGATGAATGCTAGTTAAAAGCCCCTCTCTCCACCAACATCTCAGTGACCTTTTGGAGACATTCAACGTACTCCGTAAGTACAAAATGAAACTTAACTCTTTGAAATGTGTGTTTGGTGTGTCTGCAGGAAATTTTTAGGATTCATGATCTCCTCCAAAGGTATCGAAGCCAATCTAGAAAACCAGTGCAATCATACGGATGGGCCTGCCATAATCAACAAAAAAAATGCTGCGTCTGACTGGGCGAGTAGCGGCGCTCAATCATTTCATCTCCAAATCTGCAGAGAAATGTCTATCATTCTTCAAGCTGCTTAGAAGGGCGACCAGATACCAATACCTTTTGAAGACATTCAACATACTTCGTAAGTATAAAATGAAACTTAACCCTTTAAAATGTGATTTTGGTGTGTCTGCAGGAAAATTTTTAGGATTCATGATCTCCTCCAGAGGTATCGAAGCCAATCCCGAAAAAATCAGTGCAATCATACAGATGGGCCCGCCATAATCAACAAAAGAAGTGCAGCGTCTGACTGGGCGAGTAGCGGCACTCAATTGTTTCATCTCCAAATCTGCAGAGAAATGTCTACTGTTCTTCAAGCTGCTCAGAAGGGCGACCAGATACCAATGGACTGAAGAATGCCAACGGTCATTCGACCAACTCAAACAATACCTGAGCACTCCTCTATTGCTCGTTAGCCTGTAGCATGAAGAACCACTTTTTGTCTACCTCGTCGCATCAGATGAAATTGTCACTGCTGTTTTAGTCCGTGAAAAATGAGAACATCAGTATCCCGTCTACTACATTAGTCGAGCACAACAAGCTGGAGAACTCAATTACAATAAGTCAGAAAAGCTGGCTTTTGCACTTGTCAACGCAGCAAGGAAGCTAGGCACTACTTTCAGGCTCATTTGATTACTGTCCTCACTAACCAACCTCTCAAAGACGTCCTTCTCAAACTTGATTTCGCAGGACAGCTCGTTCGTTGGAGCATCGAACTAAGTGAATTCAGACTCACCTACCTTTTTCGAAAGACCATCAAAGCATATGCGCTCTCGATTTTGTCACTGAGTATTCTTTCCTGGAATCTCAAGACAAGTCATCAGAACCTGCCCACCCTAGCGACCATACCAACAATCCTGGTCAACAACCCCCAACCATTAAAACAGGTGAGTGGCAAATTTTTGTTGATGGTTCTTCCGATAAAACAAAAGATGGAGCTGGAATATTACTAGTCGATCCTCAAGGTCCTGAATGGTGATATAGCCTCTCATTTCAGTTCACCATCTCCAACAATGTAGCCGACTACGAGGCATTAATCGCCGACATGGAATTGGCCAAGACTCTAGGTACAATCATTTAATCACACACACGGACTCTCAACTTGTAGCGAGCCAGGTAAACGGTCTATACGACGTCAGGGATAACCGACCCGCCAAATACCATAAGGTTATCACAACCCTCTCCCAGTAGTTTACCCACATTACCATCAAACAGATACCCAGAGGCGACAACTCAAGGGCTGACGTTCTGTCAAAACTAGCTAGCGCCATCGACATCTCCACTAAGGGAAAAATTCTCCTCGAAAGCCTCCCAGCTCCTAGCTATGATAAATACATACATCATATTACAGATAACATTGAAGAGAACTGGATGGCGCCGCTCATTTCCTTTCTCAAAGATAACCAAGCTCCAACCGATTCAGTGCAGAAAAAGAAATTGAAACAAAGAGCATCCAGGTACATAATTCTCAACGGCTTTCTGTATAAAAAGTCCTTTACCCTTCCATTACTCCGATGCCTTAACCCTACCGAGGCAACTTATGTCTTGAAAGAGATACACAAAGATGTCTGTGAAAATCACCTTGGCCGACAATCATTGGCCCTTAAGGCCTTATACCAAGGTTTTTTTTGGCCCACGATGAGAAAGGATGCTATAGCACTCGTCAAAAAGTGCGACAAATGCCAACGCTTCGCCTTTATCCCTAGATAACCAGTTAAGGCACTTAAACAAATCTTCAGTCCTTGGCCATTCTGTGTCTGGGCCATAGACATTTTGGGCCCATTCCCCATGGCGACCGCTCAGAAGAAATTTTTATTAGTCACCTGCGATTACTTCACAAAATGGGTTAAGGCTGAACCAGTCGCCACTATCACCCTCTGAAATATGGAAAATTTCATTTGGCGTTACATCTTTTGCCGATTTCAAGTACCTCATGTCATCATAGCAGACAACGGCAAGCAACTGACGGCTGACAAACTCTATGATTTTTGTTCACGCTTCAACATTGACCTTGTTCACACATCTGTCGCCCATCCCCAATCAAACAGCCAAGTTGAATCGATGAACAAGAACATTCTACAACCTCTAAAAAAGAAATTGGACAACGCCAAAGGCCTGGGCCGATGAAACACCTGGTATACTTTGGGCAATCAGAACAACAGTAACTCAAGAGACCGGAGCTATTCTTTTCAGCCTTGTTTACGAAATAAAGGCCGTTATACCCACCGAAATAGGGGTGCACAGTTCACACACAGAATACCCGAACACCGAGCTCAATTCTGAACACCTCAAAGCAAACCTTGACCTACTCGAGGAAGATAAAGATGATGTCACAATTCACATGGCTGTCCGGGCTCAACAGGTCAATAGGTATTATAACCATCAAGTACACAATCACCAATTCCAGGTAAATGACCTAGTCCTCAGTAATTACGAAGCCAGTCATCTCGCAGGTGAACGAAAAAAATTGCCCCTAAATTAGGAAGGCCCCTATCAAGTTAGCCAAGTTCTAGGCTTTGGTGCTTACAAGCTAGCTGAATTAGATGGCTGCCCCGTCTTTAGCACATGGAACGACGCCTATCTAAAAAAATATTATTTGTAAGTATTTCTGCTATGAATACTTATAATCGCCATTATGCACCCTTGTTTTATAAGTTACTTCATAGACTCAGTCACTCTTACTTCCTACAAAACAATCGCCGCCTAGGCACCACTTATTATTGCTACAAAGCAATCGCCGCCCAGGCACTACTTATCATTGCTACAAAGCAATCGCTGCCCAGACACCACTTATAATTGCTACAAAGTAACCGCCGCCCAGGTACCACTTACAATTGCTATGATGCAATCGCCGCCCAAGCACCACTACTAATTACTCTTATACAATCACCATCAAGGCACAAATCTTAATTGCTTTCACACAATCTCCATTAAGACACAACTCTTAATTGCTTCCACGGAATCACCACCACAGCGCAAGTCTTAAAGTTGCTCTCAAGTAATCACCACCATCCCATAACTTAGTATTATTGCAAGGCTATTAGCTAAACCGATTGCCCCGGTCATACACTGCCAACCCTTGTAAAAATAACACTTCCAACCCCTATAAAAATAACACTTAGCTACCTTCAGCCTGTCATCATTACAAAACAGTTGTCACACATAAATATAAATACCCACAATTTCAAAAACAAAAAACCACAACAAGCAATTACGGACACAAACCTCATTCACATAAAAATAAAATTTATTAAAACATAAGTCATTTACATTATCAAAAATTACAAGGCCCAACCACTATTCCTCCCTAGTCGAGGATACGGTCTGAGCACCACCCTCATCCCTAGATTCCCCCTGCTCAGGCTCCTCAGCCACCAAGGTAATCAAGGCAGCATCCCTCAACCACCCTGTGTCCACCTCTTACTGACTTGGTAATAAGACGTTAAAGTTTTCAAGAGGTATATACAGGTGCCTTAAGTCAATTGTCCATAAGATTAGAGGCCCGTGCAGCAGTTGAACCCCATATAGCGTGCTACGATGATATGAATCCACAGCAGTGAACAGCTTGTCGAATATCTCCTCCTGCTATCTCTTCAAATCATCTTGGTGGCGAGCTTGGAGATCGCCAAGATGACCCTCCAACTTCGCCACTCTAGACTTCATGGAGGCCAATTTCGTATCGCGCTTTTTTAACTTTCTTGCCAATTCAGTAGCAGCCGCCTCTGTCTTTTCGCCCCTCAGCAGTAGCTCAGCTTTTCTTTCATCCTCATCTCTTTGATCTCCTTCAAGGATGCCTCCAGCTTGGCGTTTACCTCCTTCTACTTTCCAACTTGAGCATCCAGCTCCACAATCTTAGATGCTTGGAGGTTGAACTTCTTTTGCCAATTCGCCATTTGGCAAGTGTACGCCATCTGGCAGTGAAGTGGCTCCACCAACCCTATCATGGCAGAATTCAGATTTTACACTGGACTCCTCGACAGTGCCTCTCGGTCACTGGTCGCCACACCCTTTATCGTCCACCTTAGTGCTGCCTCAAAGTTCGGCACCCGTCCGTTTCGTAAAATGCTTGGACCGGATGAACTAGGCCCTCAATGGCTCACCCATGGCCTCTTTGAAGTAGTACTCGATTGCAAAGCTATACCAGGCACTGGCCCGCCACTCAGCCCCAGCGTCTCTACCATCGGTTGAGGGATGGGTATCGCGGTAGCCGCCGTCAAAAGAACAGGCACAGCAGCTTTTTGGCAACCAGCAGATGCCGCACCAGTTGTGAGGCCCACCTCAGCATCCGCTCGTTCGCCCATCTTCCTTTTTCCTCATCTTTGACGGGCAACCGCCTTCTTGGCAGCAGCTTGCCTAGCCGCCCGCTCTGCCAATGCTGCTTAAACCAGGTCCATGCCTACACCACAAATCAAACATCTAGGTCAATACCATCATACATTCTTTCATACTTGTGAGTGACCAGAACAAATACCCTCTTTCATTCCCTGATTCGATTGACGATCACCACTACCCGCCCGCTCATCCTCACTCGCCCCCGAATTGCCCTTCATATTATACACTACTATCTCCCCTGCTCCCTCTTCTTCTTCCGTATCTTTTATTCTTTCCTCCGCTACATGCTCGTCTATAAAAGAAAACATCACGCATCAGCACCTCTGCTCACCAAATACACTCGCTAATTTCACACTTAACTAAACTTAATACATATCATACCTCTCTGATGTCGCAACAAACGTCGTCGCCTCTGTTGACCAACGGGACGTACTAGCCCTTCTAGCACGTCCTCTAAATCTCACCCTAGGCACTCCCTTTGAATGTTGTGGAATGTCAAGTATACCCTGCTGCTCACACATCTGCCTCTAAAGAAAACCACCTGGTCTTTCTCCATATCCTTCAAGCTAACCCTCTTATTACTGGTGCTCGACCTCCTGCCCCAACGCATTAAAAACCCCATTTCGTGCCCATCCTCTTGGTCACCACGAAGAATTGGTCCCGCCTTATATGTGCATTCGATGGTAGGTCGACCATCATACTACCTTCCTCTCTCGATTGCAGATAATAAAAACAGGGCTAACTTCATTTCAAAAAATAGAGCTCCTTCACCATCCCAACTGATGGTCGCCAACCATTCTCCTTGCACACCAAAAAATATGTCAATACGATCACCCAACTATTCGGTTTCAACTGATTAGGCGACAATTTATACTCCTCCAGCAATTCGTAGAAGAAAGGCTCCAAAGGCAAGTGGAAGCCAGCCTTGAAAATATGTAGATAGAACGTCGCACTGTTCCCTTCGGTAAATATCGCTCGCTGCAACGGCCCTGCCTCCGCGATCTGATATCTTTATAGGTCAACCCCCTATCATACATCCACCGTCATACCACCTGCATATTCACTAGCCCGACATGCATGCCCACCGCCTTAGTGTCTACCTCATCGATCGCCTCCTTAGCCACCTCCCTAGCGATCCCTTCCTCTGCCTTTCCATCACTCGACCCTACCTCTTCCTGATCGCCACTTTGTTCGACGACCACTCCACTCCTCTCCCTTCCTCTTCCTCTTCCAACACTATGCGACCAGACATCTCCCCCAACGTCAAATGTCCCGCTACTACCCTCACCTCGTTTCCTACTTCCTCTAGTCTACCCTTTCTTGCTACCGACTTCACAAAAAATCCACCCCTCCTTACCATATACTGCAACCCTACACCCCCCCAAAAATGCAAACAAAGACAGAAAGGCCATAGGAACTCATTAGCACTTACCACACCACGACCTCACTCTTTGCAGCAACCCTCATCGCAATTCCACAAGCACGATCGTTGTCAAGCCATATACAAAAGCATTAAAACACTAAGATACTACGAATAACCCCTTATTAACCAAATCTCAACTATCAAAAACTGACCCCATCTTCTTCAAAAAAGTGGTCTAAACCTCTACTCTATACTCTCTCCTTTTCAAAAAACATGGAGAAATTCCTCAGCTCCACACCTCATTGTATACCAACACGGCCTAAACTCTTCCCATTCCCCCCATCACCATGTGTCGCCACCTCATTCAGCGACATAACTGCGCCACCTTGACACTCTTTTCCTACACTGACACGTATTCCCCTCACCATTTCGTATCCCCTAAAATGCGCCCCTACAAATCCCTTGTCAAGATACGTGCTTTCATCTCATTCCCTCTCCTTTTCCTACGCACTTCCGTTATCCTGCCATTACTGCCATATTAATACTGACAGTTGCACCTTCTCGCCTCCCAAATGTTAGGCCCAACTGCCACGCACCGACTCCCCCTCACACATGTCTAAAATGTCAGGTCACTTTATGATCTCCTTTTTGGACCACGAGGGGGACAATTGTTATACCTTTATGAATGGCGACCGCCTAACTTTATGTGATCCATGTTCTTACGAACTGGAAATCGCCATACAACAACATGAAGCCGATCGTTGAACTACGCCTGACAGCGATGTGACATCTCTGAGAATGACTTAAATGCTGAATTGACATCACTAAATGGCGGCCGATTGACTGAGCCGACCATTAGGCATCATAGCCTGACACTTAGCTTGGCGTTGGTCACATCACCACCAAATCACCTGACACAATGTCCCAAAAACAAACCTTATAAAAGGAGCAAACATGCTCACAGATATGGATCTAACTCCAGAAAAATTCATATACACTATTACATAAAACACCCTTCTGATTTAACCATCGGAGAGGGCTTTCGGAGTCAAACTCCGGCATCCTCCTGATTCTCTCTGTATTGCAAGGTTTCGTCTAGCTTCTAGGTACCAGCAAAGCAAACTTCAACAAGGGTAATAATATTTTCAAAATAAGGGCTTCCAAGGAGTTTAATACGTAGCTTTAAACAATTTATATATAAAACATTATTTATACAAAAATGTAAACCAAAAAACCATTAATTAAACTCCTAAGCTTATTGAAAATTAATGGCTATTGTTTTGTTGGGTGTTTAGGAAACCAGAATCCAAGAGACTATGGAATTTTTGTCGTCCATTAATCATCATATGCCATTTATGAAACCTCTGAACTCGTAATAGATAAAAGCAATTTTTTTTATAAGGTCGCAATTTATGACAAAAAAATATGTCGTAGATATTTAAATTGATTAATATTATTTTATTTTTTAAAATAATTATTTAATTAAATTAAATTTTAAATTTATCGAATAATAATTTTATATATGATATATTTATATTACTAAATTGAGAAATGTTAGAAATATGTTTAAATTTTAGCTATAAGCTTAAAATACAAACAATTTCACCTTTTATCAAGAAACTCAATACTATGATATCGAACTTAAAAATAAATATTCGATACAAATTTATTTATTTTTTAAAAAATTATTAATATTTAAATATATATTAAATATAAATATAAATATTTTTTTTAAAAAAATAAATAATATGAGTCGCATAGCTCATTCTATCAAGTCTTATCTTTTGGCATCAAAGGGAGGGAAAGGGACCCCTAATACTTGAGTACGAAAACTTCTTTATTTACTTTTTTTTTCTCAGCAGCAATTATTATTTTTGGTAATTTGAAGAACAGGTAAGGGTTTTTTAAAGGACCAAAGCCTTTGGAGCTATGAACATTATAATTTTTATGTTTAAACTATTTTAAAATAATTAAAAAATAATTTTTATAGTTATAAGTACAATATTTTATAACAAGTTATGTAAAATGTAAAAAAAAAAATATGATCATCAAGATAATGTCTATTATATCTATAGTTATAATAAATATAACACGGTTAATTTATGTTTACAAGCCAATTTAAATCTCCTTTCACACTTTTTATTAGTATTCTATGGCTTCGATTTTATTCTATGTTGTTTTGACTATTTATTTTTGAAATACCTTGTTTGATACCGTATTCGACATATTTTTAACTATGAGTATGAGGATATAACCTTTTAAAAACTTTTCAAATACGTAGAAAAAATTAAAAAAATTAAATATATTAGTATTAAACATATAATAGTCAGCAATGGTTCCCTCTCCCCATCTACCTCATTAGAGGGGCGACAATAATCTTTTTCCGTAAAAAACTAGAGGCAACTAACCAGAGTGTGCTTCTCTCCACGGCAGTCTATATTTTGATTTTTGTCAAGTATACTAAAAAAAAAAAAGAAGACCAATGCTTCAAATTAAATGTAAAGTATTTATTGATTTTTTTATTTATTTAATAACATTATTCAAGTAATGTGTTTCTAGTTTATTATTTCTAGTTTAATAGCATTAATTGTATTTTAAAAAGAAAAAAATCAAATGAAAATTAAATGAACTAAAAAATTGATAAAAACACTTTAATTAATTTAAAGCTTTGGTTAGTTTTTTTTGGTACACTTAATATGATTATAAAATGGATTAGCCTCCCCCGTCCAAATAATGGACTGGGAAGAGTCGGCTCCCAATTAACCCAACCTTACCATTTAGTAGAGTCCTGCATTGCTATCAATGAAATGAAGAAAAAATAGAAGTTTTTTTCTTACCTGCCAAAGTTCCACGTTGCCCTAAGATTATTATTATTATTATTTTCGTACAAAAAAAATTCATATAATAGAGATATGGAAAAGTTGCAAAATGTTTAAGCTTGAACTCTCTCAACTTGTTATATATTGCACGAATCAATTAAATTAATTTCAAGATTTATTTTAATATTATTTTTATTTGTAAATAACATTGATGTTGCTGATTTGTTATTGGCAACTGATGTATGCTTTTTTTGGTAAAAAATAAGATCATAATTTAAAGATAAAAAAAAATTATAAATATTAAGATTTAAATTTTAAATTTATTATATTTTATTTTTTAAAGATGATTTTATAAACCACTTGAACTAAGCTCTAGATTTTATAATTGATTCTTTACATACTAAACATGGTCAGGCTCATCATTGGGATATATTTTTCACGTCAAATTTTATGTTATTTAATTTTTTTATTTTTTAAAAAATATTCATATTTAATATTTATATTTGATATATATATTTAAATATTAATACGACCTATAATTTTTTAAAAAAATTTAAAAATTAAAATATATTTATATTAAATAATTATCTATATTTAATATTTAAACTCCGAACTTCAATAGCATAAATCAAATTTTGGTTTAAATAAATTCAAACCAATAATATGTTAAAAGAGAATAGATGGATCTGGTCGTTGGAATAGTATGACATTAAATTTGTCAGATGGTGGCAGACAAGGAGAATATATTAGTTTTTTTTTTTTTACTTCGACTAAACCAAGACAATAAGAAGGCCATGAGAAACAGATAATGCCCCATACCTTATTTAGAAGAAAGCTACATATATATATATAGATATATATATATATATATATATAGAAAATTTTTAGTTCTTTCTTGATCAGGTTAAAGAGTAATGGTTTGAAAGGAATTGACTCAATAATTAAAGAGTAACGGTGCTCTCTCACATTCTAATTTTGATTAGACAAATTCCATAATGAAAGTGCATGCTACGTCTCAAAATATTAAGCACGATAAAAAAATATAAATACAATATAAATGTCTCATATATTTTATATAATAAAAATTATTAATATATAAAAAATTATATTAATTATAAAATATTTTAAATATAATTATAATAAAATAAAATATATAAATATGATACAAATCACGAATTATGAATTTTATAGAAACTATTACTTGGAAAAAAAGATCATAAAAATTTACCGTAAATGCATAGGGTGATGAAAACAAAGCATGTGACAATAAATATAAATAAATCTTTAATAATTGGATTGGAAGCTCAACCATTTCGATTTTGTATTCGGTTTTATCAATTTAATCAGTCCAATAAATGTATTTTATGCTTTCGAAAATTTGAAAAAGATTTTAAAAAATGAAAATATAAATATATAAAAGATAAAACCCTACAACAACTAAATATGTATGCTTACTTAAAGCACAAATTAAATAAGAAAAACTCAACTACTCAACATAGCATGCACAATAAAAAAAAAAAAACAAGAAACGATTTGGATTCTTTGCATAATTCTTTGTTATTTTGGGGTTTAGGCATTAATATATTTTACGAATTGGGTTTTTTAAAAAATCCAGAAATTTTGTAAATATTGAAATTTATTTAGTTTCTTTTAAACTTTTGGTTTTATAATAATTTTTAATTTTTTAATTTATATTTTTTAATTTTTTAATGATTCGTATCAGATTTAAATATATGTTTTATAATTTGATTAACTTTTAATTTTTAATTCAATTGATTTAATCGATAGATATAATTCGGTTCTAATAACATTGGCGTGCTTTATGGTGTTAAAAATAAAAATTAAAGATGCAGTCCAAATATTAAAGCTATGCATAAAAGTTTATGCGTGCAGAGAAGGGATTTATGAAAAATAAGTAAATATTTGGCTAAAAAAATAGTTACCGTAAAATTCAAACTTTCTAAAAATTAAGCAAAACTATTTTATGATTCGAATTAATTTAATTTAAATTATTATTTATATATTAAAAAATTTTATTTAAATTTAATTATAAATATTAATATACTTTTTTATTTTTTAATATTATTTTAGATAATGATATATAAGCTTACAACTGATCAAACTTAAGCTTTAGTAAAACTGCAACTCAATCCAAGCTTTCTTATTGAAATAACACATCGAAAATGGGTATATTAGTTGCTGATTTTTCATGTGCAACATTGAGAAATCGACTAGTGATTAGCTAATTTCTCAATGAGAAGTGAATAATCAACTAATCATCGGCGGATTTCTCACTTGGTTGTAAAAGAAAAAAAATCTTGATTTTGTTAAGAAATCAGCATTTTCAGGTGCTATGACTTAAGCACCATGTAGTTCTATATATTTAATTTATAGTAATTAACATGAGGTTCCGTTTCGGAATTGCATTGAAAAACAATCATGTTCGGTAACTGTGGCATCTTAAGTTGTTGGGGGAGATCCATGTCCGGCTAGCGCGAAGAAACTCTCAGTTGAAGCTGTCTGCAACTGAAGTCTAAAGAGATAGATCTATGGAAAGCCAGAAAAAAAAATATGAAGTCCATACTAGTTCATATTCATTACTTAGATACTTACTCATTGTCCCTGTGAGTTTTAAAGGTAGTTGAAGCTTACACATCCCCTTATTTCAAACAAGATATGGATTTGAATCTGATAGAAGGCAACAAAGTATGAACAAAGTGAAACACAATACACTCTGTCCGGCCAACGCCAGACATTGGTTTTGAAGTGGTTGGAAAAAAAAATGCTTTATGTAGATAGAGAAGCTATTATTTGTCTGATACAGCTTTATCCAGCATACTTGGGATCAAATTTCTGATATCTCTAGCTTTTGCTGGAGTCAATTTATGCCTGTAAGTCTCTAGAAGCAAGCAATTTCATTGCTTCTCTTTGTAAACATAAATGGGAAAGAAATAAATCCAAGCATTTCAATGGCATTTTGCTCTTCTGTTATTCATCATTAATATCAACTACACTTAATGACTTTTTAATCAGATTACACCAAAAATAGAAAGAAAATGGACATGGATTTTGACACTAATTTTTTTATTATGGTATTGCGAGAGATATCGGCTAATCACCTATCGATTTCTCAACAAAATCAAATAATTTGTTTTACGGCTAAGTGAGAAATTAGCAGGTAATTTATTGATTTTTCACTTGCAATTAAAAAAATTAGTTAATCACTTGTCGATTTCTAGTTGATAAATTGATCATTCATTTGCTGATTTTTTATCATCAATAAAAAAAATTTAATTCAAGAATTTTCATGAAAATAGCTTAAATTGAAAAATTAAAACAAAAAAATATTATTTCAATAAAAAAACCCTAATCTAACCTTTAAACATTTTTAATAACAGCTTGTTGAAGTTCTATTAAAGACTAATTTAAAGCATGGACCCAAATCTAAAAATGTCTGAGGTATGGAACGAGGGTCCAACAATTGGTTTCACTTTAATGTTAAACAACTTTTGACTCCTATACTCTTAGGATAAGCTTGCACCGATGACTTGCATTTAACATTGCTTAGATGGGAAAGCAAAAAAGTCAACAATTGTGGCAAAGATTGATACACTTACCCAACCAGATTAAAAGCCATGACTAATCAATCGATTATTAGCTCAATAGGCAAGAAATTGTTCATAGATTCTTAAAAATTATAAATTTGAAAAAGTTTAGATGCATAATATTTTTTCGATAAATTAATTAAATAAAAATTAAAAAATATTATAAATAAATTAAAAATGTTAAAAAAATCATAAATAAGAAAGTTGTGACTATAATTTGAGAACCGTCCAAAGAAAAGGCAGGTTGGACAATACTTTTTTAAATATGTATCGAGTTTATTACACTTAAATTATTATTTGTTAATAAAAATAATTTTTTATTTAAATTTAATTATTAAATATGAATATTAATATAAAAATATTATTTTATTTAAAAATAATAATTTGAGTTAGGTTAGGCCAACTTGGATCAAGAAAATACAAATTTAGACATGTTGGACAAAGCGAGCTATTCAATCTTTGAACAAATCCGAAGCGCCAAGTGGAATCAATTAAAATAATATATATACAAAATAATTAATACATTATTTATTTTCAAATTTTATAAAACTAATTAAATAAAAAAATCTTTCATAAAATAACAAATAAAAAATTTTAGCATATACCTATATACACCATTTTGAGAAGGCTCACCTAATCGGTGAAGTAGGTTTGGCAATTCTCCCAATTCTATATCTATCTTAGAAGTCTGTCATACCTCTTCGGTAGACTTAGCAATGTTGGTAATTGCTTTGTATTCTTATAGTTTTATGTATTATAATTGTATTTAAAATATTTTATATAAAAATTTTAATACATTAATAATATATTTTATATAAATTTTAACTATTTATGTATTTATATTATATTTATGCTATTTTTTTGTATGATGTCATGTTTTAAATATTTTTTCATCTGATATAATTTTATCTCGTTCAAAATTATCAATTTTACTCGTCATTGGCAAAAGAAGAGTGTATTTAGCACTCTTTTTTTTTTTAGAGTAAAAAATAGCAACATTTCTACCTACAATTATCTTTCTATTTATCAACAAAATTAATAATTATAACCCACAAGTAACCTCTAATTTTACCAATCATTCAGAAGTGGTAACATTTTACCCAAATGTCCAAATATGGTTTCGAAATTTAATTCAGTTACTTTATGCAATTATCTTTAAAAGATAAAATTCAGCATGTTTGAAATTTTAAATTTCAACATTTGTTAATTTTTTCCCTTCAAATTACTACATTCGTATAAATAAATAAATAAAAATTCCAAATTTTAAAACAATTTAGAATTTTTTTGTCTTGATTTAGGTATTCTCGTTTGTCTTATGGTTTAAAACTAATTTTGTTCTAAATCTGTGATTGTCCTTTTCTAAGAATGCATTTACATAAACTCAAATCTTAGTTTTTTATATAAACGTGAGTATATTTTACTACTCATGTGATAACAATTTGAGTAAAGATAACTTAAAATTCAAACGTGCAAAAATATCGTATGAGAATTTCAACATTTGTTAAGTCCCTATCAAAATCAATTAAATGATGCAAATTGATCCCCAAAAAAAAAGATACTTTAAACCATATGCTTCATTTAAGGACCATTCTTTTTTCTTTTTCAGCTTGAGATGATTGAGGAAACATGTGTGTGTAGATTTGCTCAATGTGATCAATTTTCTATAAAAAAAAATAAAATAAAACTAAAAATTAGAAAATGAAGATAAATATTTCATGGAAATACAAATTTATTCCTTCAATTAACTTTTTGTCAATATCTTCTTCATGAGATTTTTATTCTTGTAACATGTGGCTCCAAGAGTATGAGGCATTTATGGCTTTCACCAAACTATATGGATGCATCATTTACCTTGCTTTGCTGCAAATAAATGTTTGCAGAATATAGTTTGAAGACAAAATAAAATTTTTAATTACATTCAAAATGTAAAACTTGGATTACTTGCATAATTCATACTTTAATACTAATTTTAAAGATATTCAAAAATAAGGGAAGTGTTGTTTTTCTTAAATTTTCTTGCCTTACTTTAAGACTTTCCAATAAGCAAACAATATTAAAAAGTTGGACTGCAACTAAAATTATTTTTCGGCTAGAAAATAAAAATCAACGGGGACATATTTGACATGTGATGATCGAGTTTCAAGATAGCATTTTGTGTCATCTGATAGTTTGGGATTCAACAGCCATCCTACTACATCTAAATCAAAGTTATTATTTTTTTTACGAACCCACTAGTCTCGTAAGATTTTATCACTTGAAGTGCACCTCTTTTGATTTGAAATTAATTACTTCTCTTTTAAAGTTGTCCTTTATACATATATATATATATATGTACTTATGATGATCGGATTTCAAAATGTCTCTTTTACATTACTTTATATGCTGAAATTTGATCATCTTATATACATTTACGTTAAAAGTATTATTTTTTTTAAGTATACATGAATTCCGTAAAATTTTATTATTCAAAGATGTACTTCTTTTAATTTGAATTAAGGACTTCTCTCGTAAATATCCAAAAAAGATAATATTTTTAATGTAAATGTATACAGAATAATGATGAAATCTTAATATATAAATTCACATTATGCCTTTTCATTGTCACCAATGTCACATGCTTATAATAAAGAAAGCACTGCTATGTAATTCGGGATTAGGACAACAAATATTCTATTGTAAGACAGAAGAACTGAGGCAATCTTGGTCGACAGCAAACAGCCGAGATATCAACCAATTTGATTTCTTGAGTCGTTTCGGTCAGTATTTAAATTTAATAATGTTAAATACGATAAAAAAATAAAATATAAATATATTAAAATATATATAATATAAATTATTAAATTTATTAAATTTATAAAATATATAATATTTTAGTTATGATCGTAGCACATAAAAATAATATTAAGATTAAGTTACGTGAATTCTCAAATTTACTTACGTAAAAGAGAAAATCAAAAGGACAAAATTTTAAAGAAATTTGAGATTTTTAAACTTCACTGGGAAATTAATTTTCTTCAAGGTCAACGATAATTATGAACAAAATTATATTTATAATTTATCTATCCAGTTATTTATCTATTTACATTATTATAAAACAAGTAATTGAATTTGATGTTACAAATTAAATGACATTGATTCAGTCACTTATTTTACAATAAAAGTAAAATAAATTAAAATAATAAACTGAAAATAGAGATGTTTTGATATTTTAATTTATTTTTATATTATACCTATTTGTTTAAATCTATCCACTACTAAAAAAAACTAAATATAATATACAGTAATTTTAATTAAAATCACCCATTTAAAAAAAATCTCAATTTTTCATCTGCAAAATTACTAATTTTTTTAAATTTTAATGGATTATTTTTTAAAAAAATAAGTTAAAAAATTCATCGACAATTGTAAATTTGAGAATTTAATTAATAAACCTTGACATTTTTATAGAGTGGGTAATTGTACTCTAAATCCAGGTTGGGCGTCGGCACACTAGTCTCCATGTTTGTTTTTTTCTTCTTTCAAATTTTTTTTAATATTTAATTAAATTAAAGGTTCAATCAATGGATGCCTATCGGTATTGTTTTTGAAACTTTTTTTTTGCATAAAATTAATTATTTTTATAAAATTCATGTAAAAATAATCTAATAATTATATTTTAAAAAAAATTCTTAACGAATATTTATAAATACCAATCAAATTTTTCCTTGAACTAATTACAAATTATTCTAGTCTACACGTGAAAATTTATTTATTCATGAAGAGTTTATAAGAAATTTACCTTCTATTCGATAAGCCTAAGTTCAAGCTTTAACACATTTTTTATGAAATTCATCTGTAACAAAAATTATATTTATATTATTTTTAAATCTTCTAGTTGAGTTTGATGATACAACTTAAATAATGATAAAAGTACAAAAAATAAATCAGAACAACGAAAATTAAAATCAAAATTAGATATTTTTAAGGGTTGAATAGTATGTCGGGCACAATAGAGGCTTGGGTTTTGATCTGAGTTGGCTTAGTCCGATTTGAAATAATATTTTTAATTAAAATAATATTTATTAAAATTTAATAATAAAATAAATATTAATATAAAAATAATTTTAAAATATATTATTATTTTTTGAATAGTAAATTTAGGTTTGGTCGAGCAAATTCAATCTTAATCTTAAAATTTAAAATTTTTTTGAACTACGATCGCATCTATGAGCAAGTCTAAATCAAACAAAGATAATTATATTTGCAATATTTTTATATAATAAATTATTGGACAAAAATATATATATTTATTGATAAAAAACTATATATTTTTTTAAAAAATAACTATTTTTTACATTTATTTAAATATTTTTTCAAAATAATTTTCACTTATGTGGTGAGTGTTTAAAATCTTAATAAAGTCTTGATCAACTTGATGTTATGAGTTAAATGTATTTTTACTAAAATTAAAAATAATTTTTTTATAAATATTTTGTGTCTAATATCAAAAAATAAATATAATTTCCTCTAAAAACTTATATAAACATTTATCTAATCTCATAATCTATTTTATTTTACCCCCTCTTTTTCCTTTCCCGTCTCCGATCAAATGAATCCATTGTCAAAGATGCATAGTGTGTGAAACAGCGAGCCACGCGCATTCCTAGGAACGTGCAAAGAACGCGCAATTGTGAGAGATTGATAAAGACATGTGGGGTTGCTAGAATTAGGAGCACAGGCAGTCACAGATCGATCTAATTGAATTTAAGTGGGGTATTAATATAAAATATATTTATTTAAATTTAATTTAATTTAAAATATAAATTTTAAATTTTATTTAAAGTATTTATAAATAGATAATTTAAGTTTATTTATATTAATTAATATTATATTTTTTATAATTTAATTTTTATTAATTTAATATTTTTATTAAATTTTTAAATATAAATAATTTAACATAATTTTTAATATTTATATTATAATATATATTTTTATATAATGAAAATTATATAATATATAAAATATAAATTTAATTTATATTATATAATAATAAAATTGATGGAGCTTATTCAAATTTTAAAATTAAAATTAAAATTAAATTTATTTTTTAATTAAATTTAATTTTTTATATAAATTTTTTAATTTAATATTTTAAAATTTTTTACCTTTGAAGTCGTTAGAATTGACGGGTGTGGGAAACGTGTGGGCAAAAGAATGTGTTAAATGCGAAAAGTGGGTGCTGTCTTCTAGATCCCAGCATGATTGAGTGTCTTGAAACTACATTGAGACCTGCTCCACATCACTCGCTCAATTAACCATATTCTTCTAAAAAAAATTATATTTGAATAACTTTTACATATTAATTTCTCATGTATAATTTAGGCAATATTTGAATTTAAATAACCAAAACCAACAAAAATGAATACCCTTTGAGATCTCAACATATAGGATTTGATATTTACTATATGTTATTATAATAATAATAATAATAATAATAATAATATAAATTAATTAAATTTAATTTAATATACTTAAAGTGTTTTGCACGTGCTTTTGAAGAAATTGGATAAATTTAAGCTTCGATTAATTTCCGTGCACGTGTAGGTAGGTTTATTAAACGAAGATTAGAATTTGGAAAGCTTTGAGAGTTCTTTAAGGGAGAAAAAATTAAAAAAAAAAATTTCTTTTTTGCTCTCTGAAAATAGCAAACAACAAAAATCTCTCCTCCTTCCATGGAGTTTGCGACATCAAGAAATCATTTTCACTGAGTTTCTTTGAGTTTTGTGTCTGCCTTTCTGTCAAACCATTTCATTGTTACCAATACTTCAGTCCACTCTGGTCAAGTACTCCTCTTTATCACTCTTTTTTCTTCCTTTCTCTCTCATAATCATTGAGCAACTTTTGTTTTATATATATATAAACTCAATAAAGTGCCTTTTCTTCTTCAAGTAACTGGGCTGTTTGCTGTTGTTTTACAGTTATTTTCATTCAGTGTTATTTGTTTGAACTCTCGCATTTAGTATTAGTTCTTTTGTTCCTCAGCTTTTTCTTTCTTTCTTTCTTTTTTTCTTTTTGATTGAATACAATTTGGGTTTTTCATGTAATTCTTGGAGCTGTCTATTGACTTGGGTTTTTTATTTTCTCTAACGGGTTTTTTTTGGTTAAGTGCATTTGGTAATCAAGAGACTCGCACTTTCCATAAATTTGGTGCCTCAAAGAAGAGAATTTGTTGGGTTTCTTTGCTTATCTTGATCTTGCTGGAGATCTACATGTTAGACTGAAAAGGTTAAGAAAGATTGCCTTTGTGTGTGAGTGTGTGTGTTTTCCTTGAATTAAATTTTGTTTAATTTGTATCTGGGTGATTCAATTGCTCTAATGGAGTCCTGGAGTTATGTTTCTGGGGAGGAAGGTTCTATATCTGATGCAGCAATTTCACCTTCTGATTCTTTTGCAAGAAATAGAAACGGCTTTATGAACTTAGAGTTAAAAGTTCCATTTAGTTTTAGTAACAACATGATAATCTCAGGACAAAAAATGATTGAGAATCATGATTTTGGGGAATTCGGGTATGGAGAATTGATAGGAGAACAGTTATGTAATGATTCAATTGGGGATGTTTTAAGTAGCAAAGCTAGTGAGGGAAGAACTTTGAATCCAATAATGGCTACCCTGAATGCCTTTTCCGTGGATGACGAGTCTACTTTGAAGCATCCAAGCTCTGTTGTAGACTCGAATTGTCAGGATGCTTCGCTGATAGATTTAAAACTGGGAAGATTTCCTGGTGATAGAGATGGCCAAAATTCTAGTTTTTTTAAGGGAGGCCCCATTTTATCTTCATATGAGTCATCTACACCCCCAAAGCGAGTTCGAGCAACAGGAATAAATTCTCAAACCGCCTATTGCCAAGTTTATGGCTGTAACAAGGATCTCACTTCCTCAAAAGACTACCACAAGAGGCACAAAGTTTGTGAGGTTCACTCAAAAACTGCAAAAGTTATTGTTAATGGAATCGAACAACGGTTTTGTCAACAATGCAGCAGGTCAGTTCTGGTTGAAGAAATCATTTTTGTGCTTCTTCACTTAGCAATGAAATAGTACTCTTTTTTTCAATGTCTAAAATTATGCTGATGTTCATAGTTCATCTCATTAGTAACAGGGTGTTTGGGACCTTGGAATTGTTCCAATTGCATATCTTTTTCTATCTTTTATGTAGCTAACAAAATTTGGATTTTTTTTTCCAAGTTTTGATTTTCATGTGGCCAGTCTTTTTTGGGAGGTTGTATGATGAACCCTTTGGCTTTC
The DNA here is from genome assembly GCA_038382025.1 of Adansonia gregorii. Taxonomy (NCBI): domain Eukaryota; kingdom Viridiplantae; phylum Streptophyta; class Magnoliopsida; order Malvales; family Malvaceae; genus Adansonia; species Adansonia gregorii. The sequence continues at coordinate 5,102,596 of JBBYHO010000008.1, read as the reverse complement.
TATGCCTAATCTCTTCGGATGGATTTCTGGCATAAACATCTTTACATTGTTGTTGCTTCATTTTCATTATCAGCCAGATTTTACAAACCTAATTTTTGTTTCTGGACTTCAACTCCTTTCTCAGCCGCCGGGGGGGGGGGGGGGTGAACTAGTATTCTGAGTTTTCCAATGGACTTCTACATTTTTGAAAGATTGCCTGATTTTGAATGTCAATAACTATTATTGTAGGTCCACTTTGTTATCATAGAAGTTGGCTCGATTACCATGCTTGGGCCTCATTCCCATTATGATATTACTGTTTCACCATTCAGGTTTCATTTGCTGGCTGAATTTGATGATGGTAAGCGCAGCTGTCGTAAACGCCTTGCTGCCCACAACGAGCGGCGGAGAAAGCCTCTAGTTGGTATTCACTCCAGGAGAACCGGAAGGTTACTTCAGCAATATAATGGTACTAAACCAACTTCATAAGTGATTTCAGTCATTTATATAATCTGTGAGGGGAAGATACACTTTTGCTCATGCTTGATTGAGTGCTAGGAATAATGTGTCTATATGTTTTGACCTGCAATTTCTTACTTCCTTGGCACCATGGCAGCATATTAACATCTAAGGTAAAACTCAGCAGATTACGCGTAGTAGCTAGGAAGCTTACTAAAGATATAAATATTTGTTTGTTTTTGTTTTGTGAATATAAAACACTGGATTGTTTTTATTTTCTTGATTGATAATTCAGTTCAAAGAAGCTTGAAAATTTAAGTGTTTTGACTCGTTGTATGGTAAAGTACTATGTTACGTGGACTCAGATATGGGTATGTGTCTAAAATGGGTATGTTCTGATTTTTCTAAAGCTTTCCATGTATTTGGAGAGTCCTTAGAAGGTCATATCCCTGTAACTATATTTGGATATGCATTTGACACGGGTGCTTAAAGAAAAATGAAAAGTCGGCGCAGCATCTCCAGATACTTTGTTCTTCCAATTCTCTTAAAGAGATTCCTTTGAATTTAGAATATGTGGAAAATTATGATCTGGACATGATGTTCTTAACTTGCTGGTATTTTCCCTTATTTTACCTGCATTTTTTTAATTAGTAATGTGGTTGAGTGCAATAACTATTTTGTTTAATCAGATAATATTTCCTTCATGATCATATTAACATTCTCTGAATTGGATTTGTTATTTATTAAATGCATATAACATCTTCAAATGTTCCTTTCCTGCATTGACCACTGAGGAAAAATTGTATGTGAAATGAAGCCTTCACGTTCCAGTATAAACTGTCATTTATAAACATCCACTCAATGTCTCAAACCCCTACATCAACTGGCAAATTTGCATGCTTGACACATTTACATCTACAGAGTATCTCTGTAACTGGGACTCAGGAATGTCGGGTATGTGTCCAGCATGAGTATGTTTCATTTTTTTTCCTTAAGTTTTTCCAGGTATTTGAAGAAATCTTGGGAGGGTCATATCCCCGTACCCATGTCCAAACACATTTGGACACGGGTGCTTAAAGAAAAATGAAGAGTCAGAGCAACATGGGAGAGTACTATCGTGGATTATGTTGCTCCGAATCTTCACGTTTTTTGTAATACCTGTGTCTAACACCCATGTTCAACACATTTCCGGATATGAGTATGGGGATATGGCACTTCAAAAACCCTCCAAATACATGAAAAACTTAAAAAGAAAAAAAATGAACATACTTGTGTCAGACACATACCCGTATGACACTAGCATCCAAGTCCAAGTAACATAGGACATGGATAACTGCCTTGACCTCCTGTTTCAAGATAATACAGAGGCATGCTCTGCCTATTAGTGCTTAAAGATGCTTTGGGGTAACAGTAGAGACAGTAAAAGAAGTTGTGGCTTAGCTTAATAAGCTTCCTTCCAATTCTTGACGGACTGCATGCTACGTTGATTTCATTTATACCAGCCATACGACTAGTTAATATGCAGCTAGTGGGAATTTATGGTTCCAGAGTTATCTGTATTTACTTCTCGATACTTACGATTGCAGATATGCAGCAATTACATGGCTAAATGTTATTTATTACATTGTCATCAAGATACCTGCTTGAATACTTTTTTCTAATTTAATCTGTTTTCTTTTTTTTCTGAAAGCTTGAGAGTCAGAGGCAACAATTACATAGCTTATGGCATGGTAACTTTAGAAAAACACTTATCCTGTGAAGTCCTAATGTTAAGGTTTGAGCCATTATCTTCATGATGGAACATGATACCATGTCTAAATCCCGATAATGGGAATGGTAGGTGGCCCCAAAGAAAACATCGTTAATGGAATAGCATTGTTGCTCTGACTCTTCATTTTTCTTGAAGTACCCATGTCCAACACATTTTCAGAAATGGGTTTGGGGATATGACCCTCCAAATACATTAAAACTCCTAAAAATGTTGAACTTACCCAAGTTGGACAAATATTCATATCCGACACTCACACCCAGGTCCAAGTAACATGGTGAAATAGGGCTGCCATGGTTTGGAAAGGTAGTTTGCCTTGTGAGTCTAGATGTTAGATTTTGTTTTCTCTTTCTCCGCCAGATAACTGTACTGATTTGATCTCTGTATATTTTCCAACCATAATGCTACCTCAGTGGAAGAGATCCTGTTTGAAGTTTTCCTTTTTGCATGAACCATATTTCTGAATGCGTTTATCGTAGTAACCCTAGGCTTTCGGAGGAAATATGTAGCTTACATCAAGAACGGTGGCTAAACAGCAAAATTTCGAGTTCTGATTTAAAGTCAAATTTATGCTGAAATAATTGCTCTAGAGTTAAAATTTTGGCATTGCCATGTCACTTGCCCATATACTTTGCGAATTACAAGGTTGGGTAGAACAATTTTGCTGCAGAATAGTAGATGTTCTAGATATAGTCACATTTTATCTGTAACTGCAATAACCTCAAGCAATGATGGTGTAAAATATATCCAAGTCTCCATAGGAAATTGGACATCGTTGAGTACTTCGATTTCTAAAACTCAACACTTGCTGCTATTGTGTTAACAGGAAACGTTAGCTTGAATAATTTACATGTCATAAGTTTTGACAAAGGAGTGAGAGGTAAGTTGCAGACTGTAATCAAGTGCATAGAGCTTTGACCTAGTTGATTCCGAAGAAAATGTCCATTTGCATGTTTGCTATTTACGCTATATTTTTGTTGGTCTTCTGAATTATGTCATAAAATTCCTGCTGATTTTAATGTCCCAAGTATTTGATCTATGTTTTAATTTTTTCTTTTTTGTCTTGCAAGCTGTGAACTTTATATTATATAAATGCTTCCAAAATTATGCAGGCTTTGCTGGTGGCAGGTTTTGTGGGACTATGTTGACGGCTACATCCTTTATTTGCCAAGATATACATCCTACTGGCCTTTTGCATTCTGACAAGTATGTAACGAATGAACGGGGCAAACGGATAAAAGTCGAAGATGGGACCAATTTTAGCCCTCTTTCAGCCATTCCCATCGAGAATGGGCATTTTCATTTAAAATCGCCCCACCATCCTTGTGGTATTGAGAGACTTTTTCCTTCTTTTCATGATAATGGAGCTAATGCAGCAAGTGGAGGCATTTTGGGTGAGAACGATGCACAATATCCTCATGATTTTGGTGGGCCTAATTCCGGATCACGCCCTTTGTTCCCAGACACCTCGTTAGGAAGTGAAGACATCGATGTTTTTGATGCAGCATCAAGCATTCAAGACTTATCTAGGATTTCGGATTCTGGCTGTGCTCTCTCTCTTCTGTCATCGCGATCAAAGAACTCTTCAAGCCACTCATCGGGGATTCCCATGGCTTGTTCCATGGTTATTCCCAGCAACCATGCGCACTACAACATGAGTCAAGTCTCGGAAAAGCTCATTGGGGTGTCAAATAAGTTCTCCTCATCAGTGATGAATTCGACCGAAGGCAGTCAGTTGGGTGCCCTACTGATGTCCCATGGTAGTGAAGCTGCCAACTTTGATATCTCTGATGCGATTTACGAAGGTTCCGAAATCATAAACACCAAGGATCACCTATCATGCAAAGGCGGACCAACAATCGACTTGCTTCAGCTTTCGTCACAGCTTCAGCTAGTGGAGCATCAAAGACGATCGATGCAAGTGGAGCCGGAAAACGAGGCCTTCTGCCTCCGAATGACTTAAATACCCCGATCAAGGTAAGTAGAGATATTTAAATCTCCATCATCATATATTTTTGTTACATGATGCTCTTAGATCTTTCCCCTTTTTTTTTCTACTGCTAAGATCATTTTCATATAATATTTCGAATAAATTATAAACTTGATCTTTCCCTTTTTTTCTTTTTTAACTATTAGATCATTTTCAATATGAAATTTCTGATAAATCATATACCTCATCTAAACTGGAGCAATATACCTGTAAAAACAGCATGAAAGCAAGAAAGTTATGGTGCCGAAGGTGATCTGAACTTGAGACCTTAGTGATGGGCAGCAAATTCTTGTCTCAAACCATGGAATTGTGTATAAGGTTGGCTAAATAACTTGAACCTGTTGCGTTCCTACCTATCTATTTTGGAAACAGGGACAAGAGTCCTAAGTAAAATCAAGTTCGGGTGGGTTTCGAGTATATGTAAAAGAAAGAAAGGCCAGAATCGGGCAAGGATAAAACCTGTATCGCCCCCGTTGCTAACCTAATTGTGCAACCAGATGGAATTTATTTTGTGAACCAGGGATGTGGGAAAACAATAAGCAATTGAAATAATACAAAATAAGCGAAGATTTGTTCAAAGGTTGAATAACTCTTTCAATTCAATACGTGTAACTTGAATTGAGCTAAGCTTGGATGTGGGATTTTTTTGATTTGGGTTGGTTCTTGTTAAGTCACTTTTCAATTAACAAAAAAATATTTTTTATTTAAATTTAATTATAAAAATACATAAATATTAATATAAAAATAAAAAATATAAACTTGTTTAAACCTTTTGTCTTTTTACAAGACAAAAATTCTTAATAAAAGAAAAAAAGCTCTTTCTCCATGCAACATTTATTGCAGTAAGTTTTAATCATACCCATAGTAGTTTTTTTATTGAACACAAACGGCGGATATGAATATTTTAAGAAAATTAAAAAATTTGAGTAAAATAATGATAAAGAAATACTTTTGAATATAAAAATTATTTTTATTTTTTTATTTCAGGGATCAAAACTCATTTTCCCAAATATTAAGAATTTTATATTAATTTTGTACATTACAGTTAAAAGCAGGCAGTAAGAGGGAGAATGTCAAAAGTCATAGAAGAAAGAAGTAACAAGTTATGTTTACATTTTCTGTTTGATTAACTTTTTAAAATTAAATTAAGTTATTAATTATTTTAAAAATTTAAGTCAATAGAAAATGATTCAACTAGTAACTTGATTAGTAGATTTGCACGTAAATTTAAAAATGCATGGGATGAAGAAATATTAAAGGGATAATTGGTTGTTAAGATTCGAACTTGAAAGCTATGATATTAAATTAAATGATCAGATATTCAAAAATGATTAATTCATAAGATTATAATTTTTTTAAATTCCTTTGCCTAGATCAAAGTTGGGTCAGTCGAAAATCTTGTTTACTGTTTATAATAATACTAAAACATTTTTATATTAATATTTAATATTTTTTATAATTATATATAAATAAAATATTTTTCATTATTAAAATAACAATTTGGATTTGGTTAGTCCGAATTTATAAAGATTTTACTTAAGACTCAACTCATATAAACTTGATCTATTGTATCGAAAATATATGAATAAACTAATCCCCAAAATATAAATTAATAAAAAAAACAATTCAACTTTTATATTTAAGTGAATAACAACTAGTTTTTGGAACGTTTAGCCAATGGAATTCTAGCCAAAGTTGCGTAAGCATCCAATAGCTAAAAACAATATTGGAGGTTGAAAAATCCTTGTCCGAATTAGTCAAATCTGTTGTTAAGGCTGGTAATTTATTATTCGTATATTTTATCATATCATAATTATTTTTAAAATATTTTATATTTATATAAATTTGATTATTAATAATTTATATTTTATAAATTTTGATAAATATATTCGTATTATATTGTATTTAAATTATTTTATTATATTATATTTATATAATTATATTTAATATTATCGTGTATTGTTCCCGTTTAAACAATAATGTATGTCGGTAGGCCATTGAAAGTCAATGATTTTGTTGTTGGCATTTCCCTATCCTTTTCTAGAATGTATCTGAACATAAATAACGTCCTAATTGTAGAATGACTTGTCATTAGCTTTTATTGTATAATAATTTATATATTTATATCATATTTTTTATAATTTTTTATATTATAATTATATTTAAGATATTTTATATTTATATAAATTTTGATATATTAATAATTTATTTATATGCATTTTAAGACATTCATTTATATCAATATATATTTTAATTTTTTATAAGTGTCATATATGTACAATCATGTCTAAAATTACAATGATTAATATATCCTATACCATTTAATTAACTATTGCATATGGTGGAATAGAACAAGTTGAATTTTTATCGAATAGCATTTTAATAAATCCGTAATTATGTTTAAGAAGTGACATCTTATAAATTTAAAATTTGATCTTAACATGGATAACAAAAAAAAATTAGAATTTCTATTTTAAGTCATGCAAAATCTTACTAGCTTGATCCGACTAATTCACGATTACATCCGATAAATAAATCTACTTATAGTTTTAATTGTTTAATAAATTCGACTCGATTGAATTAAACTCGAATAAAGATTTTGTATTCGATCAACTCAAAGCTTAATCTAAACTTGTGTAAAAAAATAAAAAATTCAAATCTAGACGGAACCCAAGTCATTAACAGCTTTGATAGTGAAATTCTTTTGCGTTTTGCTGATCATCCATATGACGGATGAACAAAGAACCCTCTTTTGATTAAACTAAAATAGAAATTCTTTTGTCAAAAAAAATTCTGTTATGTGAAACAGTTGAGTGGTCATGATCATTGGGAAAGGGTTGACTACAATTGTTCCAGCTCCCGCAGCTGTGTTATGCCCCCTGTTCCTATTTCACCAAATGAAATAATTTTGAAATACTCAGCTTCCAAAAAATAAATAAATAAAGAAGAAAAAATATTAAAAATATATATATATATATATTGTTGACAAGTAAATACATAGCTAGGCTCCCTTTTTTTAAAAAAAAAAATTAAATATTACGGTCTAAAGATAAAAGAAAATATTATTTATATTTAAATTTAAATTTTGATCTTATTGTATGTTATCTCGTAAAGATACACAAGTTGTATTAACTTTCGGTTTAACATAAATCATATGTTACAAAAAAAATCAAAATTATTGGTTTGGAAGATGATTTATTTAATCTCCTAACCTGTTTGAAATTAAGTTTAAGCTTTGTTTTCTTAGCAAAAGCCCTTAATGAATGTTGGCAGTTAAGCAGTTGTGCTCAAATATATTTTTGAAAAATAGCCCTCGTGTTCCAAGTCAATACTCAGCCATGATTGGTTCCAAACGAAGAACCTAATTATTATAACAAATATTTGAAAACTTTAATATAAGAATTATAAGAGAAGCTGACAGGAAAGATATATGAAATTAAAAAACAACCCCAACAAGAACTAGTTTGGTGAGTCTCTGCCATTAACAAATTCTTGTTTTGTTCATTGTAAGACTCTCTCTGTTGGAAGAAATACAACGAAAATCCTTTGTATCTTTATACATACATATATATATATATATATATTTTGTAGAGAGGAAGCAACACCAGTGATATTTGCACGGATGATTTTCAACAAGTTCGCCAACCTTCCTGCAATTGCCGCTTTCTTTGCTGTAATTATTTCTCAAGCAGGTGAGTTCTTCGATTCTTCTTTTTTTAAGTACTCGTGCTATATACATTTTTTGATATGTATATATAGGGATAAGACACTTCAAATATATATATATATATAAATTATGAAATTTTAAATATACGTATATTAGAGACATACCATATTCAATATTCACATCCGGAATCTAACTCTCAGTAACATAGGTTAATGGTTTCCTGCTTGTTTTCTACTGTGTTGCAGGGGCGTATGACCCATTAGATCCTACAGGAAACATTACAATCAAATGGGATATCATGTCCTGGACTCCAGATGGCTATGTCGTAAGTATAACTTGAATTCAGTCATTGTAAAGTGCATTTTCATCAAACACCGGCTTACCTCAATTAGTTCACACAACTATTTTTTGAGTTTTAGTAAATTTGAAATTAAAATCCGCTGCGACCTCTTTTTTTCCAAAATTTTTGGATGCAAGTTTTTATATCATGAAAATGTAACAGGCAGTAGTAACAATGACCAACTTCCAAATGTATCGGCACATAATGAGCCCCGGTTGGACCTTAGGCTGGGTATGGCCTAAGAAAGAAGTGATCTGGTCAATGGTGGGAGCTCAGGCCACCGATCAAGGCGACTGCTCCAAGTTCAAAGGCAACATCCCACACTGTTGTGAAAAGAACCCCATGGTCGTGGACTTGCTCCCTGGAGTCCCATACAACCAGCAGATTGCCAACTGCTGCAAAAGCGGCGTCGTATCTTCATGGGGCAAAGACTCTTCGGCTGCGGTTTCGTCCTTTCAGCTCAGCGTCGGCCGCGCCGGAACTTCGAATAAAACCGTGAAATTGCCCACGAATTTCACGTTGCTGGGTCCTGGTCTCGGCTACACTTGCAGCCAAGCGAAAAAAGTGCCGTCCACGGTTTTTATCTCAGCTGATGGTCGACGAAAAACTCAAGCATGGAGTAAGTTTTATCTTCATTAAAATAGTGAAAGCATGAATCGGAAAAAAAAAAAAAAAAGAACTTAAAACTCCTTTCAGACACTAATTGGATGCCAAGTAAACATATATATGGGCTGATATGAATCCAGTTTATAAATTTTTGTTCTGCTTCATTCAAGTTATAGGTAATTTAGCTTCTGGTCTTACGTGCGGGATTGCGGCCCGGAAAAACTTCTTTCTTTATTCAAATACGAGTCAATTCGAGTCCATCCTGACCCGAATCAAGGAAAACCTCACCTAGGTCTAAGCCAACATGGGATGGACGAGCATTTTTGACCCCATGAGCCAGTTTATTTCTTCTAGCTATATAAAAATAAAAGATGAATCTAACGTCTAACTTGATTAGTTCGTGCAGTCATCCTTAAAAGATGACATTCAATGGGTTTAGACTTTGAATCTAAATATTTATAATCTCTTGCTCTATTCCCAGACTACAGCATCTTGAGTTTGTCCTTGAGAAAATTGGAATTCCTAAAGATAGTCTAACCTTATAATTTTGCTTTTGCAGTGACATGGAATGTGACATGCACATATTCTCAGATCCTGGCTTCAAGATATCCAACCTGTTGTGTCTCAATGTCATCTTTTTACAACTCCACAATTACTCCTTGTCCGTCATGTTCTTGTGGCTGCCAAAACAAGAACAATTGTGTCTCGTAAGCCTCCTTAATTTCCAGTCTCTTTCTAAAAGCTAAAACAAAAAATATTCACTGCTTTTTAATTGAAGTATTCAGAAATTTGACGTTGTTGATCTGCATATGGGTTAAATCTTAGGTTGTTGTATTTTTATATTAGATTTCTTCATCCAATGTTAAAAACTTGAACCAAAGGTCAAATGATCTTTGATTTTCAATTCAACTGGTTGGTTTATTTGGATAAGATTTCAATGTTAAATAAATATTAAATATAATAAATAATTAATAAATATATATTTTTTATTTAATAGCATTTTTAATAATATAAAACTAAAAGGTTAAAAGTTAAAATTTCATTAATTTTAAATTGTACTAAACTGGTTTTTACCCAAATTTTATAGGTTCAGTTAATGGGTAGTTTGATATAGTGTACCAAATTGTTTAGACCACCATTTTCCTATCCGAGTAGTTTAACCAGCTAGTCCAGTCAGTTTCAATAGCGCTATCTCTATTAATTTTCAATTGATTTTGAGTTAGACGTTTAACTTGATATCAAAACTCAAATTTTGTTCTGTTGCTTATGCTTGTTAATTCTGAACCTAGGCTGTTACCCTTTTCGGGTTTGCAACATAATATGCTATTTTATCTCTACCTACATGGGATATGATGAAACGGTATCATCACATCACCGATTAAATCTTGAATTGTCTATTAGTTTTAGGATTTGATCCATAATATTGAAAGTCGATATCTATCTGATGGCTGAAGAGTGTAAATTGCAGAGGTGATTCAGAGATCAGAAGTGTTGTAGGAAGGAACAGATCCACGAGTCAAAGTAACGCAATGATAAGGTGCACAAATCATATGTGCCCAATTCGTGTGCATTGGCATGTGAAGCTGAATTACAAGGAGTTTTGGCGAGTGAAGATGACCATCACTAATTTCAACTACCAGATGAACTACACACAGTGGACGCTTGTTGCTCAACATCCAAACCTCAACAACATCACTCAAGTTTTTAGTTTTGACTACAGACCCCTCATTCCTTACCAATCTACAAGTAAGTCTAGTCCTGCAATTCTTAGGGATGCGTAAAAAATCAGTTTAACCGAACAAATCGATCCAAGCTGATGCTATTCAGCTTATTCGAATCTATTTGTTCGGTTTTGGTTGTGATCGATTCATGGTTTTAAATTTCTAAATTGAATCGATTGAAAAAATCGACATTTAATTGAAAGTAAAAATTATTTTTTATTTAAACCCAAACATAACACATAACTCATTATGAGAAACTCATACACAACCCAAATACGTAACAATAACCCATAAAGCAAAGAAATCAACCGAACTGAGCTTCAGATTAATTGGTTTTCAGAATTTCTGAATCAGACCGAATTGGTACATTCATTTTCTAGTGAAGTGACCATAATCTGTGTTGCATAAACTAGGGTAACTAGTATCGGATATTGGAATTATATGCTCTAACATGGATATGTTTAATTTTTTATAAGTTATTTTTATATATTTAGAGAATTATACTCTTATATTCATGTCTGAATATGTGTCAAATATACAAATATCATATACGAGTACTTCAAAAAAATGATGAATCCAGGTAGCATAGACGGATAAGTTGAATAGGCTAACCATTTGACTATTTTGAATATGCAGATGACACTGGTATGTTCTACGGTTTGAAGTTCTTCAATGACATTCTAATGGAAGCCGGACCAGATGGAAATGTCCAGACAGAGATGATTCTTCAAAAGGACATGAATACATTCACATTCAAGCAAGGTTGGGCTTTCCCTCGGAAAATATACTTCAATGGCGATGAATGCATGATGCCACCTCCCAATGAATATCCTTACCTACCAAACTCTGCAAATCCAAGCCTAATTTTGTCATCATCTTCAACAATGGCTTCCTTTTTAGTTTTGGTTTTGATAACCTTTTGGTGACAATTTGAAAGCCGAATTGCAACCCAGTGAAAAGCTGGAAGAAAGTTTTTAAGCAAATCTAGCCATTGGCACCTTTACAAGAAGCTATACGCCCCTTTATATATCAATGCCATAACTGAAGGGTTGAACTTTGAATACGATCGATGAGAAATGGGCACGTCTGATCCGTATTGAGTTTGGTACAGTAAATTGTTTTGTAATTCAAATTGATCTAAGCCTAGACCAAAAAAAAAAAAAAAATTTATATTATAATCTGATTTATAAATATTTACAATACATATTGATGAATTTCGAGTGCATTCTAACTATCTACTAAATAATACCTCATATATATATATATATATATGAATTGTGGGTATATTTTATGTTCTTTAAACTCTTTCATTTTTTCAAATATCTGTGTTTGACATTTGAGACCAAGACATATATACTTATTTTAATTGCATATACGTATCGAACATTTATTCTCAAATTCGGGTAAACTAACATTCTAAATGTCAAGTCACATTGATCAATTGGGTATAAGTTAATAACCTAATCACCACACGAGCAAACACCAATACACTTGTTCATGGGTCAAATCAGATCAAGTTACAGCTCAAAAAATTTTGAAATTTAAATCCAAACTCGAATTCGTACCGATACAACTTGACGATCTAATTACGATTAAAAAATAATAAAATAATAAAAATTATTTTATATTAATATTTATATATTTCTATAATTAAAATTAATAAAAATATTATTTAATTAAATAAACAGTAATCTGGATTAGTCCAAATCTCAAAACATCATACCTAAACTAAATACAACCAGATCAAACTACCTTGTCCTTAAACATTTCTAAACAACAACATGATTATTAATTAAACTGTTCTTTTCTTTTAAATATAGAAATTTCAAGAGAAAAAAGTTGCATGATTAACATGAAATCTGATTTTATGACAAATTGATATCAGTTAATCATGCATGAATTAAAATGCTCTAAAAATGTCATTTTCCGCTAGGTAATGTATCAATTTATTAATATAATTATACAGTTAACTTGCAATTATTTCTTTATTTTTCACATGAAGTTGAGATTTCATCGGCGGCCACAATGCAATGAGTGATAAAGTCATTTTCAAAGGATGAGATGTCCACATTTGTCCACGTTTATTTTTATAAGATTGGTAATGATGATTTATTTTTTATATTACCTCAACTCGAGGGAGAGAGTCGTATATAGTTATAGGTTACATTCAATTTCTTTTTAAAATTTATACATAGAGAATTATATTATATACTTATGTTTAATATATTTTAGAAATAAATATTAAACACGAGTATTTTTAAAAAATTAAATAATAAGATTTCAAGTCATATAAGTGTCTACTTTCTACTTTTGCTTATGTTATCCAAACTTAAAGAGTGACTATCAAAAATGGATATATATCTAATACAAATATACTTAATTTTTTTCATATATTTAAATGACTATATCTCATACATATATTCGAATATATATTAGATACGAATACTTTAAAAATGAAAAGTCCGAATTACATGCTCTAACTCCTGTCTGGTATGCCACTAAAGGTAGGAAACTTGTACCTATTTGGTTTCAAGATAAATTTTCTTGCTTTTTCGGGTTTTGCTTCTCTTTCAATGACCCTACACATATTTATATGTTAATTCGAATGGTTAACTAAGAGGTTATCTGAGGAGACACAGCAATGGATAAAGAGACAGCTACATTGTATCTTTTAATGTTGTGTTCTTAAGCATTTGTCTTTTAAATTAAGCTGAGATATCATATTCAGAAAGAGAGATACCATTTGCCTTACTCTTACCTTCCCAACACCTCTCTTGTCTTGAATGAGGTGGAAAAAGTAGCTAATTTGCTTCTTTGCATATTCAGATTGACATAAGAGGTTGAACCATATAAACCACATTTTAATCTGTTAAGAATAAGGAAACGGTGGTAAGATTTAAAGAATAAATAAGAAGAACTTGGCTTTAATCCAATTAGTACATACAGTCAATTTTATAAGATGACATCTAGTAAATTCGGGATTTCATAGCACTGTGAAATACTTAATAAATGTTGAGCAGTTCTGTTTCAACCCTCTCATAATCTTCTCCCAAGCTTTTCCATCATCATTGCTGAAATTTTGCTTCAAAATGCAGAAAAGTTTTTTAACAAAGAGAGGAGAAAGGAACAATGAAACAAGATGAAAATATCCCATGGAAAATACTAATAAACAGTTGGTAAGACATTTTCAAAGCATAGACTTTCCCTTTCCTTTTTAACCCCAATGCAGTAGTGGGATTTTTAGCAAATCTACCAGGAAGTTGGGACTTTCCAATGAAATTCTGGAAAAAAATGGGATCTGATCAATCTACTGAAACATCTTACAAGACCCTCCCAAGTCCTATAAGTTATTATCGATGTCAAAAATCCTTCCCATTTCCAGAAATGAAGTCCATATTTGGTCTACTTGTTCTATTTCTTACAATGCTTCCCCGTGCTGGTAATGTTCTTTCCCCATTCATCAAACCATTTCAGAATGTTTTTTTTGTTTCCTGTGAGTAAGTTGATGCATATATTACCCGGCAATTCACAATGTTTTCGTATTTGATCATTTCATAATTATATCTAAAGTTTTTTTATATTTATATAGATTATGATATGTTAATAATTAGTATTATATAGATTTTAAAACATGTTTCCTATCATATCACGTTTTAATTACTTTATCTTATTATATTCGTATAATTATATATAATATTTTATGGTCTTACCACTGATTTCGTTTACTTCTTTTTCTGTGCTTTTTAGCTGCATATGATCCATTGGATCCAAATGGAAACATAACAATAAAATGGGATATAGTCTCTTGGACAGCAGATGGCTATGTGGTGAGTTTTAAAATATGTCAAGCTTGTATTTTTTTCCCCCTATTTTAGGCCCAGATTCTGAAGGAAAGAATGGCATACTGCCATATTCTTTTCTAGAACAGAAGTTCCTATATTCATGAGTTTCAGTTGAATCAGTTCTAGTTCCTATGTTCATAAGTTTCAGTTTAATTTTGGGGAAAAAAGAGCCTGAGAAAAATAGCCCATGCCCATGTCTATAAATGTGTCAGACATTAGTGTCGTATACAGATGCTTCAAAAAGAGATAAGAGTCGGAGCAACATAATTTCTAATTAAAGAATAAAAGATAAATAAGGGAGAGGCCCAAATCGTCTTGTGCATTTGATCATTTATTTCTTTTTGACAATGTCTGATACCAGGCAGCAGTGACGATGAGCAACTTCCAAATGTATCGTAGCATCGTAAGCCCTGGTTGGACCCTAGGGTGGGGATGGGCTAAGAAAGAAGTGATATGGTCCATGGTTGGAGCTCAAACCACCGAGCAAGGCGACTGCTCCAAATTCAAAGGCAATGTACCTCACTGTTGTCTGAGAAATCCCATAGTGGTTGATTTGCTCCCTGGAGTTCCTTACAACCAGCAATTCTCAAATTGTTGTAAAGCCGGCATTATGTCGGCTTGGGGACAAGATCCTACAGGTTCAGTCTCGGCCTTTCAGGTAGACCTGACAATTTTGTGTATTTGTATCGTGTTTTTCATATTATATTCATATAATAGTATCCAATATTGCAAGATCTATTTTCAGGTAAGTGTCGGAGTTGCAGGAACTTCGAATAAAACAGTGAAACTGCCCACAAATTTCACTTTGCTTGGTCCGGGACTTGGCTACACTTGCGGCCCTGCAAAAGTTGTGCCTTCCACGGTTTACTTCTCACCGGATCGGAGGCGAAAAACTCAAGCATTAAGTAAGGCATTGTTTCATCACTTCCAATTCTTCTAACGAAAATTTTCAAGAAGTTGATAAAATTAATACATTTTATATGGTAGCATAATGTTTTTTCGAGCATTTTGCAGTGACATGGAATGTAACATGCACTTATTCACAATTTCTTGCGTCGAAGAACCCGAGCTGTTGTGTTTCGTTCTCGTCTTTCTATAATGAGACTATCACACCTTGTCCGAAATGCGCTTGTGGTTGTCACAACAAAAACAACTGCGTCATGTAAGCCTCTCATTCATTATCTACCTAGCTAATAGAACTGTATCTTGCTCGGGGATTTAAATAGATCATAATCTGATATTACAACTCTTATTTTGCGATTTTGATTATCTTCTCTGCATATTCATTGCAATTGGACTTGTTTATGAGCTATGTAGCCATTCTGTCTAGCTCTAATGATTGTTTTGCAATCAGTGCTTTGCGGTTTTGATTATCTCCACTGCATATTAATTCATTATTGATATTCATTGTGATTAATTACAATTAAACCTGTTTAAAAGTTGAACAGCCAATCACGAAATGGGTTGGATAGCCCATTTGGCCTGACCCTTTTTTAACAGTATAATGAACTTGAGGGTTGAGCTGAATTTAAGCTTGGACAAAGAATTTATAAAAATTTTTGACCCACAACTGAACCCAACCCAACCCATGAACACTTTAACTGTAATATTATTTATTACATCCAAGACTACAATAAACCAACTCGACTGATAACACGCGAAAGATTGGATTCTGCAGGAGTGATTCAAAGCAGGCGCACAAGGCAGGAATAAACACTCCAAGGAAAGACAATGCACCATTGCTGCAATGCACGCATCATATGTGCCCAATAAGAGTGCATTGGCATGTGAAGCTCAACTACAAGGACTATTGGCGGGTAAAGCTTGCCATCACTAATTTTAATTACCGGATGAACTACACGCGGTGGACGCTTGTTGCTCAGCATCCCAATCTTAACGCTGTTACTCAAGTCTTTAGCTTCGATTACAAGCCTTTGGTGCCTTATGAAGCCATAAGTGAGTGCCCCAAAAACCATTTCTGTTTTGATTATCTCTTTGCTGAGCTAACCCAATGTAACTCTCCAATTTTGTATTGGTAAATTTTTGGGATATGACATACGTAAAGAGATTCAAACTCATACTTGTGAGACGTCTTTTATGAAACAAAACAATAAGACTTTGAGTCAAAGAAGATACGCACAAGTTGAGTGTGGATCTCTATAAATGTTATTAATCAAAATGTAAGAGCTAAGTGTTACACCATAAAAATTCTAGTGAGTGAGAACTTAGTGCTACGGTGAGAGCTACTTTTAGAATCCTAAATGCTTTGTGTGATCTTGATCTTTAACGAGGTGTGTACAATACCCCAAATCCACATTAAAAAATCTGAAGATTCACTATGATATATACGCAGAAACTTAAGCCAATACTTTTGAGGTTTTTTTTCAAACAAAAACATAAGACTTTCGTGTCAAAACAAACAGTACCTCTAAACATTGGATGTAGATCTTTGCACCTAGAAGCAATACGGGACTGCAGAATCATTAACACCAATGATCAACTTGTTTTATGCAGATGATACGGGCATGTTTTATGGCATGAAATACTACAATGACTTATTAATGGAAGCAGGGCCCCAAGGAAACGTACAGTCCGAGGTTCTCCTAAAGAAAAACAAGGACACATTTACCTTCAAGCATGGCTGGGCATTTCCTAGGAAAGTCTACTTTAATGGAGATGAATGCTTGCTGCCTCCTCCTGATGCCTATCCTTTTCTACCAAACTCTGCCCATCTAAATCCAATTGCCATATTGACAATGGCATTCTCGGTCCTCTTGTTTATGTCGATCATTTAGAGATCATATCGAAAGAAGATTTTCAGAAACCATTACAAAAGATAAAGAAGGGTGATTTGTTTGCATGCAACTCCTTCCCTTAAGAGGTAGCCTCTAGCAGTCTTCGAATTCAAATCTCGGCATGCAGTCCCTTCCCTTAAAGTCGGGTTACTGCCTCTTTTGTAAGAAAATATAATATATCTATATATAGACTATAATTTCTTGGTGATGTTCCTAAATACAATACTATAAATTTGTTTCTAGATATGCTACAAACAAATCAATCATGTGTATGATGTGAATAAACATATAACAAAGAAGCTAATTCCAAAAGCAAATGGTGTAAATTGCAATCCTGAATACATAAATAATACATCAAAATGCTAGAAGACAAGAGATTGTGCACCTGAACCGCATTGTGGCTTGTTGTGTGGCCGCACCAACATTATGCGAACCCCATCAAGTGGATCATTATGAGCATCGGTGTGATAAATATTATAAATCAGATGGAATTTGCAGGATGTCAAACAAACAGCTTAGCCGTTTCCGCAGACATTATTCATCAAATATAAGCCCATAAGAAAACAATTGATGCAAGAT
This sequence comes from Adansonia gregorii, assembly GCA_038382025.1. Lineage (NCBI taxonomy): Eukaryota > Viridiplantae > Streptophyta > Magnoliopsida > Malvales > Malvaceae > Adansonia > Adansonia gregorii. The sequence continues at coordinate 5,084,850 of JBBYHO010000008.1, read as the reverse complement.
TGTCATGACCGTATGAAGTAGAGAGATAACTGGCCTAAAACCGGTATTTGGCAATCATGGATAGGCATCTGGAATTGGCATGACACAGTTATCACCATTAAAATATATCCTCTCTGGGAAAGCCCATCCCTTTCAAAAGTAAAAGTTGATGCATCTTTTTGGAATAATAGTTCTGACTGCACATTTCCAGGAGGGCCGGCTTCTGAGAGCAAATCATTATAAAACTTAATTCCCCATAGCAAGGCAGTATCATCTACATAAGAAAAGTTTATTTAGTTCATAGTTGCAAAGTATATATTGGAAGTATAACAGAGATTATGCACTGATTCGGCAAAAAATGAAATGATGCTACTACGAAGAAATAAATCATGATACTTGGGCTTACTTAAGCCGTCATAAGGAGTTAATGATTTGTAATTAAAGCTGAAAAGTTGGGTAAGATTGTTGAAGTTGGAGTGTTGCACAACTAGATTCCGCTGTGTGTAATTCATTCTGTAATTGAAATTGGTAATCGTGACCTTGACACGCCGGTACTCTTTGTAATTGAGCTTAACATGCCAGTGAAATTGAACCGGACACATATGGCTCGTACATGGAAGCAGAGGAGTATTGCTAGACTTGCCTGAACCAGAAACAGCTGAAGCTAGATTCAGGGACCTTTCACTGCGAGGTGCATGGGAGAAACAAATTTTAAAAAGGCAAAAATGTAAAGGATAACTAGAGGGAAAAAAGGACAGAAAAATGAGATAGCTAACCTTACGCAACTCCCAGGTTCAGTCATGTTATTTTGACAGCCGCAAGCACATCTTGGGCAGGTTGTAATGTTGTCATTATAGAACGAAGAGAGAGAGAGAGAGAGAGACGCAACAAGTAGGCGTCTTCTGAGCCAGGAATTGTGAATATGAGCATGTAACATTTCATGTCACTGCAATGAGTTGCGGTTAAGATGGACCGGAGTTAGAAAATCATTCCACCATGCTGAATTTTTACTTAAAAAAAAAATACACTTAGTTCACTTTATTGTCATTTTAATTCAAGCTTTAGTCTACCATGGACAACAAATCGTTCTATATGTTAATATTTAAGTTTCTTCACCTATAACTACGTAGGTCCAATAATTTTTTATAAAAATTCATATAAAGCATACATCATACTAAGTTTTAAAATTGCTTTACTATAAAAGCATAAGTGGAGTATGTATGTAAGCATATAGATATGTTTGAAATGAGAATCCGTAATATTTTGCCCGATGACAGATCTCTAAAATAAGTCAAAACTTAAGCATATCTGACTTGATTAGTACAGACTAAAAATGCAGAACTTCAGCTTAGCAAGTAACTTACTCATGGCTTGAGTTTATTCTCCTTTGATCTGGCGTCACGAATTTAGTTGGTTTCAAAATCTTGGCGGGCCCACAAGTATATCGGGGACCTGGTGCTTATAAAGTAAAGTTCCTAGGCACTTTCACAGTTTTGTTAGTTGTTCCAGCAGCACTTACGCTAACCTGAAACGAGGTTGCTGCATTGGGCAGGGTCTTGAACCTACGAATTTATCACCCCGCCTTGTCAACAATTTGCGATAGGCTGCTTATGAGGAGTTCCGGGCAATAAATCCACAGCCATTGGATCCCTTTTACAGCAACGTGGAACGTTTCCTTTATACTTCGAACAATCGCCTTGCTCCGTAGTTTGGCCTCCCATCATGCTCCAAATAACTTCCTTTTTGGCCCATGTCAACCCTGATGTCCAACCGGGTGCCTGAATATGGCGATACTGTTGGAGATTATACATTGTTACGACAGCCTACAAAAATATAAGAAGGAAAATACAACTTCTTTAATTTCAAAGCAGAAAAATCATGGAACTGCAATGCAGGATTAGTAAATTTTCATCAAAAGCGATATATTTCTGAACGAAGAATGTATAATTTTAGTGAGCTTCTACAAGAAAATGAAAAACACAGTAAACGATGCCACATTGATTAATCCGTAGTTAAAACTGGCAGTTGCATAGACAATATTATATGTATCACCGATGTCTTTTGAAAAATTTTCATTTAGATCAAATACAGAAAACAATTAAAAGAATGCTTTAATCTTTGAAATTCTGATAGATAGTTGAGAGTGGTTCGAAAATGTATTTTGATTTTTGGAGGTAGGTTATTAGCCTTTTAATCCCTTCGATAATACTTACAACATAGCCATCAGGGTTCCTGCTCATTACGTCCCATTTGATGTTGATATTGCCGGTTGCATCCAGCGCATCATAAGCTTCTACAGTAACAGCCAACAAAAGATCATCCCAAAACTTTAAATCACAGTATACTTAAGGCATTTAACTTTCAAACCAAAACCATTGTGAATTAAGGTCTGGACCACGAATCCGACATTAAGATGCGAAAAATGAAGTTTGCACATTGATAGCAGTTCGACCTTTCAGCCTTGGCCCTGGTATAGACGCGTAGGTGTAAAGCATTTTCATAATTTCATAATTCCACCGCAAAAGAAATAGCAAGCCTACATTTTTTTTTCTCCTTTTTTTTTTTGTATTAGAGGTGTGATTGTTATGTTAGTGACTTAAATTCTAAACTTCAATAGGTATCTTTTGCATTAGGACACTACATTTCAAAATCTGAGTCATTTTTTTTTTACAAAGAAGGTTATAATCCGAGAATAGAAGAAATAATGCAAATGTTGAGATTCGAGTTCTAAATCTGTTGGATGTTAATTGGTTACATTGACTAACAAAGTTCAACTCCGAATTCAACAATTGTCATGTCTGTGTCTATGAATAGTATATAATTTGATCTTACACTTTTGAGCATACAAATCCCATTCTTGGCACATTTTCTCTTTTTATTGGTTTAAAGCACATAAATCCTAATGTGTTCAGCTCTTCTTTATTTCTTTTCTTTTCTTCAAACTAATTTGCTCTTAAATTCAAAATTTAGCTCAATTAGTTCACGCAGTGAGTTTAAAGAGTGACATCAGTATCTCTAAGGCTCAAATATCGAATTCTCTGATTTCTTCCCCTATTAACCCAGCTTCGACTTCCTTTGTGCCAAAAAACCAAAATTGAGACCTCGTTTAACCTGAATAGGGAAAACAAATGATGCAAAAACCAATCTTTCATGGCTACATTTTTTTTCCTTTGGAAATTAAAATAAATGCCAACCAGATGTAATAAGAGTAATTGATCATTTATTAAGGAAAAAAGTGCATAAAGAATAAACCACAGAGTACAATTCCCATCTTTCCCAAACTCTTCAAATTCATAAACAGCGGCCAAAAATCAGAGTAACTTAATCCAAATTCCAAATCTCGTCAACACACCAGATAAAGTAAACTATACGATCAAGTTTTTAAACCAACCCATTTTTGTCTTTGAATCAACAAACTTGGATAAATCCAAAAGACAAAACAAAACAAAACGAAAAACAATTCCATTAAAGAAAAGCCCTGGCATTAGATTTGGAAACTTAACTGTAGAAGTGAAGTGGAGCAGGAAGACAAGAAAAGAAGCAAAATGGTGAAGCTACTGAGCTTGGAAATGGGTGCAGTTGGTGATAACAAGACAGTCTCCATCTCTTTGAATGCAGATCTTGATAGTTTTTCTTATGTTTTTTATCCTATGATTAAAAGCTTAAGATTTGTACATTGAGAAAGAGAAAGCAAAGATCCTTCCACATAGAAAGAGAGCTCTTTCTCTGAGTTCGAGCAAACTTATAGAATGCTTTTTTAAGACTTTTTACGGAAATACTAAGCCAAATGTTGTAGGCTCTACTGGGAATGCAACCCAAACAACTTGACAATCAAAGAGTTAAAAGTCAATTTTTAAATATCTAAATCCGAATGAAGCCAACAATAACAAAGCAAGTTGTCATCGGAATCATCTCTAGCTCTTTGCCCTCGTCGCCACTGTTGGGTAGGGAGAATTCTAATTACAATTAATACGATATGTAACATGAGAAAGATAAAAATAAAAATAATAAAAATATAAAATATTAAAATATTATTAAAAATTAATATAAAAATATAAATCAATTAAAATTTTATAATGTGAATTATCAATATTTAAAAATTTATATAATAAAAAAATAAAAAAATAATAAAAAATAAAATATAATAATATTATAAGTAACTTATGATCAGATTTATTTATAAATTGAAAAGCTTGCTTAGGTCGTCGAGCTTTAGTAAATCGATTTAGTTTAATTCAAATTAGTATTTGCATTAATAAAGAATTATTATAATTTAATTTAATTATAATTATTAATATAAAATAAAATTTTGAGTTGATATAAGCCCCTGCCTAACTTGGGATTGGGCAAGAAAATAAAAAGTCTAGACTGCTGTTCAACTCATGAATATCTTTATATGTGGCACTTCTAATACAAACATATATAAATAAGAAAACATAATCTTTTAAATATATAAAAAAATTTTAAAAATTAAATATATCTATATTGTATCAAATAAATATTTACATAAAACATTATCTCAAACAGTAAGATATTTGGTAATGGTTTAGTAGTTAGTGAAAGAGATTTCAAATGGATTTTGATAATAATAATTGCATATAAAATCTTTTGCTTTGTGAAAGGAACAATTGATTTTTCAAACAATTTAGTAAGGGTAGTAATTGGACAGGTCTAAGCGGATTTGGATTAAATTTTTTTGGGTTTGATTTTTATTTTATTTAGATTCTTTTGAATTTAAATCTATTTGGGTTCAATTTTTTTGAGTTTAAATTTAAGTATGTTTTATATCATTTTTATTTTATGCTAATTGCATTTACATAATTTAATGTTTTAAAAAAATAAATTATTAAATTAATATTTTAAAATAAAGTTTTGTTATAATATGATATTTTTTATAATTTATTTATTAAAATCTATATTTATATATATAATTAATTTTTAAAAATTTATTATTGCAATATTATATATAGCAAATTATTTATATTGCTATTTTAAAATAATTGACATGTTTTGTGTATTTGTTTCATGTTTGAATTATTTTCAATTGTGTTTATATTGCATAATCATATTACATTTAAAAATTTTAATTTTGTGTCACATGTCATCACTCATCATATTCATATTATTTTTTATTTTATAATCATATTAAAGGTATTATATATTAAAGGAGGAGCCTTGACTAATTATTCCAACAATAGATAGAATAAGACCCATCAATTGCATGAGACTCGTGATATAAATTGATAAATTATTATTCTGTCATATATAAAATATAAATTTTTTTAATATTTAATTAAATTATTAGAAAAATATTAAAATAAAATTAATAATTAATTTTTTATTTATAAAAATTATTTAATTATAATTTCATAATTTTTAATATTCAATTTGAGTTAGGGTTCGAGTCAATCTCGCGTTTAGATTTTTTTTGAATTTCTTTAAATTCGAATTCTTTTATATTTAAACTATTTTAAATTTTAATTTTCTCAAATTTGAGTATTGAATCTTTTAATCAAATTAAATTTAATTCAAATTTAAATTTAAAATTTTTTAAATAAACTTTTAAATTTAAATTCATTTTACCGCTTTTAAGCTAGCACAATGTGATTAAAATGTATAACACGGAGAGCAGTGTTCCATCACTTTCAGCTGCCTTTTTGTTTGCCTATTGATTTGGTTCCTTTGGGATCGATTAGGATATTTCAAATGCTCCATCTCCATTCATTAAAAAACACAACAGCGGATTAATGTTTACGGTTGTCCAAATTGTCAGTCCAATTAAACCGAAAAAATTTAATCGGTTTTTATAAATATTAATTAAAATTTTTAAAATAAAAATAAAAATAAAAATAATATTATTTTTTGAATTTTATAAAAATAATTGTTTAATATAAAAATTTTTGAGAAAACATTTTGGGTCATCAAAGAGTATCTATAAACTGAATTATATTAATGTTACTGACGTAAAAGGTGCCATTGGCTTACAAATGGCCGATTTCACTCCGTCGTCGATAACGACGAGAAGAGAAAAGAGGCCAGTAACCGGCAGAAGATGAGTGGAACTTGAACAGCTCAACTTGCAGCCTTGAGAAAAATAAGTGAGGATAGGAGTGGGGCGGGGGACGTAGAGGAAATAAAAGTTGAAAGTGAAAGAGGAGAAAGGTGGCCAAAGGTTGAGTCAGATGATCGAATATACTTTTCAGTTTATATATTTATATCATATTTATATATTTTATAATATCATAATTTTATTTAAAATTTTTATATTTATATTAATTTTGATATGTTTATAATTCATATTATATAAATTTTTAAAATATATCAAGTTGTATTATTTTTTATTTAATTTTTAAATATATTATATTTATTAATTATATTAAATATTATCAAATTTACGGTGAAACTTTGTCAACGAGGGTCGAATAGATAAAAAAAATGAAGTAGAGACCACCTAATTTTTTTTCAAGATCAAACATAATAATAATAATTTTTTTTGAAATTAAAAAGTTAAGCTTAACTAACCATCAAAAGCTTCATAATAATTAATAATTTATACAACATGCAAATTAAAAGCAGAGAAGGGGTAAAAAATTAAATGAGGTCTTTTTTTTTTTTTTTTACTTTTATAACGGTTATTTTTGTTACAATATATATATATATATATATTCAATGGATCATTAAAAAATAAATATATAATATATTAAAAAAATTGTTGTTTTTGCACCTATAAAGAATAAATAAAATAGAAAAAATTTTGGATTTAAAAAATATCCATTTAAATCCATAGATAGAAATCAAAATTAATAAATAGCAGATAATAGCACTTTTTTTACAAAAAAAAAAAAAGTGATAAATAAAGATGCAACTTTACCATAATAATATTTATACATTTGTCAAATTATCAGTATTATAATAAATAAAAATATTCATGAGGAATTTGCAAACTATAAAATTTTCTTTTCACTCACAAGTTAATCTAATTAACATGGAAACGAATTTTATTAACCAAGATTTTATTTTTTATTATGAGAAATATATTTAGAAAGTAAAATATATTATAATAAAATTTTAAATGTGACAAATAGAAATTGAGAATAAATTCTTAAAACGAGGTAAAAATTTAAAATTAAAATAAAATATGAGATATTTTTTATTGTATTATTATTTATTCTAAAAAATTAAATTATTTAAAATTTATTATTAGAAACCAAAATTATATTAAATACAATTGTATGAATATAACGTATATAAAATTATTAAAATATGATGTGACATATACAATACATTTTTTAAATCTTTGTAATATAAATAATTAACGTATCAAAATTAATAAAATTATAAAATATCTTAAATATAATAATAATAAAAAAATATAAATATAATATAAATATACGAATTGTTAAATATTTTATATTAGTACGAAAAAGGTTTTGAACTATAAAACTTTTGTTCAAATTTTATTTTATGAATTAATTTATGTTTAATTAATATTTTTTTTTTCCAAAGCAAAGATGGGCTGTTGAAAGTTGGAAACCCGAAAAGGCCCAAAAAGCAGATGATGGGTCATTTCTGAGGTGTCTAAATCAACGGCTCTTTCTTTCGCAACGTGTCTACATACCCCACCTAAGCTATGAGCCCACCAAACATTGGTCCTACAGAGTAAATGACACGTGTCCATATCCCTGCGTTGAGTTTCCATGTAAAGCCCACTGGATTCCTCTCTCTCTCTCTCTCTCTCTCTCCCTACACTCCTAAAATTTCTTAATCCCTCTTTCAAAGTATTTCATTAAACCAAAACATTTTCTCAGAATTCAAAATGTTTTTAGTATTTCATTAGAAAATTTTCATTTTTAGTAATTTTATATTTCGTTTTATTTCTTTGCATGGACTCCTAATCCACTCAGAGTCTCAGATTCCCAAACCACCCAAAAAAAAAAAAATCCCTTTCTTTCTTGTCAAAGATTGAAACTTTCCTTCACTCTCCCACTGAAAATTTTTCATTTTTCCCAGAAAAAAAAATGAGGTGGGAAAAGGTTCCGTTTTGCCAAAAAGAAGTTGGAGGTGCGGGAGAACCATGTGTAGGGCCAGGGAAAAGATGGGGGCATACATGTAACTCCGTTAAAGGAGGCCGATTTCTCTATGTTTTTGGTGGCTATGGCAAGGATAACTGCCAAACCAATCAAGTTCATGTCTTTGACACTGGTGGGTCTTTTAAAAATCTGGGTTTCTTTTCATTTTTATTTTTGTTCTTTTCACGTGTTTCGTCTTTACATGAACTTTTAAGATTTTATATTTTGACCTTTGTTTGGTATTTTGAGGTATAATTTTGGTTCTGAATGTGTCGTATAAGTGCGGCTAATTGATTCTTTTGGTGGATATGTTCTTGAACCTTGTTTTGTTAGGGTTTTTATCGGGTTTATTGTGTTACAATATTTTTGAGGTTTGTTGGTATAAGCATTAATGCTTTGATATGTGCTTTGTTTAGCATTTATTATCGGTATTAATGATTCTATACATTTGCTACTAAAAAGATTGTTAGTTAATTTCTGCTAGACCTGTCTGATATTAGATACGTCAAAATGCAACACGATAAAATACACGAAAATGATACAAATATATGAATTATGAGGTTTAGTTTTTGCCTAGGCATATTTGAGGGAATTTCTGGATCAGCATAAACTTTTTTCTTCCTTCCCTTTTGTTTGGTTTTAAAAAAAAAAAATTTATGAGTTGCTGTTCTCATGTTTTTGGAGCAATATATCATGTTATTTCTTGATTTTTCATGCTAGTTAATTGCTTGTTATCTATCATTTCGTACTCCGGTTGTTTTTAATGGCATTTATGATCCTAGGAGTACATTTGGTGGTTCTTTAATTGCTCTCTTATGTTTCCCATATCACGATTTTGTAGCTAAGCAGACATGGAGCCAACCGGCAATGAAAGGCACTCCCCCAATTCCGAGAGACAGCCATAGTTGTACTACTGTTGGCGACAATCTATTTGTTTTTGGTGGTACTGATGGGATGAACCCTCTAAAGGATCTACATATATTAGACACTTGTGAGTTATTCCATGACTTTATTTTCTTTGACTAACCTCTCATGAACTGTTTTCTGCATTTGTGATGATTTTATTTTAAATTCTATGACAAATATCATTTTGCTAAAGTGGATTGGTTGAGTAATTCTACTTTAAAACGAGTGACAGGAATCAGCATGTTTTCCTTTTTTAAGTTTGTTATAAGAGTTAATGTTCTTTGCAGATTTTCATGAAACTTATTCTGATGGCGTTTGTTTAATTTGTAGACACTCATAACCTATGTTACTAGGACTCAGCATGTTTGATTGGGTAATTCTACTTTAAAACGAGTGACAGGAATCAGCATGTTTTTCCTTTTTTAAGTTTGTTATAAGAGTTAATGTTCTTTGCAGATTTTCATGAAACTTATTCTGATGGTGTTCATGTAATTTGTAGACACTAATAACCTATGTTACTAGGACTCAGGCATGAATTGTCAGACATGGATAGTGTCTGGCATGGGTATGCTCAATTTCTTTTCCAAGACTGCCACGTATTTGGAGGATCATATTCCCATATCAATGTTTGAATATGTTTCGGACACGGGTACTTAAAAAAAATGAAGAGTCGGAGCAACATGGCTCGTAACTCTTGAGGAATTGTATTTTCAATCATGCACTCTGAAGCTCTTTATTTCTATCCATATATGAGCATAATGTCACTCACAGACATGGGTGAATAAAGAACAAATTTTATGAATTGATTATTATTTTATTATAATATAACTAAAAGTGAAGGTTTATATTTTTGGAGAGTGGGTGAGAAATGGGAGACATTTAAGGGTTACTAGATGGTTATTGAAACGTTTGCAAGAGGTTAAAATCTCTTTTTCTTTTTTATTAATTTAAGGGTGTGCTTAGTTGGGTGGAAAAGTGGAAGGGTAGATAGAGGAGGTTGGAAAAGTGAAAAGAAAATGAATTTTGAATGTGCTTGGTTGGAAAGAAAACTGAGATGAATGAAATTTGGAAAGATAATCATTTGCACACCTATTAACAAAAGCAAATCATTCCCAATTGGAAAGAAAAGAAGAAAGAAAATGAAAGTATTGTATGTCAAGTGTGTATATTTACAAGATTATGTATTATTTTTTATATTTTATTTTTCATCTTATCTTTTAATGGGTATAATGGTAAAAGAATATATTTTTTATTTTATTTTCTCTTATTTTCAATCATATCAAGCAATGAGAAGGAAGAAAATTTTTTTTTTCTTTTCACTTTTCTATCTTTCCTACCAAGCACACTAATGGAAAGAATAAATATGTCTTTATTTTTCTCCTCTTCCAATTTTCCATTTTTACAAATTTCTTTCTACCCTACCAAGCTCGGCCTTGGTACTAAATTACCATTAGCCTTTGCCTTACAATCTTTGAATGGAAATGAAATTAAGTGGTTTGTTTTTTATTTTGCCAAGTGTCATCCATGAAAACCATTACATGTTTATGTTGCAGCCACACACACATGGATTTGTCCAAGTGTGAGAGGTGAAGGGCCAGAGGCACGTGAGGGTCATAGTGCAGCTCTTGTTGGTAAACGACTCTTCATATTTGGTGGCTGCGGAATGTCTTCTGATAACAACGACGAAATATATTACAACGACCTCTATATTCTAAATACAGGTAAACATCTTGAATGGTTTGTTCTTAACTTCTTCTTGCCTTGGCTGAGTTTGGTTTGATACTTTGATTAATGTGGTCTCTCTCCCTTTTTACATCTAAGAAGAATAATTGAATTTTGTTTGATATCTCTTTTGCTTAGAAATTGTCTTGAAGAGCTTAAATTGGAGGGACATGTTTCTTTTTTTATTTTTTTTTCTGGGTTTTTTGTGTGTTTTTTTACCTGAACATTTTTGCTTGTAGAGACCTTTGTCTGGAAACGTGCTGCAGCATCGGGAAACCCACCATCTGCTCGTGATAGCCATACTTGCTCATCTTGGAAGAATAAAATAATTGTTATTGGTGGTGAAGATGGGCATGATTACTATTTGTCTGACGTCCATATCCTTGATGCAGGTTCGATTTTTCTTCTTTCCTATGAGTTCATACATTTATGTGTTCTTTTATGTACATGGGATATCTGACGTTATGCAATTTATATGTTTTCATTGCTTGAAAGTACACGAATCTAAGTTTTGTGTGTGCTTTTAATATTGTTCTTGGAATTTTATTTCTACTAGATACCCTTGCATGGAAAGAGTTGAATACCTCAGGCCTGATGTTGCCACCTCGTGCTGGCCACTCCACTGTTGCCTTTGGCAAAAACTTATTTGTTTTTGGGGGATTTACAGATGCTCAGAATCTTTATGATGATCTCTACATGCTTGATGTTGGTATGTGTTATGTAATTGTTGATCATGTTATCTTCAATTGAATTTTCTATTTCTGAGATAATCTTCAAAGTGGTGGGAAATGGCATTATTTTATTTCTTCGTTTGTTTATATTTCTTTCTTTGTGGCCTGGAAGGGATGATTGCTGATGAAATAATTTTAACTGTCGATAGTCATTCATATTTTATGTTTCTGATCATTGTTGCAGATAGTGGCATATGGACCAAGGTGATAACCATGGGTGATGGGCCTTCTGCTAGATTTTCTGTTGCTGGAGATTGTTTGGATCCCCTGAAGAGTGGTGTTCTTGTGTTTATTGGTGGCTGCAATAAGACTCTTGAGGCACTGGATGACATGTACTATTTATACACAGGTTTAATCTAAATATACCATTTACCTTGATTTAAAAACATTACCTGCTTGGCTGCTTTTTATACGCGATTTTGATTCCTGGAACTCCCTAAACTTTTAATCGACCTTCTGCTAAGTTTCTAATTGTGATTACGATGATTTCTAGGACTTGTTGTACGGGATGAAAGGAAGCTAGAGAAGCTATCCCTGAGAAAGCAGTTGAAGTTGAAGTGTCAAGAACAAAATCTTAGCAATCTTGTACAGGATAAAGCTCTCGTTACCATTGAAGTCGGTAACGATTTGCAGCAACCCATTCCTTTATCGACCTATGGCCAACCAAGTAAGAACTCTTTACTTTCTCTCTGATTGATCCTGTTATTTTATAACCGTTCTTCTTAAAGTTATGTGCTTTTAGGTTTTTTTTTTTTTTTTGACCTTGGTCTTTTCTGAGTTCTTTGTCTTATCTTTAATACCATGTTGTTCGGACTCTTCATTTTTCTTGAAACATCCATGTCCGGCTGATATCAGTGCACTTATGGTACTGTCCAATTCCCCAGGAAGAGAGAATTTTCAATTAAACCAAATCTTGCTTCAAGGAAAGAAGACATTTCAGGCTAAGGTTACCGAGAGCTTCCCACATGGATATACCATTGAGACGATTATAGATGGGAAGCCTCTTCGAGGAATACTTTTTGCAAACAAGCCTAGCACCGTCCATATACCAAATTATAGTCCCAGCAGGTAGAAAATTCTTGCTGCATCCTTTCTCCTTTAGCCAGCATCGGTGGTTTGCAGCATTTTTTTTTTTAAAAAAGATAATTCTGGTTCGTCTATGGCATCAGTCGCTTTATAAATTATTTTCTTGGATACTTTTGGCTTGTCTTAATATTGTGTGCTCGTTTCAGAAAAAGGACTTCTGCAGAAGTTGGGAGTACTGTATTAAATGGTGATTGCAATAGTAAATCGAGAAGCACGAGGCAGGATTGTAGAGATTATAAACAAGCTGATGTTAATGAGAAGGATTATGTATTGCATGATAAAGAAGCTCCTGCTCCAAGTTCGGGAAATCCTCCATATTCTGATCTACCAACCCACAAGGTTCGTATCTTCTTCCTTTCTATTTGGTATACTAAAACATGCAAAGTAATTGTAATTTGCCTTTCCTTTGACCAGACAACAACTTATGGCAAAATCGTAGAATTTGTTAATCAAAATTATGATGACCATTTTGCGATATAAAGCCATCAAATTGTTTCTTGTCAATCCAGTTAGGCTACTAGAAATCTTGGAATCTATGTTTCTTGGACTTGGATGTAAGTGTGGGGTATGAGTATGTATTCAAAATGGGTATGTGAATTTTTTGAACTTCTTCCTTGTCTTTGGGGGGTTGTATCCCTATATTTATATCCAAAAATGTAACAGACATGGGTGTTACAAGAAAAATGAAGATTTGGAGCAACATAGATTTCATCACGTGATTCGTTTGTCAATCTGTTGCTCTCCCAGAAAACATCAAAATGAGTTTTTGACCGCGTAAGTTAAGTATTGATATGACAAGCTTGTGTTTTTTGAATTTCTTGCAGGATCCTGCAAAACAAGATTTTTCTCCACCAGTGATTCATCTGAACTTAAACGATGATAAGGCACCAAACTCTGGCACTGAAGTTCAAAAAGGGGTTGGAGCCATGGGCACTGATTTATCAGTCAACTTATCTCCAAAGCAAGGTATGAATGAATGGAAGAATCTTTTGATTTAAAGCTAATCGCTATGGTTTCTAGACATTCAAAAACCAAAAATCATGCTTTTTTTTTTTCCTTCTTTTCATCGCATCTGTCGTTTGTTGCATCTCAGAGCAGCTGGCTTTTAACTGGTATTGTAGTTTATAGCTTTTAAGATTGGATAATTTATGGTTGCTAGTCAATTTTTAAAAAACCGGGCTGGAGGTCAAACCGGTGAGACATCTGATTTCCGGTTATAGCGGCTGATTGTATTAAAAAAATAATTTAAATATTAAATAAATTTAAGGTTGCTAGTTCATGTCTAGAAAACTGAGTCGGAGGTCAAACTGGTGAGACATCCGATTTCCAGTTATAGAGGCTGATGGTATTAAAAAAGGATTTAAATATTAAGGATGTAATTTTAGTAGTAAATAAGTATTAAATATAACAAATATTTGATAAAAATTTGTATTTGACCGAAAAGTATGATCTTTAACATAGATTCAAGGGGTTAAAGGTGCAAATCTCATGGCATAAAATAAAAAGTTTAAAACTGTTCTTAACGGTTTTTTTCTGGGTTTTTACCGGTTCAACCTGTTTTCTATCAATTCGAAAATCCTCAGTTTGATGATAGTACTAGACCAGATGGGCCATCGGTTCCCAGTGCTGGTTTTTTGAAGACTGCTCTAGTTTATGGTATTGAATGACTTCTCTATTGACTTGTCCAAATTATGCAAAAATGTGTCTTTTTTAAGAGGAGCTATTTAAGCTTTATGTGATAATAGTTGTATTGCAGCTCATTTGAAGTTATTGTTACATAGTTTTAAGGTATTTCCATCTGATGATGTACACAAATTCTTCTAATATTTCCTGCAGATGAGACGAGACCGAACACCTCAGAGCACAACAATCCCGAAAAATCGATGACTGGTGAACAATCTTTAACTCCATTGGTGATGACTACTCACTCGACTTAACGAAACGTGCAAAGCCATGTATAAATTTATTGCTTCGAGGTGGTTTAAAGATGTATACTGAATCTGCTTACTTTCTAACCGGTCATCATCAGCTTCTTACTTTCACTGTTCTTTTTTTTCCTGCCTTAACAACTAATACTACACCATTTATCTGAGCTCTTTACCTTGAAATCCATGATTAACTTTAGCTTCATGCTGTAAGTTTTGTTTAGAAAGCTGGTGATTTTATATCTCCTTCGGATTGAGCTGGTTTAGCGACGAGGAAAAGTAACTTTGCAATGAGAAAAATCGGATGAGAGTTGGCAAGAGGATCAATTGAGTTTCCATCAGTTGTGAAGAAAACCTTGCTCTTTTATTTTTTTCCGACATACTACCATGAGGAGAGTATTGATAGAAATGTCGATTACTACGTGTTTCGGGGCCAAATTGTTTCGATGTTTGTAAACCCTTTCGATATATTAAGACAAGCTAGTCACTCCGCTTAATATTTGTGCGTAAAATGTTTCGACTGTTTCTGCTTTTTCCTCTGGAAGAACTATGTTGGAAACTATCTGATCTTCGTTTCATGGTGATCCAGTGGTTTTCCCTTTGATTTTAGTGCAATAATGTTGAGCCGACAGAAATAAGTGGGCTTAATTAAAAAAATTAGCCCCTAAAGCATACTTGTTCTTCGGTATTTTATAAATTTTCGTTGTTGTTTTAATGTTTATACTATGACGAAATTCATTACAATTTAGTACTTCTCGTGCCATTAAGCAATGATAACATGGGAAAATATTATTGGATGAAAATGATATGGTTCAGAGATTTTTTTTTTAATTATTTAAGCCAAATAAGGGACCTTTTCAAGGCATTTGGCTTGGCTCCCGCCGAGCTGTTGGTGCTAAAAACAGAACTCAAGTTTCTTTAGTTGGGGATGATTGTTGGAACTGGCTAGTTGATGTTTTTCTCCCAAACTTAAGGAAAAAAAAAATACCAAAACCGATTCGAATTCTTCTGTTTAAATTTGAATAATAATTAATTACATTTTATTTAATTTGATTTTCAATTCATTAATTAAAAAAATAATAATTATTTGATTCGAATTGAATTTTATTTTTTTAATTAATTTTTACTTTTTATAACAAAAAAAAACTTTAAAAATGCAATAAAAAATTATTTTTAAAATTAAAAAAATCGATAAATCAAATCAATTTTAACAAGTCTAATTCATTTAATTAGCGCAAATTGGGGGCCCAAAGAGGGCAGGAAGAAAAGTAACAAACAATTACTACAACATAAAACAATAGCACTTTATGCGCGCGCGCGTGTATATATATATATATATATATATATATTTATATGACATTTAATAGAAGGGATTAGATAAAGTCTGGTCAACTGACAGTAAGCAGTTGCTTAGATTAGGAAGATTGCTTAGTTTAGGGAGATATGACATAAGAACACCAACAAAGTCACCCAGCAGCATCACATTGCACTACAACTGAAAATGTTTTAACATGTAACAATAGTAGTGATATTGTTTGTCCCAATATTCTTGTGGCTTTTGGACAACAATAAGAAGAAGCAGTTCCAACGTTAAAGATCCGATGCCTCACTTACCATTGCCGCCGAAAAGGTAATCCAGGGAAGATCCTCCTCCGGGTGCTGCATGAACTTTTGTTGTAGGTCGATCCTGTTCGCAGAAATTTATCAAAGTATGTAGTGTGGTCACTTAAAGGGCAAAAGGTATATTGCAACTTGGGTTAGGAAGCGAAAATAAGCAGCAGCATTCAAACATGTCGAAACTTGAAGGATGAACGTTAATCGAACGCATGCAGACATTCAAATGAATATCAACCAGAAAATACTGCACAACATTCAAATGAATATCACATTTTTATCTCCTATAGTACATATGACATTATTATAAATCAAAGGTTTCACTTGATCATCAGACAGCTACCAAGCAATGACTTATATTCTATTCTATGGTACCTGGACTTGAGTGTGAGTATCGAATACAAGTATGTGTCCGACATAGGTTTGTTTAATTTTTTTAAAGTTTTTTCATATATTTGGAGAGTCCATAGTGGGACATAACCCCATATATGTCCAGAAATGTGTCAGACACAGTGACAGATATGAGTATTTGAAAAAAAATGAGGAGTCAGAGTAACATAGGTTCTATCACAAGACTAGCAGCACCTCTAATCGGCAGCTAAAGAAAGGGGAATTCATGTAAGTTGTCAATTCCCTAACCCAGGCTGCAGAATTTTAGCAATAACTGGAGGTCAACCTCTCCCACCAGGATTTAATGATTTCAATAACTCCAAGAAGGAAAAAAGAAATGCTCTAAAAAGATCCAAACATATTATTTCCAACTATTCCAAATCAAAGATTCATCTAGCAGCTTGAGCATTGTTTGCAAATTTGACAAACATTTTTATTGTGACTATGATTATGTACAAGGCTGGCGAGAATTGGTGGCCTCAGGACTAATCATTCATGACAAAGTTCTTTCATCAATGTTTCTATTGAACAGCTTTACAAGTAGCTTCCGACATTTACGTTTTCCTGATTAAAAAAATTGTCGAGAGATGAATTCTGAAAGAACAAAGAATTCTGGCAGGGAGAAAAAGAACTTCGGAGGCCTCTAACTTCCAATACTGATGATGCAAACACTACAGGTTATTTAATGTGAACTCTTTTGTTCTTTTTCTAATTTTAAGATCAGATATGGAAAAACATAACAAATTAGCATCATTTATGCAAGTAAGTCTGATACTAAAATTCCAGAAAAATAAGCAAAAAGTAATCATTAATTCATTTCAGAGAATCATGTAGATCAATTGCAGACATTTGATCAAACATTACTACACTACAAGTTAAAAATGATTGTGATTAGGGTTCTACCGTAAGAAAGTTGCCACAATTCTGGCCATCAGCACGGAAATAATTGTTTACTTTGTTCCCAGGAATGCCTGCAGGAATCTCCTTATCGACACCTGCTGGTGGCGAAGCAGTTGTGGACTTTGGTGGGGTTTCCTTGGCAACCTCATTCTGTGTCCGAGGAACTTCATTGCTGGTGCCAGTGCTAGGACCGCCATTTGTGGTGGCAGGTTTGGGAGCTTCTCCGCTCCCGAAAAGGTAACCCAAGGAACTCTGTCCCCCACCATAGCTAACTCCACGACCCATGATCTCTAACTTGGACTTCTAAGCACGTAACTATGAAAGGAACAAATATTCCAGTGAATAACAAAATTACTATAGTTATGATTCATGAACTCCAAAAGTAATTATTACATATGTTATCCAGACTTTATTTTTTTTCCTTAAAGTGCCCATGTGCCACACATATTAAGATATGGGTACAAGAATATGATCTTCCAAATATATGAAAAAATTTTAAAAAAAACGTAAACCGTGTCAGACACATATCCTTATTCAATACTCAACCGAAAGTCACCTTAATCCAGATAACATACCTCATTACTATGTACCATTTCCAAATTTTAACTCCACTATCAAAATTGAAGCAATATTTACAGAAACCGAAGCCAGAAAAAAAAAAAAGGTTTTCTGAAATGAACCTAACTACATTTTAGATCAAGTAAAACCCATCGATAATGCAGTGGGATTCTCCCATTTCATGCTATGAAAGCCGAAAGGAATGCAATTCAAAAAGAAATAAATCAATTTTTAAACAACCAAGACTAAAGGTATAGATCATATGGAGACAAAGCAAAAACACAAATTCAAAAACCCAATCGAGATCGCGAAATATAATCTCACACTCTGCTGACCATTCAGTCTGATTGGAAACTAACAAAGCAAATCATCGATAAAAGATCTAAGCGAGACAACTGCAATTACATAAATGGCATTCAAAAGCATTATAATTTAGAAAAATCAACATGCATAACATTCATCATACTACATCCAAAAAAAGAAAGAGAAAAATAGAATTGAATCGAACGACCAATCTAAGATTTATACTCAATGTTACAGCAGAAACAAGAATAACATACTCAAGAAAATGGGGATTTTCTCAGGAAACAAACAGAAAGAAAGAAATGATAAGATATTTGAGTTTTCTTCTTCTTTTAAAGTTAGCTTTAGATCTCTCACCTTTGTTTGTTTGGGTGTTCTTCAGATCAGATCTGAACTTTGAAGCAACAAAGAGACTTATTAAACGTAGGATATTTGTTTTTTAACTTTTATTTACTCTTTTCTTTTATTAATGCGTGTAATTGGATAATACGTGTAATAAATACTTTTTTATTAATATATTTCTTAAATTTATTTATTTTTAAGTATAATAAAATATCTATATTATGCTAAAAATTAAAAAAATTACGATAAAAATTATAAAATAATACATAAATTTCAATGATTTCTATTCTTAATGAGTTTTTTTCTTTTAATTTTCAAATATAATATTTATTTTATCAAATATTACAATCTAAAATGAATAAATTTCCTCATTTTCTATTTTAATAATTTTTTAATTTAAATATAATATATATTTTTATATATTTTCTAATATAATTAAATATTTTGTTATATTTTTTATTACAAATCAAATACAATCGGACCAATACAAGTAAAAGAATTTTTTTTTTCTTTTACATTCCAAAGAAAAGTGAATTCAAATGGGTTCTTTTAAAAAATTTATTACAAAGATTTTAATTATTACTAATATATTATGAAATTATATGTTTAACATTTGGTTTCATCTTAATTATTATTTAAAAAAATAAAAATTTATTTTATTTAAATTTAATAAAAATATAAAAATATATTTATAATATTTTGAACAATAAAAATAATTTTAAATTAAGTTAAATTTACTTAATTATTTAAATAAATAAAATTTTTATTCAAATTAAATCTAACTTCAAATATAAAAAAAGTAGTGGATAGAATAATTGTTTTAAATTTTCGTTGTAGTTATAATTTATTTTTTATTTTTTATTTAAATTTAATTAGGATTAAACTTAATTTATTCGATAATTTATTTTATTATTTAAAAAATATTAAATATATTAAAAAATTATTTTTATATTAAATATTTTATAATTAAATATAAATATAATACGGATCGGGTTAAATTTGCAAACGATATGTCGAAGGCTCGAGCCCATGGACAGGCGCATTCTGTCTTTCGCTTTGGGTTTCTCTATCCTCTTGCTTTCTTCCAAAGCACACATCTCTCTCTCTCTCGAGCTCAAATCACCCACGAATTAGGTACTTCTGATCTTACTTTTACCATCTAATTTTATTCCAGTTGATCTCTGTTTGATCGTTAGTCGCACTATTTGATTGATTCGCTAATCACGCGCAAGTTCGTGCTTTTCAGTTGATTTTTGTAGTTAAATCTGCTTCATGCTCCCTATTCTATACAGAGTTTCTTGGGATTTCCTTTTTTTCATTAAAGGGTTTATTTTGTATTTTTTTAATCGCGGTCTTAATTATTTTAGCTATAAAGAACTATGTCTATGCCTTCCATTTTTAAGAGAATTTATTGTCAGTGATGGGTTCGTTTGGTTTCTTGTTTTAGCTTTGTGATTTTGAAATTATTTGAAAAATTGTTATTATTGTGTTTGAATTCAATTCAACATTGATTTTCAATTTGATGCTTTTTTTTGCTTCATTTGCAGTTTATTTGACAGTATTGAATGTAATTGGATTATGTAAGTTAGAAAAAGATTTTTTTTGTCAATAAATAAGCAATTTTGAGTTTTGGGTGAATATATGGCCTGTTTTATATTTTTCTTGATAGCTTTGAACGTCATGAAATAGAAAACTAAAGGGATATGCTTATGAATTTCTGTTTGCTCTTGTTAGTTGTGGTGAAATACAATTGATTTTGACTGTTTAATCCTTCACTTAATATGAAAAACAGTCAAGGGAATTCTGAATTGCAGTTCATACTTTATAGTGTTGTGCTGCTTCCATGTCTGATCCTTATTCTTTCTTTTGTTTAGAACTACCTTTTACTGAGTTATCAACTTGTATTTTAATCTATTTTCTGATTTAAGTGCCATTTTCCACAGGGGATTTAGTGGCTTGAGTTGAAGGCTATATCTGTGCTAGCTGCTTTTTGTGCGAAAACTTTTGGTTTAAAGTAATACAGTTGTTAGATGTATACTCAAGGGAATCATAATCCTCAGCCAGGGCAGGGTCCTCAAAAACACATGTCATCTCCATATCAACAGCACTTGCCTGGTCCACCCCCTGTGCCTCAATTCCAGCAAGGCCCTTCGGGCTTTTCATATCAGCATTGTCCTGCTGCACCTGGTCAAATTCCACATTGTGGGTTGCCAAATACAGTTCAATCTTATCTGCACCCACCTGCGCATGTTCATGTAGGTGCCTCATTGCCACGCATGTATCCGACTGCTCAGCAGAACTCTGAACACCATTCGCATTTAGGGACCAAGAATGCACATAATATGCCACAACCGGTGCTTCCTCCTATTAGTGCATCTTACCCAGAGGTTTCGCAGACACAGCCACCGTTTAGAGTATTACCTTCTCCCCCTCCTCAATCCCAAGGGCAAACATTTTATAGAGCTGTAGTGAATCCACCTTCTCAGCCGCGAGGATTTCAGCATATCTCATTACATCCACCCCTCCCTCCTACAACAAGTTTCTTCACTCCAGCTCCTCTTGGAAGCTTCGGACACTCAACAGGTGGAGACCATCATGTGCCATCTACTGCTTCCCTCCCACTACCACCATCTCCACCCTCTTCTTCACCGCCTACTGTACCATCTCCACCTTCCACCTGTATTTTTTCTTCATCTCCTAAGCCTGTCCAAAATGCTTCCAACTTACCCTGTAATTTGGAATCAGATGGTTCCAAGTTAAGCGCTTCAGATTCTGTCAACGAAGTTGTGGCTTCAAAGGTCGAACACAATTTACATGCAAATAATGGCTCTCTGAATATAGGAGGGGAAAATGGCTGCAACATGGGTTCTCTGGTCGGAGATAAGTTATCATTACAAGAAGGTTTGACAGTGGATCTTTCTTCCACTCCTCCCAAGCCAATAGATGTAAATGTTATTGAAAGGATTGAAGCTTTATGCGAGAGCATTGATAAGAATGGTCCTGATTACGAGGACATGGTTCGTAAAAATGAATCTGGCAAGCCAGATTATGCATTTTTGCATGGTGGTGAACCAGGAAGTGCGGAGGCAATAGCACATGATTATTTCCAGTGGATGAAAAAGAAAAGTATTTTGGCATGTAAATTAGATGACAAGCAAGAAGTTTCATCTCTGAGGCCATCAGAAAACAAGTCTTCAGAGCAAACCTGCCATTTGGTTGCGGCCACATCTCACCTGCCTGATGATTCTGACATGGAGATGGAAGGTTGGCTTTTTTTTTTCTATGATTATGCTTCCTAATGTTCAGAATCCTTTTAACTTCTGCTTCCTGCTTTTTAGAATCTTTTAGTTTCATCTAAATTGATTGTCCGTTGCATGTGTTATGAGCTTCAAAAGAAACAGTACCAATTATGTTGGGATAGACTTCCTTGTAACTTATTAACAGTCACTGTAAGCTCAAAATAGCAGAAGTTGTATATTCTATTATGGATATCCAATAATTTTAGGCTATGAACTGTATTCTTAAGTGTATTATCGATTATCTGTCAGTCGCTTGCTGATTTTTTATATTTAATTTTCTTTTCTGGTGGGTGATTTCAAGATGATATCACCCAAATTGATGATGACCAGGGAATGAATCACTCAGTCGAAGGTCTTAAGAGTCAGTGTGATATTAGTGACAATGCACCTAATGTAGAAGAGCAGTTACATCTACCACAAATATCGTCAGGATTTATTGGCAGTTCAAGATTGGGTGAACAAGGTAAATTTTATATCTAGCTATCATATTAGCCCATTATTTTGGTTTTTCTGTTTCTTGCTTTATTATATAAATTAATCAGATATAAAAAATTACTAGCTGATGGCTCCAGATTCCAGAATATAGTTATTATCTATCCCTGAATATTGATTTACATGTCTTTATCTCTTGTAATTTGTGCTTATCTGTTGTAAGTTTAGTGAGTTTTATAGTTTTACTGCCTAAATTCAGGTCAAGAAGGTATTACTAATGTTGACAAGTTGGCTTCTGAGGCATCTGTTTCCAAAGTTAACTTAGTCAAGTTAACTGTACCTACTGAACAGCCTTCAGTCAGGAGTTTGGAGAAATCAATTACTTCTGGCCAACTTGCAAGAGGTTGCAGTCCATTCAGATTTCTACAAGACTATGCTTCTGATGACAACTCGGAAAAAGATGTTAGGACCGGCGGTGAAAATACAAAATTTTCATTTGGTCCTAATGTAGATAGAGATGTCGGGTCT
Source organism: Adansonia gregorii (assembly GCA_038382025.1). Taxonomy (NCBI): domain Eukaryota; kingdom Viridiplantae; phylum Streptophyta; class Magnoliopsida; order Malvales; family Malvaceae; genus Adansonia; species Adansonia gregorii. The sequence continues at coordinate 5,062,066 of JBBYHO010000008.1, read as the reverse complement.
AGTTTGGAGAATGCTAGGAGTCCCTGCCAGAGTGAAAAGGAATTTGGACCATTCTCTTTATCAAACATTCCATGTGCAGTTGCGAGTTCAGAAGTGGTTGAGGGCACTGTCACAACCTCTATAATAAATGGGAATGAACATGCTGACAATAAACATGTATGTCAAGAGTCTACAAATCATGCTGCATCTGTAGAGGTTCTCCAAAAGGAAAACATCACGGTTGGTGCTAGTGCCGAAGTTGTTAAGTTTAGCACTAGGCAAGAGGAAGAGAATTTGACTCTTGTTTCTCAACAGAAACTAGATAAGTTTGGGCGATTGGTCAGGAATGGTGCTAGTGACAGTGATTCTGATGATTCTCACTATGTCGGGAGACACAGAAGGGGCAGAAGTCGAAGCAGAAGTCGGAGCCGTTCATCTCCAGATAGAAGGAAAAGGAGAATTCCACGGAGGAGAAGGGAGAAGCGAAGCCTATCTTGCAGGTTTTCATTTCATAATGTTTATTTGTTGATTTATGGCTTGGAGTTTTTTTCTTTTTATTTTTAATTAATATTTTAAGAAATATGACATTGTAAAAAAGGTATCTTCCTTACATTGCAATTCTTGTCTGTTTCTGATCTGTCAAAAGTTTTAAATTTCCTGCTTATTGTTTCAGCTGGTCTCCTAGAAATCGTAGAAGCAGGAGCAGGTCTCCTAGAAATCGTAGAAGCAGGAGCAGGTCGCCAAGAAACCAAAGAAGCAGGAGTAGGTCTCCCTATTTACGTCATGCAGAAGAGTTCAGTGGTGAGAATAAGAGAAGAGTAAAGGGACAGATGCAATTCTGTTTTGACTTCCGTCGAGGCAGGTGCTATCGGGGAGTGTCTTGTCGTTATCTGCACCATGATTCTGGTAAGAGTGATGAATCAAGGCGGCAAAGTAGCAAACAACAGTATCTGGCGGTTCCTCACAGTTCTAGGAGTACTATTCATGGCGAGATCCAGCGGATCTCTGAGAAAGCTGTTGATTATGAGCATGGTGAAGTTAGAGGTTCAGAAGTGAAACAGTATGGCAATTTTGTCTCTTTAAGAGATAGGAATACTAATCAGAAAAGAGAAGATTCTGTTGGTGGAGGTGTTCATAATCAAGATAATCAATCAACTGAGTATCATATGGTTAAATCTGAGGAACCTAGAGACATCTCGGCCTCTGTTTTTGAAACACACTTGGCAGAAAACAAGGAGGAATGGCTTAATGTTGTCGCAAATGAGAATTGTCAAGCAGCAGCAGCAGAATCTCACCTCCCATCAACTGTTAATGCCTTGTCGGTAGGCGATATTGATAGACTAAATTCAAGTGGTCATGCTCCTGAGAAAATGCTTATTTCTCTCAAAAAATCTATTGACCAGAAATCTCTCTTCAGTTCTTTAGATCCAGTGAGTCAAAATGCCGATTGCCGGCCTCAACAATCAGATAACTCATCCATATCTGATTCTTCTCCTCATAAAACATCTGCATCCTCGCCAAATAGGCTTCAAAAGAGCAAGGCTCACCCAAATACAATAGAGCTCGATAACCATCCTTCTCATATTGCCTCCACTTCTCTTGCATGCTCACATGGTATAGACAATTCGCATATGGAACAGCTGCAAACTGCATCTTCCATGTTTCAATCTTCAGGGGAAAGTTTTCCGTCATACATGTTACCCAACCAACAGTCTTACTTTGATTTACAGCCTAAATCCTCTTTGACTTCCTTGCCTCCGCCACCACCACCACCACCACTGACACCACAGGATTCAACTGTAACTCCTGGTGCTTCTTCGCATTTTTGGCAGAGTCACTTGCTTCCAATGACTGACTTTGGTTCTCAAATGATCCCAAGACCTTATCCTACCGAATTGCCTGCACATTCTCAGTCTGATGGGTTTCAACAGCGAGCTTATCTTCCAATTCAGGAAGCTAATCAGCCTTTCTTGCATGCTTCTTTACCTATGTATAACCTGCCTATTCAACAACTTGGAGCTCCTAGAATGTTGGGAGATGATGGTTTAATGCGTCCTTCAATGCAGAATATGATTACTTCAAATTCCTTTGCTCAGGGCAACACTCACCCTCATACTATGGCATTTTCTCAACGGTTGGTGGGAAACAAAATGCAACCATTTCCCTGTGAGAGTTTGCTACCGGGTGGACTTTCTAATTCATCCTCATATATTCATCCATATACACAGCAGCAACAACCTTCACATGGTTTGCACCACCCTATGGTTGACGGTATTTATAATCTCGCTGGAAAGATGAATTCTTCATTGAAAGATCCACCAGATATTCGGGATGGAACATCCCACCGTGTTGATACTGGAGGATCAACTGGTTCAACTTTTCCTAATCCATATGCACCTACTCTTGACCAGCCAATAAATTCCAAATACCATTCCGATGTTATGCAAGAAAAAGGCACAACCTACAATAACACATCTTTCAGTTTGACTCATGCTTCAGTTGATGGGAGAGGGATTGGATCAGAACAGGCAACTTCCTCACCCAATTCGTCCAGGGCTGTCGGGCAGAATTTTTCAAGATCAGCTGGTGACCAGTATGATCCACTCTTTGATAGCATTGAGCCGTCTACAAGGTCATCCAGAGATAATAATCAAAAGTTAGAAATGACAGGTGACTCTGGCTTCTTATTGGGTCTTAGTGGTTCCAACAAACCATTGGATATGGAGGAAAAAAATAATAGGAAAGATGCTGAAGCTGTTGCTTCTGCCGCGTCTGCAGATAATGAAGAATTTGGTGAGATTGCTGATGCTGAAGTTGGTGCTGTTGAGAATGGAAGCCCAAGTAATCCAGTTGAAGTTAACTTGGCTGCTGGTGAGATTGAGATCGATCAGATAAAGTCTCCGGGGAAGAGCAAGAAGAGCAAAGATTCCAGATCAATGAAGCTTTTCAAGGTTGCTGTTGCAAATTTTGTAAAGGAGGTTCTGAAGCCATCATGGCAACAGGGTAATATCAGCAAGGAGGCTTTTAAGACTATTGTCAAGAAGACTGTTGATAAAGTATCAGGAGCTATGAAGGGACACCATATACCCAAATCTCATGCAAAGATTGATCGATACATTGAGTCATCTCAGCGGAAATTGACGAAACTTGTGATGGTAAATTCTCATTTCATGTTTTTTTTCCCTCTATTAATGCTGAAATTAACATAGCAAGGGCCATTTTACATGTAGTTTTCCAGTTGGGCGCACTGAAATTTGTTTGGGTTTATGTTGATTTTCGTTTTATTTGTTGTGGTTGGATTGTTTTTCTTTAAGAAACTTGCTTGGAATCAACTTGAAGGTTCCTTCTAACCCACATATGATGCAGTAGAGAAGACATAGTAATGTTTTGTGAGTATCTGTGTGTGGAGACATGCGCCTAGTTTGCAAAGTATTGTCTGTTTGAGCTAAAAATCTCATGATTTTTTCCTACAAAATGTGCTTTTTGTGGGGTAAAACTGTGAAGCCTTCGGGTCAAAGCAAACAATACCTTTTGGATTGAGTATAGGTCTCTCATGGTTTTCATCTACAAAAAGCTTTTCACAAGAATAGTTTAAAGTGTGTATATATATATCACATGTTAAATTCTTTACTAATCCGTTTGGGAAGTTTAAGTTTTGGCTTTTGTTTCATAAAGTTTCATAGAGCTTTTAAACTATTGGCTGAAATGTTGAACTGTGCGCATCCTTGCATTTTTTAAATGGCGTGACAGTGATGTTTTAGAATTTCAATTTGGTAAAAAAAATTTCCCCATCATGTTTTGCAGGGTTACGTTGATAAGTATGTCAAAGTATAAGATGGGCATCGATTTCAATCCCTGGTATTTTCAACGGTAAAATGTTTTAACTAGACTCGTTAGTTTCTTTCTTTCTTTCTTTCTTTCTGGTCCTTGAGGTTCCGGACCATATTCCTGTGCCATTGAAGCTTTGAAATGTGATTCTATTTCATGGCAGTGTTTCGGGAAAGGATCGGAACTTCCGAGTTGGTGATGATAGAAAGTTGGTTTGTGTAGTTCTATGGAAGATCCAGAAATGTGTAAGTAACGTTCACAAAAAAAAAAAAAAAGGGGTTCTGTAGCATTTTGTTCGTATATTATTATTCCCCACTTGTAGATTATCCAGTCTTTGACGTTGGCTATGCCAATGTGATCATTGTCAAGGTGAAATTCATGTTTTATTAAGAAACTTATTTGATGACCTAGAATTTACTACATTTCATTAGCCAATTATGTTGTTCAATTTATCCACAAGGGTAAACTCCAGTTTTTGGTTATATGGATTCTTCAATATATTAAATCTTGAGTAGATTCACGACATACTAAAGCCGGACATTAGAATATCTGAACTCTTCTCGTTTGATAGCTTGAGCTACTCAAGCTCGAGTTTGGCTCATTTGAGCTCAATCCATCAACCCATCGCTGTACTTTGTTTCTGGAGCAAACCAAAGCAAAGCTCTTTGTTATTGAAAGAGGAGAGTAACACTTGGAGGAAGTTTCCAATTCAAAGCGTCACCAGGACCAATCGAAACTTTATATTTGTTTTTCTTATAATAACGGTAGTGCAAATTTGAATATTTGTAATTATTTAATCTGTTTTTTAGGGATTTGAGTATTGCGGTTTTAGAGCAGATTCGGATTTGGATAGTATAATTATAATATGTAGCATATGCGATATGAATACTCGGATATATATTATTTAAATTTGCGTTACTTTTACGGATAATGAATTTTGATTTGAAATTGACTATCCAATTTTACATTATTTTTGCGAATAATAAATTTAGATATTTGAATTTATTATCCGCAAAATTTTATGATTGTCAGTAACTTGAGCGTTTCAAAAGCCGGGGATATATTCTTGCAACCTGGCAAAGAAGAACAAACGATTTAGAAAGAATTAGCGTTTTATTAAACAAATTAATCGATTTTTTATTTTTCTTAATCATTAATCAAATCGAAATTATTTAGTTAATTTGGTCAATTAGTTGAACTAATTGAAATTTTGATCTTTCTACATTAATAAGTTAAAATTACAAGTATAAAATATCAAATTTATAATTTTTTTAATTTAAAATAAATATGATCATCCAATAAATATTCAAATGATAAATATAAATAAAATATACATTAAGCAAAAGGCTTGAACAATATAAAACTTAAATTTAATAAAGACTAAAAATATCATATTTTATATATATTTCATAAACCTAATAGCATTAAACACGATTACATAAATAAGATATATATATATATAAAATAATAAAAATATGATATGATACAAAAACATATCTCAAAATATATGTAATGTAAATTATTAATATATTAAAATTTATATAATAAAAAATATACTAAATACGATTACGACACAACAAGATAGATAAATACAAGCATTATCAAATTTAATATTTGGAATAATTTAATCATCCGATGATTGAGTAGAATAAAATTTTGATCCATTAATTTAATTAAAACAGAAAAATGAACGTCTCTAAAAAAGAATTGTGCTTGGAGATAGAGAGGCTTAAAAGCCAAGAAATCAAAGTGCAAGCTGGACGAAGACGGGAATGGCGTGAAAATCTCGCAGCGGCCTGAAAATTTCGCTGCGCAAGCGAAAAGTCGTGAGGTCGATCCTCACCTGAGGCTTTTTTTATTCATTTTTTTGATCAATGGGGGGCTTCCCATTTACCTTGCATTGGGTCTGTGCTAAAATTGATTTTTCTGTAGTGGGTCATAGCCCATATGAATAGATATACACAATGGGGCCCATTTTATTTATTATGCATTGGGTCTGTGCTAAAATTGATTTTTACTTATTGGATCACAGCCCATAATAATATATCTACACAATTATTTTGATGGATGCTTTTTGCATTTTAGTGTTTTATTTTTTTAATAAACAAAAAATTAAAGCATAAGTAGGTTTACCTTTTCACAAGTCCAGTTAATTAACATTTATAGACACTCATTAAGGATTATTTTATTATTTTAAAATTTTTATATTTAATACATTTCTTATTAAATTTAGCAAAAATTCCCTTATATATAAAACTAAAAAGTAAAAAACAGGAAATAAGATACATGTGGACCCATAGTTTCTCAAATTTGGGGAAATTATTTCATCTATTGTTAATAAAATTCAAACTCCACAAATAGATTTAATAAGATGACATATGTTCTTGTATAGTAAAATATATTAAAAATTTTACAATAAATAAAATTAATCAATTATTTAATCTCACTTGTAAAATTTAAAAAAGATAATAAATAAATTTACATCATATTATAAATGAAAATTAAAATTTAATCCGCTATATATGTTTTGATTGATATTTGTTATTATGTTTTTATATATAACAAAAAATTCATTAATATAAACACTCATGCTGACATCCATCTGAAGATAAGATTTTATAACGCGCATATAGCCATTATACTTTTAGATTAAATATAAATTTTCAATATTTACCGCTTTACCGTGGCATTAATTTAATCATTGTCACTCAATAATAATACACAAATTCAATATTTCTTCTTTGCATGCTGATAGTTTTCATGGCAATCTTGTCTTTTTATTCCTTGTGTAATTTGTCCCTTTTTTTTTGGGGTAAAAAAGCCATGGAATAAGAAAAAACATTTCTCGAATTTTAACTCTAAATCTACTAAATATCATGTTTTAAAGCTAGTTACATAACTAAATTGGTTAAATCCCAACTTTGCATTGCTGGGCTGGAGTTGAAACACGACAATATTTGACACACATAAGGTCACAAAAAAAGACATGACACGAATATATTCTTATAATCTATGTAATATAAATTATAAATATATCAAAATTAATATAAATATAAAAAATCTTAAATACGATTATGATATGATAAATTATACGAATATAATACGAATACACGAATTACTAAGTCACATAAGGACTCTGCTTTAAAAAAACAGGGGAAAGAAAGAAGAAAGAATCCAATTTAGTTTTACAGCGAGAACAAGAAGTCATCTGAATTTAATAAATTACCATTGTTGTTCTCTCCCCCCAGAAGATACTTTCTTTAGCTTTTGGTGCTCACAAATGGCAGCTTAAATAAAGTTTCCACATCTATCCCAAGCATTCAAAGCTTTGAAATATCTCTAAATTATACACAAAACAATAGCCCAAGGAGAGAAGAAAGCAGAATGATTCTCACGCTGGAGTAAAAAGATGGAGCAAAGGAGGGAACAAAAATCAAAACAAAGAGAGTTGGCCCTTAATTATTTTCTTCTGGCAGGAAAGCTAATAGAAACCAGATGTTCATCAACCTACTATTGTGATGTTACAAAAATTAGGACCAGATTATTACGTTTAGATAAATCATACATGCTTGAAGGAGTCAATCACATCATCGATCATTCAACTGTGGTCACATCCGGGATTAAACAAACATGTTGATTAACAGAATAAGCCAAACAAAATAATCACAAATCCAGGCAACTACACTTATTAATGTTGGAAACCACATCCTCTTTTTTAACTTCAACGAGTCTCAAGAAATTGATATGTTTAACATGGCCTGCATTTCTTCAATGATAAGCTACCAGGAGAGTGAAACAGAAGGAACTGGTGCACATTAAATTTTGCCATAGGTTTTCAGATGCCTGCTCACATGCCAAAAAACATTTTTAAAATCAGTAATATCAAACTGGTAACAACAGAAGCATAAGACACAATCTATGTTGCTCTGATTCTTCATTTTTCTTGAAGTACTCGTGTCCAACGCATATTTGGACATAGGTATAGAGATACAACCCTCCAAATAGATGGGAAAATTAAAAAAAAAAAAAAACTGATCATATCTATGTGGGACAAATAGTCGTATCCGACACTTAAATGCGAGTCCGAGTAACAGAGGACAGTCTCAATCAGATTACTAGGGCAAGGAATTATATACGGTTAATATAACAAGTAAGCCTTTTCGAACTACATAAGGTCAGCTAAATGGACAATCACTACGCTAATTCATCATTTAGGACCAAATCCTCAGTAAGCTTAGAAAAAGTGAGGTCCTATTTCAAAGGTTCAAATATGAATCCCGGTCGAAACAAAATAAACAAAGAATTTAAGAAATTAAGCCATAAAAGTAGCGATTCCCATATCTTGACTCGCCCGTACTTAAGAATTTATAAATAGTGTTGAAGAATAAAAGGAATTTCTAGAATGTGGCATCCAAGTATGTGAAATGTCACTGGTCCTACAGTCTATGGTTTGTATAAAATCCAAGATATATCAAGCATCCTCCACCAAGATGATAGAACTGCTCAAGCACAATTTACTTCATATATGTGTATATATATAGGGAGAGCAACTTTAGAGATCCGATCTCTATAGAACGTAAATAATAAGAACATGCAGGAGGATCTATAACCTTTTCTACTAGCGAAGTTAGGAATGAAAGTTAGGCTTAGAATCTGACAAAGCTATCACAACAACGATTCATTATTGCCAACATCAATAACTAATATCCCATGTACTTCACCAGCAAATGTGGGACACGAATCTTATCATCTTACCCTAAAAAAAGGGGGCATTATGGCTGCCTTCAAACAATTATAACAGAAGGTTTTTAGGGGAAAACTGTGGGAATCAAAAGTAAATAGCACTTGGTGCATAGGTTAGGGCTTTTCCATATATACTCCCACCCCATGCTGTTCCATAAAACTTGAGCTAAAGTCCGAGGCAAAAATTGACTCATGCTTTTTTCTTTTTAGATAAATGAAGATGCGACACTAAAATGAAAGAAGGGGAAGCTAACCCATGTACAAGGCTAGTTGTTATACACAACAAAACAGTTTTCACAACATAGATGAATTAGAGGCTAAAGATAAAAGTTTTTTTTTTTTTTTGGAAAGGCAATATGCATGTAAAATAGGATCACTTTTCTTGCACTTCTTTTGACATGGCATGATGAGGTTTAGCAAGATAAAAGTATCAAAGTGTTTAATGAGTTAAACCATTTTTCTTTTTCCCAAAGAAAAAGAGAGAAGCGCGGACATTTTGTCTTCCATTACAACATTATTTCCTACCTTCCTTTGAACCCAATCCCATCACTATGAATTTGATGCTGCTAACCATAATCCCAATTTTGCCATATGAAGAAATGCACTGTCAAAAATCCTGTGCATCAAAATACGTTTTTACAAGATCTCATAGAAGTATAGGGCATTGCCTTCAAACTTTAACATCCGTATACCGATATTTAAATCTCATGATAAACCTAATCCCACCCAAAATAAAACTTTCTTAATCCTCATACAATAGGAAAACCTTTGAGACCACATAATTCAGAATACCACTAGCATTCTCAATCTTAAGCACCAAATCACTACCATTCAAATTCATATCCACTGGAACCATCCATCCTCATCAAAAACATTAAACAAATTAATTTCCCACCTTCCCACCACATTAATTCCTATCTTCCTTTCAACCCAATCCCATAACTATGAACTTGATGTTGCTAAGACATAATCCCAATTTGCCATATCAAGAAACGAATCGTCAAAAATATCTAGTGCATCAAAATATGTTTTACAAGATCTTGGAGGAGTATAGGACATTGCCTTCAAACTTTAACATCCGTATACCAATATTTAAATCTCATGATAACCCTCATCCCACCCAAAACAAAACTCTCTTAAGCCTGATACAATAAGAAAACCTTCAAGACCACATAATTCAGAATACTACAGGCACCCCCAATTTTAAGCACCACATCAACACCACTCAAATTCATATCCTTTGGAACCATCCATCCTCATCAAAAACATTAAACTAATCAGTTATCTCCCATCTCGCCATGAAACATTGTCTAAAACTCAGAGAGAGAGAGAGAGAGAGAGAGAGAGAGAGACAGAGATTTCAGCTTGAGTGCTTGACCCTAATTAATTCCCTTGAACTCGAATAAAAAAACACTTCACGTTTAGACTCAGAACTCTAAAGCCTTGAACAACTAATCGAACAGGCATCATATTAATCTAAAATTAAAAAAAAAAAAAAAAAAACAAAAGCAATAAATAATCTTAAAGTCATCTAGTTCCAATACCTTACTTCTGCATTACTCATATATTAACTCAAATCAAACCTCAATCAAATTCCATTGAAATCCCAGTTGCACAAAAGCCCTAATCATACATATTACATACAAATAGTGAAAAACCAATCATTACTCACATCTCAGAACAACAAATTAACCAATACCCAAATCTTTAAAGCATCTAATGCATCAAGAGAGAGAAGGAAAGCGAAAAGGACAAAATCCACAACTCAAAACATCAAAAATAGCCAAAGAGTGCCTCATATTAAAAGAAAAAATAAAGGAATTTCCAAAATCTGACCTATTTCTGGTAACCTCCACCAACGGCATTCTCATCCTCTTCAACTTTAGCAGTCAGGTAGACCTTAGGAAAATCGTTGACATCAAAGGTCTTCTCTTTCATCATGTTCAGCACGTCAGCTTTCTTCAAGATACTACGGCGGATAGGAGGGCGGTCGCGGCGTTGATCGCGGGTGTAATATTTGATGTCGAAGACGGTTTCAGGGTCGGACGTGGGGACGATGGGCTTTTGCAAAATGGTGGCGGGGCAGCGAATACGGTACTCCGTGGCTTTTGGCAAGGCGTTCTTGTATTCTGGGTCGGCGCAGGGTCCGGTTATCTCCCATGGCTTCTTGATGTAGCGCTTCAGGTTTTGGAAGACGGAGCTGCTAGTTTTGGACGCCATTGTTAATTTTAAGTCTCACCAGAAGAAATTGAGAGAGTGGCTCAATTGGGCGAAATGTCCAGAATCGAGAGCTTTGGCCTTTCTCTCATACTCTTTTTTTTTTATCGGCCAATATTAGTTTATTTGTTAAAAATAAAGGGTTAATTTAACCACTTTAAAAAATTAATTTAAATAAGTAATATATTATAAATTACTTTGTATTAATATTGTTAAATAAAAATTAATATAATATTTAATATGTAATAAAGTTGTAATAAGTAATAACAAGAGAACGGTATTGTTTTTAAATGTCATATGTCACAATTGAGTTGAGTATTAAATGTAACGATATTAAAATAAAATATATATATATATAGTTGACAAAATTATATACAAATATATAGTATAGGGACTATTCATGTAATTAATCCAAAAAGATATAATAATAAGGCAGTCAGGTGGGACCTTGGCTTGAAGTTTTTAATTTTTTTTGTTTTAATTGTAATTTGATTTGATTTTTAGATTTGAATATTATTTAAAATAATATTAAAAATTTTAAATTTAAATATTTTTTATTATATGAGAAGTGATATAAGCCAAAAAAAATACGGTTCAATTAACAAAAATAAAACTTAAATCCAATTCAATATATTTCGAATCAGATGAGATTCTTAATAATTATATGCTAAAAACATGTTAATTAAATAATTAAATAATAATTAAATAAATTTTAATTAATTTAACAGACACTTATTCATCGGATCAAGAAAATAAAAGAACAAAACATTTTCTTTTAAATTTTCCGAAATATGGATTCAATTGGGCTTTCAAAAACAATATTTATCAAAAAAACTTTTAAATTATTATTAATACATTATGAAAATATATGGTTAACATTTGATTTCATCTTAATTATTATTTAAATAATTATTATTTAACTTTAATTATAAAATAATAAATATTAATAAAAAAATTTTATTTTGTCATTAAACTGTTTACTTTGTCTATTTTTTGAATGACTGTCTTAATTGTTTTAGATATGAAGAACTATGGCCATGCATTTTATCTCTAAGAGACTTTACTTTTAGGGGTGGGTTTGTTTGCTGTCTTGTTTTAGCTTTGTGGTTTTGAAATTGCTTGGAAACTGTTAGTATTGTATTCTAATGGTCTAGCGCTAGTATGGAGAACTATCAAATTACTATTTTTTAACATAAACATTTCTTAGATTAGTAAACTAGCTTTATGGTGAAAATGATTTTTTTTTTTTCTTACATCTCTAAGTCTTCATGTTCAGCTTTATGTCTGCTAAAGTTGTCTAGGCTGTCGAAATATCTTGCATTTTGTTTGTTGAACTTTCGACCTTTTTCTTATGCAAATATTGTTTTGATTAATACTCTTATGCTTAGGGTTGTTTCTAAATTTTGACTAAATAAAGTTTCATTGCTTGGATTTTTCATTTTTCTTAAAGTATCTATGTCTAACAAATTTTCAAATATAGGTACGGGAATATGACCATCTAAGTATATGAAAAAACTTTTAAAAAATTGAACATACTCGTATTAGACACATATATGTGCCTGATACTAACAGCCGAGTCTGAGTAACATATACTTGTGTCCTATACATTTTCGAACATATGTATGAGGGTATGACCCTCCAAATATATAAAAGAACTTTTAGAAAGATTGAATATACTGGTATTGGACACATACCTTTGTCCTATACTCTCACCCGAATCTGAGTAACATACAAATAAAGTACTTTTCTATGGTGTTCATTTTATGTTCTCATGAAAGATGGGGCACCATTTCTTATCATTCATTGTAATTCTGCAGTTGATAGTCTTTATTTGATGTTTAGTTATTGATTCCTTGAAACTATGTGCAGATGGCCATGCAGGAAGGAAGTCCTGCCTATAATCCCGGTGCTCAAGTTGTTGGAAATGCTTTTGTGGTGTTGCCATATTCTTCACCAATCACGGAATCTGGTGCATAGATTTTATCAAGATTCTAGCCATTTAAGTAGGCCTGATATGTATGGCAACATGACAACCATAACAACCATGCAAGTAGGTCTGTTAGGAGTTAAGATAGTTTCCGATACGAATTGGCATGAGCATATTGTTTTGAAGAACTTAAAATATATGGCCCCTTTTCATTTTCTACCTTTGTTTTTCCTGTCTGCTTTAATCTAGCTTGGCGCTGGAGAAGCAGTTAGACTAAGTTGATAACAAGTTAGTAAGGATAATTGCGAAGTATATTTGTAATATTTTTTAGCTGAGAAGTTCGCTTTAAAAGGTATCGGCAACAATGAAACCTTGGGTGAAGCTTTGTATGTTTAATCGTAGTAATGGACTTTTTTTTTCAATATTTTGATATAATAATAATAATATTTGATCAACATGAATAGTCATTTTCTTTTAACTGTAATCTAGCTTGAACATGGTTTTGAATGACGAGTGCACTGATATTTGCTTTGGAGCGGGCAGTTAATGAGAAGGTATTATCGCTGAATTATGAGGACTATACAGCGGAGATAAAAACTGCAGATGCTTAGGACTCTTTTGAGAAAGGGGTTATTGTACTGGTAAGTGGATGCTTAACTGTGGAGGACAATGTGAGAAAGAAATTCACACAAACCTTCTTTCAAGCTCCACAAAACAAAGGCGACTTTGTCTTAAATGATGTTTCCAGATATTTTGAAGGGACAGAATTGCAAAACTCTGTTCCGATTAATAGCATCAGTGAGCAGGCTTCAACATCTGCCTCGACACCAGAACCAGGTTTGACCTGATTCTTCTCTTCTTATGCAGTACGGTTATATTTGCTTTACGCTCAAATCCCGGAATTGCATTAACTTTTGCTTCCAGAGCCCACTGAGGATATGTCTCTAAGGGAACATTAACTTACTCAGAAAGGAAGATATTAATAATGGTGATGAAGGTTATGGCCCCTCAGACAAGGAGGAAGCATCGGTAGTTGAAGAAGAGGTTGTTGAACTGCAAAATGTTACAGGTCAGAACGAGAGTGTAGGGGCCGTTGATTCATCTCCTGTGGCTCCAGAGGATGCTCTCAAAAAAAAATGAAAAATCATATGCTTCAATTGTGAGTTAACTTTAATGATTTTTTTTTTTCTTTTTCTATGCATGCTTTAATGGCTCTTTTGATTGAACTTACTACTTTATATTAGGTCAAAGTAATGAAAAGTAATGCAGCATCCACTCCAGTCTATGTTCCTACCAATAATGTGAAGGCAGCACCTGCGGACCAACAGTCGATTGCTTACGCAAAAACTGCTCCAGCAGCAGAAGCAGGAGTACCCAGCAGTGATAATGCACCTGAAAGTAGCAATGACAATGAGGAAGGTAATTGCTAACTTCATTTACAGAATACTCTCATGATAATAGAGGCACAGCTGTTATCTTTGTCGATGAAGTTAGATTCATAATGAAGAAATTGATTAAGGTGTGAAGAAGGCGTACTTCATTTGGCATGGTTAATGTTTATGTCTTGTGATTTTCTCTTTGATATGTCCTCATGCATGTTCTTTCTTTTTCTAAAATATAAACTTCATTTACTTTTCGAAGCTGAAGGACACTTTACATACGTACGACATTTGCCTCACAACACAAAACCTCAACAACTTGAGGAGGCACTCGAAACATTTGGGCCCATTAAGCCTAACGTCATCCAAGTTAGAAGTAGTAAGGTTTTAACTCACATGTCAATTTGGGCTCGTCCTTCCTAGTTGACATTTCTAGTTCAAGTTCTCAGTTCTTGCTGTTTTGTGATTTCTTGCCTCCTGCAGCAGGGATTCACTTTTGGTTTTGTTGAATTTGAGACTGCGAGTTCAGTGCAGAGTGCACTTGAGGCATGGTCATACATTTTATCACTCATGTTATAAATCTGGTGCAGTATGACCACCGTCATAAGTCGCTCTTCCATTCGATCACGTACACGACATTTCATTAGTCTATAAAATATATGCCATATGTCTGACTGCTAAGTCATTCCTCTGAAAATTATTGTTTATTCTCATGGTGAACTGAAAGGGCAATTTACTTATTAATGGGGTTTAAGATCTTCAAGTTTAAAGTCATTTCTAACGTCCCCAATCCCATAACCGATAACAAATTACTACTAAAATACAAAAACAAGAGACAAGAAATAAAACCCTGAAACTAGATCAATGTCTTCTAAGTGACAGTATAATTGGATAGTTCACTGGAAAAGTATCCGATAAGACAATTTTATCTAGAACTTTCTTCAAGAAAACTGTACCTTATTCTGTTGGTAATTGAATCAGCTGGTCTAAAAGAATAAATCCACCTTCATATGGTTTCTCTTTCTCCCCTTCTCTCACTCTTGGACAGACACGAAACAGGACCTTTAGTTTGTACATTTAGATCTGATATTCTCAATAACCTTGTATTAATTTTTTTTCTCGTTATACCAATTTGCTGCCTTGTTAATTAAGTTGTGAAGTTGAAAGCTTAAAACAATTGAATGTTAACTGGTCTTTTATGAATAGAAAACCTTCACGTTAATGGATCTATTCGGTCTACTCTAAGGTCCTAAATCGAAATCAGGACCTCAATTTTACATTGAAATTGTGGAAATGTTATTGGAGATTAGGTGATACTTCCTAAATGAACATTGCAATTAACCTGCATATCACAGTTTGTCAGGGATCAGATCAACTGCGTATATAACATTTCACTTTTCCTTTTTCTTTTGAGAGGAGGAGGTGGGTCTTGTACTTAAAAATCAAAGAAATGACATTTAAACAGATTGCAGGCACTTTAGTTGGATACCAATCGCGTCTCCTCTGGTATTTCTTTTTTCTTTTTTTAATCTCAAAAAGTGATGATTGTTTGTTACCAGCTTTTTGCTTAGTTCAACCTCGAATTATATCGGTAGAGGCACAATCATAGTTCTTTGTCACCTACTGCATGATGATTATGAAATGTTCTTTTGGCCATACAATGAGCTAAGAAGAATCCGTAGAGTTTCTTTAAGAATATTTTTATGGTTATGCTGAATGCATTTCAGGCTTCACCAATCACAAGTGGGGAACGTCAAGCAGCTGTGGAAGAGAAGAGGGCAAATACTCAAGGTAATTAAAATTTTATATGGGAAATATGCATTTTAGATGCTGAAATTTTTTCAAATTTTTTGTTCTTTTTCCTAATGGTATTGTTTTGCATGAATTGAAGTTTTATTTTATCCAGTGATAGGACTGAACTTAGGAAAGATAATCTCAAATAGGTGACTTCCGTGCGATATGACCCGTATATCAGGCCATGCACGGTAAGAAGAGGCTTAGTTTGTTGTAGTAGCTTTAACCCTTCCTCATATTTGTTCGTTGTCGGTGTTCTCACCTTGATCATATCCAGTGTTCTTTCAAAACTTGATATAATCAGGGATTTCCATCTAATAATTTTAGCTAATTTGACTGGAAGTTTGAAACCTGAAATCGATGCCGTCTGAAAAAATATCAAGCTTGTGGAGCTTGATCTATTTAAATTTATTTTCTTCCAAAATATAATATATATGTATGTATGTATGTATTTCGTTCTAATGGGAAGTACTTGAAGGTTGGACTGGGATAATAACTTGAAAAAAAAAAATCCTGCTTTTTGCAGCTAGTAGCAGTGGGAGACCAAGGTATTCTTCAGGTAAAGTCCGTTTTCGGAGATGAAAGTTTCAGAGCTCGAGGGAACTTTGGCAGTGGCCTGGGGGGAGGCAGTGGCCGGAATGAATTCAGAAGCCAGGTTGAATTTTCCAGACGACCAAAGGGTTCAGGCGGATTGAATGGAGACAATTATCATAGAGGGATAAGCCGAACGTAACGGGCGGCTGCGAAGGGCTGGCTAAAACATGATTGTTGATTCTTCTATTTCTTCTGGGCAGTAGCTGAGAGAGGTGACCAGATGTTCTATGGCTCTTCTTTAACTTTTATATATATATATATATGGGAAAATCGTAGGTTATTCAAGTAATCTATTCAGGATTCTTTGATGGAAATTTTTTGGGTATTATCTTGATATGTTCTTCGGCCTAAAATCTTTCCTTTTCACGCACACTTGTTAGTGTCTATGAAGTGGAAGCCTGAACCATTTGGGTTTTTGACGAGGCTGCTGTAAGGCATTGTCAGTGTAATTCCCTTGCAAAAATTATTTTAAAAAAATAATATTTAATTGATTTAAATTTTAATTTTAATTTTAATATTTATAATTAATTTTTATTCAAATTTTGATCTCAAGATATATTCGTTCATTTTTAAAAGCCTCATAATTTACGGGTTCTGAAAGTCAAATTACTTATTTAATAATTATATTCAACAATAATAATAATAATAATAATAATTTATTTTAAATTTAATTATAAAAATATATAAATTTTAATATAAAAATATTATTTTAATAATAAAATAATTAATTAAATAAAATTTTGGGCCAATCCAACCATGGATAGTTCTACTTCGAAGTTTGATTATATTCCTTTCCAATTTGCTAAATTAGATATAATAAAGAAACATGATATTTAAAGAATATCAAGTTTTTGACATTGGAATGTGAAGAAAATATGTGTAAAAATTAAAATTAAAGACACAAAGAGATAACTTTTACAAAGAAAAACGGATAAAACCTATGATATTAAGTTTTGATAAATTTAATATATTTATTAATTTTATCTTAAAAATAAAAAATTTATTTTTGTATATGATAATGGAGGTGTCAATTGGACAGGTTCGTGTTCGAGTCAGATCATTTCGAGTTCAGATCGTTTTAAGGTTAACTTTTTTATTTAAATTTATTTTATTGTTAGATGTAATAATTTTTACATAATTTAAATATTTACATCTAATAATACATTATTAATTTTTTATTATTTTAAAATAAGCTTTTCTTATAATAAATTTTTAATTTTATTTATATATTTAAATCAATATTTGTTAGCATAAAAAATATAAAATTAATTTGGTTATATAAAATCAATTTGTTAAATAATTTATTATAATATGATATATTATAAATTAATCATATTAATATATAAAATAATTGATTTTATGAATTCTAATTTTAACATAGAAATAAATTATAATTTATGTTACTCATGCATATAAATATAATTATAAATACTAATAATTAAATCAAAATAATTAAATAATTATGTTTGAAGAATAAATAAAAGCACAAGATTGTGGTTTAAACCTAGTAAAATAATAAAAACTAATAAAATAATTGAAATTCATATTAGTGACAACAAATATTAATTTTCTAAATAAGCTTATAAAAAAATATTTTTAATTATATTTATATATTAAAATCACACCAAAATAGTATAAAATTAATTTATTGTATAAAATCAATTTATAAATAATTTTATTTTTAAAATTATTAAAATGATAATAAAGTTTACACTATATAAAAAAATTATTTAATTTTAATTTAATTATTTTTTATTTTTAGTATTGAATTCGAGTTTGAGTTCAGGTCAGTCTAAGATATAAGTTTTTTCGAGTTTAAAATTTTTTGAATTCAATCATTTTAAGTTCGGATTAATTCAAATTTAAATTTTTAATATTTTAATCAAATTAAGTTCAAACTTTAATTTTTTTTCAAATAAATTTTTAAATTCAAATTTATCGTATCACCTCTATATAACAATATAATTTTTAAATTTATAAATAAAATTAAAAAATTATGACATATTTTATTTTATTTTTTTCTTGATGGTTTTTCTTTCCCACGTGTTAGCTGGAGTTGAAAAAGGATCCACCTTGCTCTCAAACAATGAAACCCTAAATCCCAACTCTCCCCCTTAAAGTTCTCAGAGACAACTTCTGATTTTGAAGGCAAAAAACTCTTCTTCTTCTTCTTCTTCAGAACAGCAATGGCGGACACTTTGATCTCTCTCGATAAACTCAAAGCTCTCTGGCACTCTCAGGTCCACAATGAAGAAAACTGGGCTCACAATATGGTATCTCATTTTTTGTTCTTTACTTATCTTTTATTCTTTTCCTTTCATAGTTTTCAACATTTTTTGGGGGGATCTGTCGTTTGATTTAGTTGCGGTTTAATGTGATTTTGATTTTATGATATGATATTGGGTTTATTGGAATTTGCTTACAAAATTAGATTTTTACTCAACTGATCTAGGAAATGGAAAAAATAGGGGAAAAATAAGAAGAAAATGAATGTTTTGGTTTTGAAGAATCAAACTTAATTGGCAACCATGATGGGATCACAAAGCCAGAAGTTATACATGGTTGGGACAAGTCAATGGAAAGTTATTGAAAGCTATGTTGCTCTGACTTTTCATTTTTCTTGATTACCCCTGTGTGACACCTGTTTTCAATACATATCCGGACTTAAGTACGAAGATATGACCCTCCAATTTGATGGAAAAACTTAGAAAAAATTGAACTAACATGTTTCACACATGCTTGTATTCGATACTCACGCTAAAGTCTGAGTAAACATGGATTGGAAGTCTGGAAATTGTCATTATTTGGGACTGGAAAATATATGGCATGATCTCCATCTGTGCATGAATTGCTGTGACTTTAATCATTTCCGATTGGAGATTACGTAAATGTCTCTCACTGTCTTTAACTTAGTTTGTAACTGAAATCCTGGATTTGGCGAAAAGATTTCCCCATAGGTGTAAATTGTGGGGGAATATAAGACACAGCAACAGGAGAACCTAAGTTAACCTTATAGAGTCCGGAGAGGTCTTTGGCCATGACCAACATGGAGACAGATTTTGTGGGGGATAACTAATGCCTCCATTAGTTGGATTTGTTGTTTACATAATTTACTCTGTTTTTCGTTCTTGGGACAAGTATTGGTTTTTGTGGCCACATTATTTATCACTTGATTATGATCTCAGGCGTGATTGGCTTTGTTGGACACTTTCCTAGAAGGTGTCCAAAAGAAAATGATCTATAAGCATTAGGGGTTGAAAAGTTTTTGGAAGATAATTCGCTAAAAGCTTTAACCTATATCCTTTTTTCACAAATTGATTTCAAACATCCTGACAACATTTACTCGAGGAAAATTGAATATCATTTGATTTTTTGTTTTTCATCTTCTCTGAAATATGCTACAAGGTTTAGTGAATCCTATAAAAGGTTTGGACTAGATGTCAGACATTGGAAGAATATATGGTGCAGAATGGTGGGTCAATTTGCATGATGTTTTAGGAATGAGCAGCTATTGGCTATAGCATTTAAATATCTTCCTTTTTCCCATCTGAAGTTTTTTACAACCAGCCTTTTATAGGGCCTTTCTGTTTCCGATGTTCAATGTCATGGCATCCATCCTCTAGAATTTTCACTTCTATTGGCTTTGAGTGGGTGTGACCTATGTTGCTCTAACTCTTCATTTTTCATGAAGTATTTGTGTCCGACATATTTTTGAGCATCAGTATGGGTATAAGACCCTCCAAGAACCTTTCAAATACATGGAAAAACTTTGAAAAAAAATTGAACTTAACTATGTCGACACATACCTATATTAGATGCTCACACCCGATTTGAGTGACAGGTGGGGTCACCAAATATCTGTAACAATCTTATGGGCAGTGTTATAAGCTCATAGCTTGCTAACATTACCATGAACACAAATAAATGACTTCTAGTTTAAGATGGCTGTTAGTTTTTGCAGTTTACTCTATCCGCAGAAGGAAATCTTGCATAAATTGCTTTAATGTGTCTAGAATTTTGTGTAGACATGGTAATTGATTTCCTTTTAATAACCCAATCATTTTTAGGTTTTCAAGACAAGAATTTGATTGACGGGGGATTTATGAGCAACATCAATAAGAATATATCCGTTTACATCCGAACTGTGCATTTTAATTGATATAGCCTCTTCTATTTTGCTTAAACATTCTCTCTATGTTACTTGAACTCAAGTGTGAGTGTTGGGCACTAGTATATATCCGATATAGATATGTTCAATTTTTTAAGTATTGTCTTGTATTTGAAGACTTCTTGGAGGGTCATATCCCATGCATACGACCGAAAATGTGTTGGACACATGTACTTTAAGAAACTTGAAAAATCGAAGCAACATAGCTTCTGCCTTCTGTTTATGGTTTGCATTAGAGAAACCAGTGTTCTTCAAGCAGTAGTGAAATTCGAACTTGCTTTAAAAATTTTACCAACTCATCTTATTAGTTACTTCATGCTTGAAATGGAAGCTCTCTTCACTGTACAATCATGTTTCTCTTCTGTTATTTTATTTAATTCACGTATTAATTAAAAAATTCGACCACCTGAGAATGATGTATGTTTTTATGCTGTTTTGCAGAAACTGCTGCGTGCTGCTGGTTTATTTGCTGGATCAATTCTATTAATGCGCAATTATGGTGATCTTATGGCTATATAAGGAATTACCGATCGATTAAGAGCTTCCGAGTAATCTCATATTCTGTTACTCCAATGGCACACAGTAGTGTTTCTCCACCCGAGTATTTTGGAAATGCATGCATTTATTACTTATCGTGCATGAAGTTTCCAAACCTACTCGACAATCCCTTCTGTGATGAACTAAGTTAAATGATGATTGCAAACAGTGTTTAGTAACTTTTATGTAGAGCATGCAGTGATGATATATGCTTCTAAATGTTTTCGAGTTTTGAATGAAATGCACCCCTATTGCAATCATTTGCTGAAATTATTGGTTTGATGATTTGTTTTTAGAGCTTCGATGAATGGCATGTATGGCTTTTAATTTCTTTATAGAAGATTTCTTCCTTAAACATGTTAGTTCTTGTTTTCTTAACCTAATTAACAATGTTAGTGGATGAAGCAGCATCAATTGTTTGAGTTTTCTTCTTTCCTTCCTTTTTTTTTTTGGTGGGGGGGGGGTGTTCTTTATAGAGTATAAATGCATGGTAGTTCTTATCTATGTTGGTGGTTTAACCGGTTCAGTCAAACCGTCCATTAATTGAATAGTAGTAAATTAGTTTAATATATATTTATAAATTTTTCCTTTTATTTAATGAATTTGACGAGATATGAATTTTTAAGGTGTTAGTCTTCTTTTTATATTAATGACTGTTTAGTGTTTATTTAACATGAAAATCATGTTTTAAATATTATTTAAATGACTCGATTGATTTAATCAATTGCATTAAGGATTAAAAGTCTAATCGATTTGATCAATCAATCCGATTTTTTTAACCTTTGGCTCTTAAGAGCTAAATGTACTCCACTGTTTATTTCTTCCTTGTGTTCTGCTTCTTTCTGGCAAAATATAATTTGGCAATTGGTTCACCATTCCTTCTGTCTAAACGAGATATTTATATTTGTAATTTGATTGAGTTTGGCTATTAAAAACTAAGCTAAATTCGAGTAACTTGAACTATCAAACAAACCAAATATCAAGTTTTCTAATGTTTCAATCAGGTAATTCTCGAACTTATTCAATTCTTTCTTTTAATTTTTTAATCAACAATGTTATGTATCTCAATTCAAACCCAAATTTTCAAGCACAAATAATTAAATCTAAAAACAAATAAAAAAAATCAAGCAATTATTTATTAAGTAAATAAATTCAATAATAATTTAATTTTCATCAATTAAATTTTAACTTTAAGAATAAAACCCTATTGGAATTTAAATCATATTTCAAATCACAAATTTTGGAGTTTATCCAGACTAAATTACACCCTAGTAATCTTCCCAAGTCTCATAAAGCTAGGAAAGTAAACATTTTGATCCTATGTACCAAACCTCAGATTATTTCACCATTAACAAACTTGATGCATTCTAACATTAGGTTGTTCTTCAATGTTTAATATATGTTTCCCCTGCTCAAAAAAATTAAGTCAAATCTTCATCTTTCTATATATACATACATATATATATAAGGCCTTGATGTTGGCTGAAAAACCCATCGGAATCTGGAACATGAAATGTATTTGCCTGTAATATAAGTTTCTGAAGATCCAAGAAAATACCCAAACAGATAATTGAAGATATCATTAGGAACTTCTAGATGATTTTGCCAAAGAACATAAACACGGATCAGAATGAAGCAACAAAATGAACTAGTTATAAGTTATAAACCCCAGAATCCAACATTTACAAACAAAAAGGCTGAGATTCTAAATCCAAAAAACAGAGATAAAAACTAGAGAGAATTTCTCATCTTTTTGATTTCTTCAAGCAAAAATCTGGATTCCTCAGCAAAGTTGATTGGAGCAACGGCCCTCACTGTTATCCTTTGCCGCTTTTCACTGTTATACTCATTCTGAGTAACACTGACTCGGAAAAGATGTGGAACCCAAGTAGCTTCCTTCAACTTTTGTTGGTATCCATCAATTTCTCCTTGCTGAAATTCGCAAACAATATCAATGAAAGGACTGTGAGTCGATATTCTACATCTTTGCGTGCATGTACAGATAACATCAAACAAAACCTGTCTTGGGGCCAAGCTTTCATGCTAGGCCAAACCTAGCTCTATTCAGGTTTGGGTAAAAATATGAAATATACAAAGTTTTCAAAGTGCAACTCAACCCAACCCATGAACATAATCAAACTCATCAACTGAGCAACATTTTTACCTCTGACTTCAGCTTATCAAGTTCATCAGCAGAGCATCCAACAATTTTCTCGGCTTCTTCATTGAAGGCTGAAACCCAGGCTTCACCACTTGTATCAGAGATCTTTGACACCATTATGTACCTAAGATATGCCAAGAAAAAATACATAAAATATGTCAGCTAACCTGTCAACTGCATAAAAATTTAATTTTTAAGTTCTTATAATTTTCCAATCTTACCTTAGATTGCACTCTTCATCATTTTTCTGGCATCCTTCACACCAATAGCCAGACCCAACAGCTTCAGTTACTTTCCTGTTGCATGTTTTGCAAGCACGGTACCACATTGCCTGCTCGGGCCTGATCAAGCTGACAAATGCTTTAATACTGAAAAATGCAGGCTGCAGGAAAGATATTTGATTGTTAGAACTGAATTTATTTTCAATTTCGAGGATCTGGCAGTCATCCATGAAGTCAAATTCAGCATCAAATGATACCATTGTTATCAAAATTCAACAGCAATAACATGTTCAACTGCCTTGCGTCTTTTACAGATTAAAACACACCAATCATTTTTATTGCTTTTCTCAAATAGTTCTTAACAAAGAACAATAGCTTATTATAATCCAGTCAACTCCAAGAAGAAATAAAACAATAATAAAGAAAAAGAGTTGCAGTTATTTACACAACTTAATTCAAAGTTGCTTTATTGTATCAAAAACTAAGAGCAATACCTTGTCATCACCCAGAGATGGGTTACCAGTAATATGAGAAAGGGAAACCCTATCAGAATACATAGATCTTGCCCCAGTCTTGGATGAAGGACTCAAACCCGAGCCAATAGAGGCCATGGAACTCTCTTTCCCTTCAGAATCATACCTGCATGGGAATATACTTGTGTCTGAAAATGCTACTTGAAAGGGAATAAAACATTAGTTTCCCAGCAACAATAGCTTACCAAGATCTCAACTTCTTTGCTTCAGGTATATCTGGATTAACTAGAACCGTGCTTTTGCCCAATGTTGACAAAGATACACCTGAAATATCAACACC
Source organism: Adansonia gregorii (assembly GCA_038382025.1). NCBI lineage: Eukaryota > Viridiplantae > Streptophyta > Magnoliopsida > Malvales > Malvaceae > Adansonia > Adansonia gregorii. The sequence continues at coordinate 5,037,705 of JBBYHO010000008.1, read as the reverse complement.
AAGATTTCAGGATAACCATTTTTTATGTAAGATTGCTAGCTTATTCTTTGTCAAAACTCAGAACACATATTTCAGCTTTAGAGTACCTTGAAAATCACTAACTTTGAGTGACTTAATAGCAACTATAGGGGATTTATCAGCAATGTCAAACAACTCCTGGCCTACATTGTTTGCAAGCTCATTCCACAAAGAAACCACCACTGTCTTCTTTCTGGCATCCGGGAAAGTATGGCTTCAATAAATCATAATTAAATAAACAAAACTTATAGCAGTGAAAAAAAGGACACTTACGTTTCATCAGCAACAATCATATCCCGCTTTGGAATATTTTCATTATCACTCTTCCTTTTAATATTTGATACTGAGGTAACACTTTGAACAACTCCAATAATATCTGGAATCCAAGATAAAAGCAAATACCAAGTAAGAATGTAAAGAATCAAAATACAAGTATACAAGTTTGTAAACATCTGGGAAAATTATTCTTACCAACAAGTTCCCGTCCATTAACATAAGGGCCTAACTGATCAATAGGAACAAAGTTGAATTTGGTTTCAGGAATAAATATTTCTTCATTAGAAGCCTCTTCCACCATAGAATTCTCATTCAAAGTCATTTCATAATCATTTTTCACAGTCTTAAACTGCTTGTTTGCAACTCTTAGTGTTCCTTTTGATATGTAATAGACCTTCCCCAGGTGAAACTTTTCATAGAACTTTCTAGCAGCTTCATTAAACATCGTGGCTTGTATTTGTGTACCCTACAATATATCAATCGTTCAATTAATTGGAACCCATTTTTCTGCTAGTTTAGGAAGCTTTATTCGCAGAAGTATAATAAAAGGAAAACATAGGTTATAGGCTTATAGCTTGCTTACATCTTCATCCGTCAACTCAACATTGAAAACACAACCTTCTCCTCTAGCATTCTTATAGGTACGCATGTTTCCCTTGCTAGTGAGACGAACCTTAATCGTCCAATTCCCCTGGTAAGGGTTCAATGAAACAAGAGGATGCACTCTTCTTGTCATTGCCAACCGTGCTGATGGAGCCATACTGAAAATTTGAGAAGAAAAACAACCAACTGTTAGGCACTATCAAGGATTTAAATTGCTTCATATACACGCTTTTAGTCACATCACATTTATGGCAACCATGAATATCAACAGTGTAAAAACAATAAAATATCAGTAATAATGTCACATTACAGTCACTATTTAAATCTCTAAGCACCATAACAAAGTAGATTGAACTTAAAAAAAAAAGGAAAACTTACTTTTCTCGCTGTTCATTTACTATTTGAGCAGCAGATTTGGAAACCATTTCTTGCTTTGGCTTCAAAATAATGCCGGCACCTTCGGTTTTAACATCACTTTTAACCTCATTTTCGAGCTTTGGCTTCTTGAAGACAATGTCAGAATCCTCAGTTTTAACTTCGGCTTTGATTTCTGTCTCGAGTGCAGGAGATACAACCTCACATTTCGTTACAATTAAATACCTGAAAACCGATTGCCCATTTTTGAACATCAAGTTTAAGAAAACTTTAAAATGGAAAACAGTGAGAAGTAATTAGTATTTACTTTTCTGATTTGTTAGGGATGTCATTGAGGGTATAATCAAGAATTCTGACAAGACCCTTGTTCTGGATACTGCCTGAAATGATCTCAGATGACATGTTTGATGGAAATATCGCTCTCACCTTCATCTTCCCATCACTTGCATTAAACCTTCAAATCGAAGATCAACCAAAACAATAATCGGTCATGAAATTTTCAATGGAAATATTTATTATTATTTCTTCAAACAAAATGCATCATTGGTATTTCTTTTTGTAGCTGAATAAACCCAAACGAAAACGACGGAAAAGAATATATGAATATACATATATAAAGTAAATAACGCAGATCTTGCAAACTTAGCTATTAACAAGTTAAGGCAGTCGTTAACAAGTTAAACTTAAAAACCCGAAACCCAGAATTTGTTTTTCTATTAATTAAGTAAAATGGGAAAAAAAACCGAAAAAGAGGGTAACGAAAAACAAAAGATCAAAAAAACGCAAAATTAATTCGTTAAATAAATAACACAGATCTAACAAACTTATTAAGTAAACAAATTACAACGTATCAGGAGGAAAATAAAGAAAGAAAAATTAGGTAGCCATTAACAAGTTGAACGCAAAAACCCAAAACCCAGAATTTGTTTAGCTATTAATTAAGTAAAATGAAAAAAAAAACAATAGATTGAAGAATAGAAAGAGACATACGTGTAGCGGTTGCCGGTGAGCTTGAGATCCAAGACCTGGACGATGGTCTCAGGAAGACCTGAGGAAGAATCGGGAGATGGGTTCGCCAATATCGTTGATATCGCATCTTGGCTCACGGATTTCGCCATCTCTCTCTCTCTCTCTCTCTCTCTCTCTCTCTCTCTCTTTTTCTTTTAGTTGTGTTTGGCTTCTGGGAAAATCTTAGGGATGAATCAAGAACGAGAGGAGCTGAAGGGGATATAAGAGATGGAAAAAAGACCTATTTTTTTATTGAAGAACTTTGGAGGGAGCTTTGGTGTCTTTCTAATAGTTTCCCGCTAACTTCCTTTTTTTTTTTTTTTGAAAATATTACATAAATATTTTCACCGTTTTAGCGGGAATTAATATTTCTCGTTTTGGGGATTTTTTTTTTTTAGGGTTTTTTTGAACTCAGTCGGCTGGCGCCAAAAGTATTCAGTCGGCTCGCATGAAAATCTATTTAATTACTCTTTTACCCCTAAATGAGGCAGATAATTACTACGAATTATATCAACTTGAATTTTGAACATATCTGTGGGCCGATCGATACTAGAGGTTGGCCGAGCTGCCGATCGATATTAAAGGTTTTTTGAGTTGAATTTGGTATGTTCAAAATTTTATTTTAATATTTAAAATAAAATTAAAAATAAAATTAGTTTTATATTAATAGTTATAAATAAATTTAAATAAAAATATTATTTTATTATATAAACAATTACAAAGAGCTTAGAAATGCTCGATCAAATACAGGATGGGTAGGTTGTTGATTCACGTACATGTTTAATACGAATATATCAAAATCAATAAAATATAAGTTATTACATTGTTTGAATTTATATGTTACATTTAAATATGGCATGATACATTCGAATACATAAATTTCTTAATCTAATATGAATAAGTATAGCACGATTATAAATAATAAAATATTTTTATATTGTATTTAAAACTAAATTTAAATGAAAATAATTTTGTTAATCAAATTATTATTTGAGCTAAGATAATTTAGACTTTAAAATCCATGATCCAAGCGAAATCAATCTAAATTTGCACCTTTAATAATCAATCTCATCCGAAAATAAATTAATTAAATAAATCATTGATTTAATTTAATTAGATCATATAAGATATTTTGAGGTTTGGTGGTAGCTAAATTGTTTATTTTTTCGGCCTTAGCAATGTTTTAATATTTGTAGAACCAATTTCATTTGTCCACGCATTTTACCGTTAAAAGCTTTTTATGACATATAATATTATTTTATGAACCACGAATTTAAAATTTAATTTAGTTGATTTATATAATAATTAACATCTAACAAGTTTAAAGCTCAAATCTCGTTATTTACGATCATTTCTTTATCCCAATGATATCACCAAAAGAAAAAAATTATTAATTTAGTATTCGTATTTTATTACATCATGCATATTGACATTTTGAATTAACACCATTAGCCGAGCGATAATATATCATTCAATAGTTAATTAAAAATTTACATGTGACAATATTATATTATCAATATCACATCATTATTAGAACCAAAAAATATTGATTTTTTTTACACCGACGTAACATTTTTGTTTGCCACGTGTCAAGAACTATGTTGATACATGAGATTAATATGTACGATAAAACTGAAGTTAAAATACCAAATTGACATTTTCTTCTTTAGAGTTCAAAATAAAAATGGATCAAAGCACATAGACCAAATGATTTTTAAATTTCCTTTTATATAGATGTTGTCAAGCTCAAACTTCAGTGAACGAAATTAAAAAATCCAACGATTTTATCAACATATTATTTAGTATTAAAATAGGCAGCTTTTATTCTTTATTTCGTTCATCATAATCTTATATCATGCTTACGATGTTAAAGTTGAATGCTGCATGATAGGGTTAATATGTTCACACGTGAAATTCATGCGCCGTAATAAATTTATGTCCTTTTATGTGATAATTATTTTAGACGTAAACTAAAAATAAGAATATCTTCAGCTTAATATCAATTGATTTTATATTTAAATACTTAATATAATATTCGAGCATCAATTGTCCTGTTTTATAAAGATTGTGTTATCGTATATCAATTAAATTAAAATCATTTAATTAGAATAATTGACACGATTAACATAACAAAAGTCCTTTTATATTTTTTTTATTAGGTTTCCAGTATAACCGATATAAATTTCTTTTATATTCACTCTAAAAATACTTACTAGTAGAAAAATAAGATTAATATGTAAATTAGCGCTAAGTATATTATTTTTATGATACGGTACCAAAAGAGAAAAAATTTAACAAGTCCACTCCAAGGGTAGAGATATACAAGCCTGGTTTTCGATGAGATTTTTGCAAATTTGAATTGATTCAATTTAATCTAATTATATTTAATAATAGAAAATGACAGGTAGAGTTTTCGATAAAATTTTTACAAATTCGAATCAATTCAGTCCGACCTAAATTTATTTAATAATAAAAAATTATGTTTGTTTAAATTTAATTATAAAAATATAAAATCAATATTTTAATTAATTGACTCAAACCCAAACCAAAAAAATTCAGAGTTTACGAACCATAATACTAGGAAAATTCCAGCTCGAAATTAAAATCTCTATCCCAATTTCACCCATTTCAGTTAAAGCCTAAGAACCCTAACTCCCTAAGCACCCTAACTTCCTTTCAGGATACAGTTAATATTCTAATGGCCGAACTCAATCATATCATACACAGACATGTAATGCATCAGATGGATCAGACTGAAATTTTTTAAAATCAACCAAGAAAATTTGATATTGTACGCCTTAAACTAAAGTCCAAAAAAGTTCCTGTTTACGCTGAAAATTTCTTGGCTGGACGTTTTTTTCTTTGCTCTTTGGCCCAATCAAAGCTTGAAAAAGAAAGATTCAAAACATCGTTGGAAACAACTTCGATGACGACAAATGTACTTGTCTTGATGTTTTTTTAGCATGTAATAAGTTGTGGACTAACCAACAATGGAACCGAACGCTGCAACACGAAGATGATGAACTTTTTAGCCCAAAAAGTTATTCTTGCATGGAATCCATGGTGCTTGAAATTAACCATAGAATGCCGGCATTTTGAATCTCTCTCAAGAACATGATGGGAAACAAGAAAAACAAAAGAACCATCTTCTTGGACCTCCATCTTGGGTTGCTTTAGGTGTCTGAGACTTAGGGGTTTCCGGATGCCGCGGTGGCTTAGGGGTTTCAGGAGGGGTCTTTGGAGTAGTTTTAGAGGTGGAGAACCGCCACGACGGTTGTTTGTTATTCTTTGTACTTCTCTGTGTATCATTTTTATCTGCATCTCCTGTCAATCTTCATTATAAGAAAAAAAGAAGAGAATAAATGAGTATGTTACTAACTATATCATACCGGTAGTATGTCAATTGGCTCTTGGATTATAATCTTCTACCAATTTGATGCTTAAAAAATTCATAATTAGTTATCTAAATTTTATTTCCGACAAGCAAATCAATCCAATGAACTCATGCTATTGCATAAAATATTAAAATGAGTGAAAAGTTTTATTGATCAATATTAAGTTATCACGTGTCAAATTGAATATTTCAAAAAATATTCACTCTATGCATGCCAACTTACTATTATTAGTCGATAATGCCACGTTTATATTTTATGTAATGAAATTAGGTTTGATGGATGAATATTGAATTGCTTTAGTTATATTTAGGTAGAAAAGTGAGATTAATAAAGCTTACATAGGGAAGGCAAAAGATTTGCCACTAGCATCTGAATGCTGAGACATGCTATGCGAATGAGGTGATTTCTCGGCAACATTGTTTTTATGCTGAGATTCTTTCTCCCTCATAACCTCCGCCATCGTTTCAGCTGCTGCTTCAGTAACAGTTCCAAACTCGTCCTCATCATTCAAGTTAACTGTTTTCTTGCTACTTTGAGTTAATTTCATGGTCGGAGCTTCGTGATTACAAATTGGAACGTCAACATATGGACCGGAAATCATGGTGGAATCAATGGTGTAACCAAGTTCCCCAGATTTAGACACCCAACTTAATCTGTCGCTGAAACTCGTGTTCCCCAAGCAAATGCTGAACAATGATTCATTGGAAGCGACGCTCCATTCCGCGGGGGAAGTAGCACTTTTCGGAGCAAAAACATGAGATGGAATCCTATGGGAAGTTGCGGCCGAAGTGGAGCCTCTGACAGGTGATTCCACGGCCTGTGTAGGAGGAGTTAGTGCGGCCGCTGAACCATCACTATATTGTCCGCCTTCGGGCATAGAGCTAACTGGAACCTGTTCTTCAGTAGTTTTATCTTTAAACGGGGTATCAACGACTGCATTCGATGGCTGAGAAACTACTTGATTCGTTGTTAAATCATTGCCAATATTATCACTTCCACTCACACGTCCCGATTCCATGTCTGAGATATCATGTATTCTCTATTCCTATACCATCTCAAGACCCATGAATTCATGCTGTATGAAATAAGAAACGGAATCAGTTTTCAAATCTGTAAAATGTGTTCATGGGGCTGAAGAACAAGTAGTGAGCGACTTTTGGACAGGATGAAACTTTGCTAGTTTTCCTCATCGTTTGTAACATGACACATCAGGTTACCTATACTCTTTCTTATGATATTCGGACTATTATTTAAAATATTTATATTCAACGTATATTTAAACATAATTAAATATAAATATGAATACGATCCTTAAAAAATATGAAAGTGTCAAATAATAGTCATACCCAACACTCATGTGAGTGTTAAAAATATCATAAAGGCTGGCAAGATCCAATTCGAGAAAATTGATTTCTTTTGCATCAGAAAGAAATATAGGTGCTTGTTAATAAATTTCCCAACAAATTAACTGATTAATCATTAACCTAAACACAAAAATATTTGTTGAATTATAACTCTCGGTCTTTAAAATAAAACTTTCCAATTTCCTTTCAGAGATATAAAAGTTTAGGTTTGATAAACGAAATTGCATGCAATGATCCTTTATAAGAGTAGGATAGCAAATCAGATCAAATAAATAAAAGAATAATAAATATGTAATCAAGAAAACCATGAATAGTTACGTAATAAAAACGAACAACCTTCAATCAATCCCAAAGAAAAACTTCTAATCCATCCACTAAGCATGAACCTTTTTTAATTGTGTGTCGTATCAACCAATGAAATAGCAGAAAAACACGAAGAAAACAAAGATCAAATTCCGACAACTTCAAATATTAAAAAAGTGAAAAAAAAAAAAGGAAAAAAAAAAACGAGACAACTGGAAAAAACCAGATAGAGAGTTGCAGACAGAGACAGATGGGAGAGAGAGAGAGAGAGAATTAATGGTGTATATGAGATTGAAAGGGAAGTTTTCAAGGCCTGGCATGGCGATAGGCTCTATTTATCTCTCTTTTTTTATCCATGGTAATAACCAACTTTTTTTAACGACCTCACGCGCCATGACAACTAACTAAGTCTTCTAAACTATAATATTACTGTATTAATCAAAGTTCTGGAAAATTCTGATCAGATGATTCCATCAATAATGTCCATTCCTTTGCAATCTAATATATATAATTGTATTGATTGTTCATGAAACTTTATATTTTTTATTATATTAATCAAAAATATTTTAACACATATTTAATAATTAAAAATTTTTATATCGAACAAATAATTAAACATGTTTAATTTATTTAAAACTCGAGGTATATAATTTATATGAATAAAATATAAAATATGATAATTCAATTAAAGATATATAAATCATATAAAAATTATGAATGTGTATAAAATTAATAATTATTTTTATGCTAATGCAAGTTTATATCTCCTCAAACACACATACATACATACGTATATATGCACATATACATGTAGATTTAGTTTTCGCTAGAGTTTTTAATTCTACAAATAGGTTAACAAACTATTTCATATTTTATTTTTGAAATAATTTTTTTATATCTTTTTTTTAACTATATTAGAAAGACAATGAGTCACCTGCTAGCCTGTTTGTGAAGATGGTGAATAGAATAATTTCAATATATATATATATATTATATGTTTAATTAAATTTTCAAAGTATTTCGATACATTGAAAGTGAAATTTTTGACTCTACAAATAAGCATATTAAAAATCTCTCATATATTAAATTAGATTTTTAAATATAAATAAGGTGCGCATCACTCTTTCTAAATATATGTTATACGTAATCTCTTTAGTTATTATATAAAGATAAGTAGATATATTTTTTTATATTTATTTATTCTCATAAAATATTAACAAATTATTATTCAAAACAAATAAAAATTATTATTTTTATATTATCTTGGTTAATTTTAGTAAGCAATTATTTATAACATTTGAGACTTTTTATTGTGAATATACAAAGTAATTAGAATTCAGAGCTTTAACTTAATTAGTTCATATAATAATTTTTAAAAGATGGTATTATGTAGGTTCAAAGAACGAATCCCAGCATCAACAACTTCTTTCTCTATCTTAGGCCGAGGCTTCATTTGCACTAAAAAAAATTTCTCGATTATTCTTTATTTTAATGCAAATAATTTAGTTCAAATTGTATCATATATTTGTTGCGATTAAAATCTTATTTGACGTTACATTTCAGCACATACTATACTTAATGGTAGCAAATAAAGAGAGAAAAAAACATATTCAAATGAATATTTTGTGCTACATTAGGAAAAAGGAAAGTAAAAAAAAAATATTAGTGGGTTTTTTTAATAATTGTTGATGATTTATTCAAAATAATAAAGGTTCGATGGAATCCTTTGTCTTAGTCTTTAGTAGATTATTAGTTGTAATGCATAGTCTATAAGAACAAATTATTTAATACATTGTCAATGAAGTCTTTAAATTCCGTAAATAAGGATAAAAGAGTAACAAATATTCTTACAATATAATAAAAAAAATTTTAAAAAGGACATATATCGCTTTTTTAATTTTATTTTTAAAATTGATTAGTGGCTTAATAAAAAAATTATGCAACTACTAATTTCTCGCTTTGATGGTCACTATGACGATTGGAGCCTGTTGATAAAAAATTTCTTGAAATTCAAAGAATATTGGAAGGATTAAAGCTAAATGATTTGAAAGCTAAAGAATTACCTTTTCCAAGCAAAACTAGTTGGTCTATATTGAAAGCAACTCTTAAACTTCCAAATAGATTTAGGATTCAATGAAAACTAAGTATTGAGAAGCAACATGAGCAAAAAGGTAACAACTTCAACCACTTCCTTCGGAGTTCAAAGCATTTTCGAATGAAATCCGAAAAATTGATCTCTACTTTTTGCTTTCGAGAAGAACGATGATTATCAATAGAGTAGACTTGGTTTTAGTCTCAATATAAATAATCTTTAAAATTAATAAACTTTTTTATTTGAAAAATAAACAAACTTCTTTAATAAATTTAATTTGAAAACGAGTCAACCATAATATTGAATTTTTATTTCATCTCATTTGGCTTTGATGTCAATATTCGACAACAATAATACAAAAAATTTTCAAATACCCAAAGAAAGAAGCTTATCAATATTTAATTGTAAACCTAAAGCCGAAATTCAATTTCGAACACCCAAAAAAGGAAATAAAAAATAAACAACTAAACAAAAAAAATAGGCTAGGGTTTTGATATATGATTTCTTAAGGGTTTAGACTTAGGGTTTCTTAGCTCTGCAACCAATTGTGACATTTTTGGGAAATTTAGGTGTAAAGGGTAATAAGTTTTGGTAAGGTAGAGGGAGGGATTTAAATTGTGATCATAAATTTATTTTTTGTAACACCATATTTATTGTAATTTTTACAAATATAATAAATTTAACACAATCAATAATGATATATTGATGTCAAAGATAATCGAAATAGTAAAATAACAATCATAAAAAGCAACTAAATTGAAATTTAAAATCTCAAAAAAGTTATGGAATTAAAATTCTTCAAATTATTCTAACAAAACTAAATTTATTTCACCTAGTTAGAAAATTAGTAGCATAAATTGACCAATAGCGAATAAAAAATCTCAAAGAAAATTAATATCATAAATTGACCAATACCAAACAAAAGCCGTCAATCGTTTTGCCCTTCCAAAAATTCAAAGGTACATACACAAGTCATCAACATGTATGTAATTAGAACGGTCTATGCCAGTGTTGAATAAAATTTTATTAATTTAAATGAGTTCAACCCGAATTAATATCTATTAATAATAATTTTTTTAAAAATTTAATTATAAAAATATAAATATTTTATATTTATCTTTTATGAGTGTAGGAGTACTGTTTAGGAAAAATCCAGAATTTCTAACTGTTACAAAAGTAAAAAACAAAGTCCAATAAAAAAAGCACACGTGTATAAAAATTTCAGGGAAAATATACAGATTGTCGATCGGGACGCCGCACCGTCTACATAAACCCCGAGGGTTTTACGCTGAGAGAGAAACATACAGGAGTCGTCTCTCAGTCCCGTAAACGAAAGGGTAGGATTAGGAAAAGCTCTAAACTTTCTACTACTATACTTTCGTATTTTTCATTTTCTACTACTATACTTTCTTTCGTATTTTTCATTTTCAGCTGCTCCTTTGGTTGTTCATTTGTAATCTTTCGAAAGGATTTGGTTACTGTGCCTGTTACAGGTTTTTTTTTTTTAATATTTTTCTTATAGTATCAGATTCATCTTTTGATGTTTCATATTAATATGTAATGATTTGCTTGCATTGTTTTTTTGTTTGGTTGCTTAAGTTAAGATCAGTTGAAGATTGGGTTTTTTGGGGAATGATTGTAAATGGATATTTGACTGTTGTTCATTTTGTTTTTTTTTGGTATTTAAGCTTGAAGAAAAAAGAGTTGTTTTTTACAAAAGCCAAATTTTGGGTCCTTTTTTGTTTTGGTTTTAAAAGTCATAAAGACAAATAATAATAATAATAATAATAATAATAATAATAATACTTGGAAAAACTTTAAATCTTGTAAATGGGTTCTTCTGTTAGTATGTTTTTGGATTTTGCCCTATATTATTGTTCATGCCAGAAAATAGCATGTTTTAGTAAGCCCTATTTTGCACTTTCTTTAATATTTGCAGATTTTATTGTAGCTCGTTAAGTTGTTTTCCTTTGTTTTGTTATTACATCCATTGTTATGCCACAAGTTAGTTCTTTCTAAATATAAAGGTACTATGTTTATATTGTTTTACTTTATCAACTTCATTGGCTGAATCTGAACTTTAATTTTTTTTCCTTTTTGGCTCTGTTAGGTTCTAATAATGGCTTTCTTAAGAAAAATTGGGGATACACTTAGGCAGACCGCAAATACGCAGCTTAATGCTAAGTTGTCTGCATCAAGACTGGGCCTCTTTCAAGTGCTTAGATGCATGTCAACCTCATCAAGCTCGAAACTTTTTATTGGAGGTGCACTTAGCATCAAACTATTTGCCCCTCCCCATTTTTCATAAAGCTTCTTGTAATTTTCTTTTTGTTCTAATTGCAGGTATTTCATACCAAACCGATGACCAAAGTCTGAAAGAAGCTTTTAGCAAGTATGGTGAAGTTATTGACGGTATGCCACTACTAATAATATTCCTGAATTCAGTTTGCAAGTTTCATGATGAGGTGGATTGAAAAGTCTTGAAACGCTTGAACCTTATTCTCTAAATGTCATGTGAATTATCATGTTGGTTTATATTTTTCAGTATAGGACCTTTGTTGTATGAACACTTAGATGCTATCCTTATCCATGACCTACTTTGGAAACGAATAATTTTTTTCTAAAAATTGCGGTTGAGATGTCTGATGTTTGCACGTTTTGACTTGTAATAAGTGTTGATTATTTTTTTTTTTTTTGTATTATAGCAAGAGTAATTGTTGATCGAGAAACAGGAAGGTCGAGAGGGTTTGGCTTTGTTACTTACACCAGCACTGAGGACGCTTCATGTGCAATACAGGCCTTGGATGGACAGGTAATTTAAGCATTTGTTTTTTGAGGAATTATTTGAAACATCTATAATTTGCTGCTGTTTTAATAAACCATATAGAATCCTGATTTATTTCCAAAAAAAATGATAAAAGCTGATTGAATCAAGCATCTACTCAATAACCGTGGAATTGATTAGAGTGCATTATTTCACTCCTAAACATAAAGGGGAAAGTGTGACATTGTTGTAGACTCTTAGGTGTACTCAACCCTGCATAAAGAGATCAAAATTGGAAGATGATGCAGTTCTTTGCATTTTGTAATCGTTTGGGGTCTTTTGTTCTTTCATGGTGCTTGAAGTTTGGTGGAAGTGTCTGCATTGTGCTGGCAAAGTGCATCTCGGCCCCATTTTAGATAATCTGAACCTATGATACTTGGATTTGGGTGTGAGTGTCAGATACGGGTATGTGTCTGACATAGGTGTGTTCAATTTTTTCTATGCATTTAGAGGGTCCTTGTAGGGTAACATCCCCATAGCCATGCCTAAAAATGTGTCGGATATGAGCATTAAAGAAAAATGAAGAGTCGGAGCAACGTAGATCTGAAACAGAGATATAATGGTTGTGCAGACTTGTAGATTTGAAATAATTGCATCTAAAATTTATTTATATGTTAATGTGTGCGCTGTCAAAATCACTATCAGTATCTCAAAACATGGTGTCTTCTCTTGTCTTGGCCATAATGTTCATGATATAACTAATGTGCTTTTGCCTTCTTATTTGCTTCACTTTCATATCTGCAAGTAACAGGAAAACTTTTAGGTCTTTTCGAATCGGATGTGCTCCATTTCTTTGCTTTATTCCAATTCAGTACAAGTTTCACATTAAGCTTGCTTAGTCTCAACTTATGAATAATTTACTTTCTCTGGAAAATTAAGTTTTTAGGCCTTGTTGAACATGTATGTTTAACCGTAGATTTGTCATGCATTGCATATCATCTTTTTTGGGTTAATCTGTCTGATTTAAATAAGAATGCATGAAAAATAAAGTAGTTTTACCATCGTCTACTGTGTTGGATTTTGTACAGGCTTAACATAATAGCCTCTGTTCTCATATATGCATTAATGCCTTGTGATGGTTTTTGGTTGATAGTTATTATCTGTCTGAATTCTTGTTGCAGGTTCTCCATGGCCGTCAAGTAAGAGTAAATTATGCAGCTGAGAGACCTCCTCGTAACGTTGGAGGTGGTGCCTATGGCAGTGGTGGCTTTGGCGCTGGCAGCGGCTATGGAGGTGGCAGCTATGGCAGAAATGATGGTGGTTCTTCTGGAAATTACGGAGGTAATGTTGGATATGGTAGCAGTGGTAACTATGGAGGCCAAGGAGGGTATGGTGGTGATAACTATGGCACCGGTGGTGTTGACTATGGAAGTAATTTTGGTCAATCTAGAGCAAACAACTATGATAGCGGGAGTTTCAACATTGCTGGTGGCGGCAGTGGCAGTGATAGTTTTGCTACTGGTGGTTCAGGTGGATATGGTGGTGAAAACGCAGGATTTGGTCGTGGTGGTGATCGATTTGGCAGTGCCGAAGATGGCGGCTTCAAAGAGGAAACAGGAGGTTTTGACCAAAATGATCCATTGAGTGACAACTTCCGGGATGAGGCTGATTACACTGGTGACTTTGCCAAAAGGACATGAACTTAACTCTTTTTCATATGGTTGAGGGGACAACTCGTTGCTACCCTACTTTCATCGTAGACTGTTTTGGTTCTGGATTTTATTTCTCTAACACCTATGGTACGCGGACTTGAGGTCAAGTGTTGAGTATAGATAGACATCCGACATGAGTTCTATCAATTTTTTTTTCAAAGTTTTTCAAAAGTTTTGAGGATCATACTCTTGTACTTGTGTCCTAATGCTTAGACATGAGTATCGGATTTGAGCACTAAAAAAAAAATTGAGGAGTCCGAGGTTTGAACTAATTTTATTTTTGTCATTTATGCGACTCGTCTCTATAAACCTTGATACATTTTTTAGTGTTTCTCGTACTGAATATTCCTTCAGAAAAATAATTCAAGCTTTGGGTTATTTAACAATTCTATATTTTTATTATGGTAGTATTATTTTTTTATATCATAATCTTATTTAAATTGTTATATATTTATACAAAAACGTTAACAATTCAATTGGTGTTGTTTTTGGTATGTTTGTATTGTGTTGTAGTTTAGTTGTTTTTTCACTTGCCATGTTTGTGTCCTCCAAGTTATTGTGTCCAAAATTATTAGATTTATAGTAATTTGTGATGAAAATTTGAGTTGGTTTTTATTTGATCTAATCAAACTCTTCATTTATGAGCCGACGAATAGTTTCATTAGCTGTTCTTTTTTATAAATATCCTAATGATTAAGTAGCTTGAAAGTTTGATTGAATTTTTTTTTAATATTAAAAAATTTCAATTAAATTCAAGATTGAGCACAAATAATAGAGTTTAAAATAATTTTTTATTAAATAAATAAGTTTAATTGAGCAAGCATGAACAATTAGACTTTTAACTCGAATCGAGCTTGAACTTTAAAATTGAAATTCAATAAAATTTTAAGTTTTCATATTTCGAGTCAAGCTTGAGCTCAACTTGATTAAACCCTTGATTTTATTTTATATTCGTGTCTAAAGTATTTTATATTTATATAAATTTTGATATATTAATAATTCATATTATAAGGATTTTGAGACATTCATGTATTCCTATCGTATTGAGTTATTTTTTCTATGCGGTAATGCCGTATCAAATATTGTGAAGTAGTTATCAGCCATTCTAACAATTCATAAGAAAAATCACATCTTCATTGCAATTGAAAACATGAAAATCTTTTCCAATAACATGGGCATTTCTCTTTTTGCATCCTCAGCGACAAGCAGGTACATGAGTTCAAGAAAGAAAACAAAACCAAATGACATAACGAAATTAATTTTTGATTTCCAGAAATGAATTTAACACCGAGGATTATTGCCAGTAACTCAACAAAAACATTCAAAAAGCAGCACTATGAAATCCAAAGGAAAAAGAGTTTCACTGAGATTTTATTTCGTCACTGTCACGAAAATCTAGCAGGGGAAATTTTTTTGAACTAACCCTCTAGCGCCGATGCTCCAGATATAATCTCAATCAACTCGGTTGTAATTGAAGCTTGACGGGTTCTGCAACACAAATATGACACATAAAATATCTACATAAGCTATGAAAAGGAATAGAAGTAAAAAAACAACTGAATGAGGTTCAACATAAGCTTTGTTAGACTGAAGTTGGTGTCAGATATAGGTGTATTCAACTTTTTCTACATTTTTTTCCAATGTATTTGGAGGGTCACATCCTCATACACATTTCTGGAAACATGTCCAACAGATATGGGTACTTCAAGAAAAATGACAAGTACGAGTAACATAGAACATAAATGACTAAGAGTACTAAGAATGCATGTGAACATGAGAATAAGAGCGCACAGATACCTGTTATACGTAAGAGTAAGGCGATCGAGCATGTCACCGGCATTTCTGCTCGAGCTATCCATAGCAGACATCCTTGCTCCTTGCTCACTACAAGCATTCTCCAAAACCGCATTGAACATGACCTGGGGGAAATATGGGAATCCTTAGATGGTAAATTACAAAGACTAAATCACATACCAGTAGACAGAAAAAGACAAAGAATAAAGGGGAAAAAAAAATCTTAATTTGATTTTTTGACAGATTTTTTACAGCAAAAAGTTACGGTGGCTTATATATTCTCAAGATTACAGAAACAAAGACGTTCAAATTCTCTTATAACTGTCAGTACTTAGTCCATCCAGATTGGTTAGATATAGTAAAGGCTCGGCAACACTGGTCAGCAGAATTTGAGACAATGCTGCTCGACAAGGAAACTTAGATCCGTACCAAAACCACAGGAACCTAACCAATTAAGTTTTTAATTTTATCACCAACATCATAGGATCATTTCCATCAATGAGCACTACAATGCAAAAGGCTCTTTTTATCGTAATAAAGCTCTCTAAGATCTAGTCGTTGAGTGAAATTTACAAATTTGAAAGATGGGTTTTTGTTCATTTAATGTATGTATTCAATTATTTATGAAGTGGAACAAGAAATAAGCACGACTGATTCAAACAGCAGGACTTACACAAGAGAACTGAAACTCTGCCAGATTTTGAAGTATTTCGCCCTTTGTTTCACCGCCCTCAACTTCATAGGAGTCTAGATCACCAAGCTTTCCCCCAGATTCAGCTTCCCTTTCAACAATCTATATGAATAATTTTCCAAAGAAAAAACCAGAGACTAAAATGAGCAACATTTAAACAGGAAAAAAAAAACTATCAAACCCAAAGACTCCAGTCATACTCACTTCAGGTGATAATAAAGTTGACACTGTCGGCAAAAATGAAACTACCGAGTGAAACTTGTTGAAGACAATCCTCAAAGCGTCATATTCCACATTCTTTAAGATTTCATCGGCAAGAACAGAGACCTGAAGGTGCAAATATTTTTAGTATGGGAAATAGAAATAGAAAAAGTCCACAAAAAGGAGAATCATCTCTACTAGAAAATTCAAATTCATCCAAAGATATTGATGGTTAACACGGCCAACTGCAATCCACAACGTTGAGAAGAAGAGAGAAATTCATTAAAGACAATGTGATTCAGCAAAGAAAGTGGATTGAGGAAAGTCAAGACTAAACTCCAAGAATATTTGGAATTTTAGTCTTCATTTTGATGTTAGACAATTGGGGCATCATTTAAGCTAGAAATGATATTCATAAGTGTTAAATCTTATGTTTCCTTAGGTTTACAGTAGCAAATTTTATTTTAAAAATGTTCTCTTGGATGTATGACTCCGGTATTCTGGTAATTCGTGTTTGTTGTAAATCATAGAATTCATGACCAAAGGTCCATTTAAGGTTTCCTACCATCATTATGTTTTCCTTCGCAGATTAGAACTTCATTCAATCAATTTTGCTCACTCAACTGATAGATAACAATCATAGTATGCGAATTTGCAGCTGTATGCTCTTTAGGTTTGTGTGAAGAAATTCCTAACCCAGCTACTGCATGACCGAAAAACGGCCTTAAGGAAAGAATCAAGCATTCAATATAGCAATCAAATTTTCAACTTCTCCAAAAAGGTTCTTTCATTGGAAAAATGCAGATAATAGCACAAAGACAGACCTGAGTGTAGTTCAAAGGATTCTTCTGCAGCTCAGTTATGATCAACTCAATGTCCTTCTTAGAGTCACGAACCAATTGAGCCTTTGCCTTCTCTCCCAAAATAACATATTTTGTTTCTTTTTCAGGACCTATGCAATAAAGATATGTAACTTAAGAAGTATCCAATAGGGCACCATCTAAGAGATAACAAAACAAGCAGAAAAGATTAAATTGCTTGGGAGATATACCAGAGTTCAACTTGTGGATCCCCTTGCTTATCTTGACTGATGTAGAGTTAATCCCACCACAAAGACCTTTGTCTGAAGAGATGGTCACAACAACGTTCTTCTTGACATCAACACCTAGCATTGTGACAAGACATATTAATAAAATGAGGCTGACAAGAAAAAATACATTTGATACAAGTAAAAGATTATTAGACGATATAACAAAATTGTAGAGGATAAAAGAAGAGGTTGAATAGGCAAAGACCGTACAACCTTAAGTAAGCAAATTTCAAAAGCATGTTATCGAAGGTATTAACCAAATAATTTAAAAGTGAAGCTAATATATTTCCCTTCAGATAGTGAGTAAGTCTGTTATTTTCCGGTAACTTCAGTTGTATCACTATGCAAACAACACCACTCTATTTCAACCTGAAGTGAGTAACCAAGTAATATTAGTAATTAACTGAGTCAAGTTTAGGTCTTATCAGTGCAAAACCAGCTCTATAAGTAGCCAGAGCTTACATTCTTTTAGAGTAAGGCCAAACAGGCAAACACATATCAACATACAATATGAATTTAGGATAAACTACAATAATGATTACTCCCCCAATAAACGAAATTAATGAGGTATTCTCAATGCAAAATCCATCTTCTACAAATTATCTGCCTATATTAATCCTAGGACATATAAAGGACAGATGTACCTAATTCTCAAACAAATAACGCATTTATAGAAGTGCAGCTAATCTGCTCAAGTTGTTATGTTATCAATCAAACATTAAAGTTACATTTGTGTAAACCTTCTGGATAGAGAGAGTAGGATTAAAACTGAGCCACTGCCCTTATGATTCACTACATGAACACCAATGCAACATAAATGGAAAGTAGGAAAAAATTAACAGTTAACAACTTGAGGCAATAAACATTAAGCAACATGCAATGGGAAGGCAAACAGATTTAACAAAGGTTGCTCAGTAAAGGGATGCATATCCAAGGCTTGTTAGAGGACATACTGGGAAGATCGCCAAGAAGTGCAGTAAATGGCTGCCAGAGGCCACGGGAATTCTCAGCTTTAGTTTGAACTGCTCTCAACTTTGAGGCTGCAACCATCTTCATTGCCTTTGTGATTTTCTGAATATTCTTCACACTCTTCATCCGATTTCTAACTGCACAAGTAATTGACCACCACCCAAGTTATAACCTTCACCAACTCTAGAAGAAAGTGCAACAAGCATGCATGTATAAAATCATATTGAAAAGAAATAAACAGAAAACAGAAACAATTCTTACCAACTTGAGTTGAAATATAACGGAATCCAATAGAACCCTCATCCCTGCCATCCAAATTAATTTATTTAATAGTTCAAATTACATCAAAGAAAATGCCAAAATATAAATTATTACAAATCTTATACGGTTCAATCAATTTATAATATATTTATTTTTCCCTTCTTTTGAAAATTTTAATTATTGAGCAGATCACTACTAGTACTAACTGTTTAGCTCAATTGCAGATACATTGGCCAAAAAAAAAAAAAGAACGAAAGCCATCATTAAAAAAAATAAATGCATTCATTTCCGTTAGCATTGAGATGAGTTAAATTTTTTTAAAAAAATATTCATTTTATAAGAAAATTAAGGGAAGATAAATATACAAAACAGGGGAAAACAACCAAAAACTAAAGAACATTATACAAAATTTCATTTTCTCAGGAACAGTAGAAAATCTAATCACTCCGATGAGCGAAATAGAATGATTTTCCATTTGGTTAACAACAAAGCAAATGAAAATGTATCATTTGGGCCAAAAAATAAAAGGAAAATGGAAATAAACCAGAACCTCTTCTTCTTTTTGTCAGCGTTGTCAATCAGCGATGCACAAATCAAAGTAAATAAGGAGAAATGTGATGAGAAAATATGCATAAATACGTATAGAGAGAGAGATGAGAAGCTGAGAGATCGAGAAAATCAGATCCGCACTTAAGAGTGGGAGCAACAGGAGAGGATCGGGCGGGGTTGATTGCGCGGGGAGAGATCAAAGGGGAGAAACGCCTCCCTTCGCGTCTCAGAGCAGCCATTGCCATCGCCTATCGATTCGGACAAAAACCCTAGAAAATCCTTGATACCGTGGATCCAAGTTTTTAATTTTTGGGCGTTTTCGCTGAGTTGCCACCAGCTCGCTTAGTTAAGGCTTTTTACGGTTCAAAAATGAGGGAATTAGAATATGGAATTCGGAACTCCGTTTTAGCGTGGAACAATTGAGTAATGAGAAGTGGACTGTGGACATGTTGGAGCAGTTTGTTTGAATTATATTGAATTAAATTAAAATTTTAATGATTTAAATTAACTTAATTTAATTTTAATATTATTTATATAATAAAAATAATTTTTTATTTAAATTTAATTATAAAATTTATAAATATTAATATAAAATATTTTTAAATAATAATTTGAATCATTAAATTAAAAATTTTTGTACTTAGATTCAGCTTGACATACAAAAAAATCTATTATCTAGCCAAGCCGAGTGCCAAACATCTCGCATGTGCTTTGATAAGATTTTTAAGTTTGAATAAATTTATTTAATTTAAAATATTATTTAATTTAATAAAAATAATTTTTAAATTCAAAATAATTAAAAATGTTAATTTTTAATTATTTAATAATTTTAATATACGTTTTTAAGGACCCGACAGATTTGGCTTTGAGCAAAGTTTTAAAAAATTGTTCGAATATGATTCGATCCAATCAACAAATAAATTTATATTCCATTTCTGTTCTTCATGACGGTAATCAAGTAATAAGTGTTATGAATATCTGAATTTAATTCGTTTATTTTTTAGCCGAGTTCGAGTCATTTACGTAATAGATCGAGTTTGGATTTTGCAATAATCGGCTCAAGAGGTTTGCAACCTTTATCAAACTTTTAAAATTTTAATAATCTATACAAACGTATACAAATAAAATAAAATATTTCTTTACACATTTTAAAAATATTCTGTATAAATATATACAAGTTAAAATCTTCAATAAAAAAATAATTATCCTATGCATATAGTTTATAAAGTTAACACGTGAACAGTTTTCAAAAAATGTAACGTAGCATTTAATAAATGGTTAAAAGATATATTTATTACTGTATTATAGGTGGATATTAAAATTTATCATTATACTTTATTTTAATTAATATTTGCTATTATAATTTTGATATTGGAGTAAATTTGCTATATACTATTATTTAACTTAATTGTACCACTAAATTTTAATCTTTAATTAAATTATGCCACTAAAATTTGATTTTGAAAGATATGAAGTAAAATTCATTTATAAAAATTAAAAAATTAATAGAGAAATTTTATTTTATAAAAAGGTAAAACTTATTTGTTTATTATTTTTTATTAATTAATTTATTAAATCTTGATTATTAAAATAAAATATTTGAAAGAATTTTTTATTAAATTTTATCTTAAAACCATACAAAATCGAAATCAAGTGACAAAATTCAATTAAATATAAAATTTAGTGACAAAATTTAAGCAAATAAAAGTAGAGCAGCTAAATTCAATATTTAATTAAACTACGGCGGTAAATTTATATTTAATCTAAAATTATAATGATAAATATCAATTAAAATGAATTATAGTGATTAATTTTAATACTCACGTGACAAATTTACCCATTAACCTTTTAATAAATACATCTTATTTTATTTGATACATTTTTAATTAATTAACAAAATTATTATTAAAAAAAACCAAATTGATTGCATTTGCCTTATATTATTATTTCCCTTAATCAAATTCATATTAAAAGTAATAATA
This sequence comes from Adansonia gregorii, assembly GCA_038382025.1. NCBI lineage: Eukaryota > Viridiplantae > Streptophyta > Magnoliopsida > Malvales > Malvaceae > Adansonia > Adansonia gregorii. Next base: position 5,016,258 of record JBBYHO010000008.1, on the reverse strand, counting down.
TACTGATTAAAAACTATGATGATTGATTCATCTTTAACCTTTTTTAAATGAATGAAACTTTTGATAAATAAATATATATTGAACTAAAAACATTGATAGATAATCAAACCAATTAAAATTTTATTATAAATACATAAAGTCAAAGCATTTGACAACAAAAATAATTTTTTAACATGAACAGCTTATATTGCTGACATTTGTACAGTTTAAAGTCTTTTTTAAAATCATTATATTTACTTTTATTATTATTTACCTTAGATGACTCTTAATTCACAATAACATAATGTGTATTCCACTAATAAAATTTGATATCTTTTTAATTTTAAAAATTAATTTATTTTAAAAAAATTTATATCTATACACCTTTATTTAATCCAAATAAAATATCTTATATAAATATTTGAAAGCCAAACCTTTTGACAAAAAATGATAATTTTCCTCCATGGGTTAACCTAAGTTCTTGAGGTTTGGATAATCTTAACTATATCTCTGCTAAAATTAATTATTTTAATTTTTTTATTTATTAAAGACATATATGAGTAATTTCCCTTTTTTTTTAATATTCAAGATACATGTGAGAAATGTTTTAATAAGAAATAATTTTCATAAATTACTAGTTTTGAACCCGTGTCGCGTACAGAAGCATATTTATATATATATTTTTAAATATACATATTAAATTTAACATTAATAAAAGATAATATCTCTAATTTAAATATTTGGGTTTAGAATATTTCAAATTAAGAAAAGGTTTCATATTATAATATATTGAATTCAATAATCTCTAAATAAAAATCAAACCAAAATAAAATTCAGTATAGTTGATAATCATGCACAGATTTTTTTAGCTTTATGGTTTGAATAAAATATGATATATATATATATATATTGCCAAAGACCATGGATTTTACAGATTTATATAAGATATAAGATTTTTTTAATTGAACATCACTGATTAAAAATTATTAATATATATATGTATTTGGTGGTCAAAAATTTTAATGGCAAGTTTAATTTTGATAAATATGCAAATATTGAATGGAAAATTATATGATTATATTAGTATATGTGATTTCAATAAACATATCATTTGAATGGCAATTAAGTTTTGAAGTACTCTTACTAACAGAATATTGCAAAAAAGAAATGAACTTAATGTTATAATATATTTATTACTACATGATTTCTCCAATGAGTAAAAAAGTAAAAATCAAATGATTGAATAAAAAAGTAATTAAATTTAATTTCAAAAGTAAAAAAGTAATAAAATTATGAGTAATTACCTCTAATTGATTGAATAAAGAAGCAATCACAATCAACTTGAATTTTCAATCAAAATTTTTTGAAATTATTTAATTTGATTCAAATGATTAATGATTTTCTTTAATAATTAAATTAAGAACTAATTTGATAGTTAATAGATTTGATTTGAGGTGATTGAGGTAAAAAAAATATTAAATTTGAATCATTTATTGAATGGATTGAGATATAAGTGACGAATTGTTTATATAAGTTAATAATAATTAAACTTAATTAAGATAAATGTAAAAAAAATAAAATTTGATTAAGTTTAAGCATCTAATTTTTTAATCATTTGAGCTTGGTTTATATTACATTAACTTGGCTTGTCTCGTTACATCCCTTGTTTACAATATTAACAACCAGAAAAAAAAAAAGTTTAGGGCAAGAGTTTGACGAGTAAGAGAAGGCTGATAGGTATGAAGTAGACCTATTTATGGCCGAACAACTCACCTAGCATAACAAGCGTAGTTCATATTTGATTTGATTTAGGTATGAGTTTTTTTTTTAATTTTAATTAAATTATTATTTAAATAATTAAAAAATTATTTTTATTAAAATTTAGTTATAAATACTAATGTAATTTTAAATGATGTGGATGAAAGAGGCAGAGAGCAGGTGCAGGCATGAAACTATACCTGGTTGCTAAATCATAGGGCAGTCCTTGCAACATTCTTAGGTCTTAGCCCGAGGTCCACCGTTGAGAGGGCTAGTACATACAAAGAGACTAAACGCTGGTTGGTTGATATAGGTAGAGCAAGTAACTGATTAAAGTTATCTTACTCAAATTTTTCATTTACTTTAAAATATTACGTCTGATAATTATATTTAATATATATTTAAATATAAATATAAAAATATAATAAAATAAATAAATAAATAAATTTATATAAACATATACTCATATCTATAGATTAAAAAAAATTTAATCGAATCAATCAATTAAAACAAAAATTGATTGATGATCCAATCTATATCAGATATTAGTCAATTATTAATTGAGCCGATACTATACTAGTTCAACCAGGAAAAAAAAGGATTAAACTAGCAAAAAAATAATTTTAAGGTTTATATTTAAAACTCTAAATAAAATTTTAACCTTTAAATTTTTAGATTTATATTTAAACATACAATTCCATGAAATATATATCCATATTAATTATTAACTATATATTATTATTTATTTAACAGTAAACTTAAGCTTAGTGTTTAAATATTACCAAAAAAAAAAAAAACCGAAAAACACACTAGATTTGACCGGCAAGAACTCCGGTCTAACTTTTTTAACCTTATTAATATCTTCCGCTACACTGACTATAACACCTACATCTGGATAACAGATGATTGCAGATTTGCTAGCTTATAATAGCGGCTGGCAACAGCAGTTTATATACTAACTAAATACACGCCAGAAATACATCACACAAAATAGGAGGGAGATTACCTTATAAATATCATTTACTGTCTACTTGTTTGGGCAACAAGCTTTGCTTTTAGGAATTTGCAGACCAAAACATGGCAACAAAGAGTTGCAATCAGCGCAATGGCTTTTTAGCTTCCTCAATGTAAGCCCTGGCCTCCTCTTCCGATAGTCGTCCGCTTTCTACCAGGCCATCTACTAAGATCTTAGTGTATGCATCGCTAGGTGCTCTTATAACGGCCTTGTAACAATTTGATCGAATGCTAATGAGTTCGTAGAATAAAAATCGAGTTGCGGAGAATGTGTGTTTAAGCGTACGTCATGGTAAGTATAGGGATGTCTTCTTTCTTTCCGAGATAAACAACGTTACGGTACCAGCTTCTCTGCACGAACAACCGAATTGTTTGTCAGAGGGGAAAACCTGAAATATTGACAATAGCAAAATATGGCAACCCATAAGAAAAGGGAGGATAAAAATGGATTACATTCTCGAAAGCGCCCACGAGAAAGGAACGTATATTCGGAATCGAGGCTAAAGCATTTTTATCGAACAAAGGAGAATCCATGACATAACTCGGAACATTTTCCTGCACCAAAAGATCATTGAACTGCTGTAGCCTGCTTAACATGGCGCCAAAGAAAAGATAATTTAGATAGGACTATAACATAAGCAGGCTGATTCAAACTCATCGAAGAGTTGTTTCTCAAGAGTCACAATGGAGACTGAAATTATTTTCAACATGAATAGGAAACCCGAACTAGAAGAGTGCAAAATGGAAGAACTTACGTAATTTTATAGAGGCGCATGTAAGTTTTATACTGGCTTTCGCTTTGAGGACCAATGAAAGCAACCCCACCGTCACCCCATGCTTTTGTACTTTTGCCACCAAAGAAAAGGCGGTGAGGAAAAGTTTCCCAGCAAGTATCCCTTGGAGGGTTTTTGTCCCTAAAACCAGGACATGGCTTTTGCATACCGCGGATCTAAGAATTACATTTACAAATTTCAAGACTAACATCAAATAGATCAAACTCTGATAAGCAAAGAAACATCAGAAGGCATGGGAAGAAGTGGTCTGAAGATGAGGAGTAATGGTGCTCCAATACTAAAATCATGGAACAAAAAAAAATTAGGACCTCAAATTAATACATGGCAGACATTCCCATGGACAAAGCTAATGCAATCTATTGTCTGTGTGAAATCGCGATTTCGAAGTATTTCTATCCATTGAACCAGAACATGGCCTTTTCATACCTTTGACCTAGAGTCATATCTACAAATAAAATAGATTAAAGTGGGATAAGTAAAGAAAAATAGAAGGGAAGGGAAGAAATGGTCCGAAGATCAAAGGTAATCGTGCTTCGGTGCTAGACTCATAGCGCTTATGAAAACAAAGGACATCAAATAAAAAAGCAGTAGAGAGTAAAGGCTAATATGGCAGACATTCCCATAGACAAAGCTAGTGCAATCCCCGCTTGTTTTTTTTCCTCCTTTTTTTTGGAAAGACTCTAGATCCTGGTTAATAACCCCGCTAGTTTTCCCAATGAAAGTACTTAGCAAAATATACTTAATGAAAAGTGACTAAAACGGTGACCTTTTCATTTTATGCAAGCCTTATGAAACTACCATAAGAAAGACACCACAAAATCACGATGCTGGATCTATAAAAATTAGAATCTATATTTGATAATATATATATTTATATATTGTTAATAAATTAATTATATTTTTATATCGATTAAATTTTATAATTATTTTTTAAATTTTTAAATTTTTTTATTTATTAATAAATATCACTTTAATATTTATAATAAATATATAAATTTATATATTAACAGTGCATTTAATACAAGCTTTAACAGCCAAGGCATGCTTAAAGAAAAAAAAGGGTTCATTTTTCCTCTCCGACTTCCACCTGTCAACTACTAACCCGAGTTTCGTAGGATAAGGTTGACACATGGTTACAATTTTGGTTAATGTCTTGGGACTACGAGATCTAATAACATCTTTGATTTCAGGTGCAGGGATTCACGCTCATCACGAAATGCCTGCCTCTCAACCTCTGACGTAGCAGTAGAACCTTGACTGCAACATATTTGATCCGTAACTGGCATTCCAAACGTCAGTCTTGGACCGTTCTGATCTCCACGGGGCGGCAGTCCCTGTAGCTGCATTCAACATGAAACTTATCATTTCAAATTAAAACTAGGGCTCTTTTGGTTTAATAGAAAATGGCTTTTAGAATTTTTTTTTGAAAAAAATAAATATTTTTTAATGTTTAAATGAGTTAATGAAAAAAATCTTTTCTATTATTTGATTATTTTTAAAAAATATTGCATATTTGTCAAATTATTTATAATTAAAGAATGAAAATATTTATACTGCGACAGCTATTTCGTGGTCGCGGCACCTTCCTCCATCGCTTTTCATGTAAAAAGCGGCGTGAGGAAAATCACAACAGTAACCACCGACTGCGGCCGGGAAAAAGAAGGTATAACGGTTAATGGCTACCATAGTATGGCACCATTACTTTTGCCCACCGTTTCCAACAAAGAATCCAGCCTCAAACACGAAAAAGGCAAATCAAATCCATAAGCCAAAATAGAAAAATAAATTGGAAAAAAATAGAGTGGCAATTCCCGATTTGCCAACTTATTAAATAAGCATAAACAAAGATCTAAAATAAAAAAAAAATAAAATCACAAAAAAAAAAGATGAGTTATACTATTAAAAAACTTTAAAATAACCCATTTCGTTTTGATATTGTTTCAAATTGGTGTTGAAACGTGAGACTTGAGATGAGTGAGAGTAGCACCCGATCCCTTACCCATCGGCTGCTGGTGTAGGTTGAACGAAGGCACTGATGGGCTGTAGTTGCAGAGCAGTTGAGCGTAAGAAATGAAGAAAGTTACATACTTTTTAGGACAAAAGATAGTATTCAAAGTCAGAATATTTTGGCTTGATTCATCAAAGTTAAAGTTTGACTTTCATGCATCACAAGACAAGTAAACAAGATGAAGTTAATGTCACACGCTCTCAACACGTCGTTCTCAAGTTTTGATATTTCAGTAAATTTTATTTTATTTACTTTTAATTCAATTTTTTCTACATAGATCAAAGTGAAGGTCTTTAAATGGGACCCAATTGGTGGGGACACATATTATTCAAGTCAATTTTGTTTGGTGCAAGTCCTAAAAGCAAAGTTCGAATTTTATTCATCCGAAGATAGATTTATTCTATAGATTTGTTGTTTTTAACAAATTCCATTTATTTATCAGTATTATTGTCTTTCAATGCTTCGTTTGTAATCAGTAATCACATTCTCTAATTTTAATAAATTTTATTTTTACATTTATAATTATATATATTTTTATTTTAAATCAATGTGATATCTTTTGGATAAGACAAAATCGACGGGGTCACACGTTATTAATTGGTGGAGACACATATTATTCAAGTCAATTAAAGCACGTGAAAATTTTTGAGTATGATACAATTGATGAGATCATGTACTGTTTATTGATGAGAGCACGTGCTATTACGTCAGAATTTTTTTTTTTTTTGGGTTTAATTCATTTCATTCACGCAAAATTAGTTTTATTTAAATGGATGGAAAAAAATTGGTTTTATTTAAGAGGCGTAAAAGGCGTCCCTTCGCTGAGCGCAGTCGTAGCCATCGCTCGCTAATTCAGCCAAGAACCGTACAAATCCTGGCTGTCTTGGACGGTAGCTTTAAATTTTTGGGCGTTTCCTCTGAATTTGTACCAGCTTTCTTTGGGTCCGTCTTTTACTGTTCTTCCTCAATTCAGGGAATTACAATAGAGGATTAAGAGCTCAATTTAATAAATAATTTATGTATTTGTATTATAATTAAGATGATAATTTATATATTTATATTATAATTAAATTTAAAATATTTTATATTTATATAAATTTTAATGTTTAAAATATATTTATATTATTTTATAAATTTTATATTCATGTAATTATATTTAACTTGTCATATTTATTTTTAATGTGGAACAATTTGATAATACAAGTATAATAAATTTATTCAAAGATTGAATAATTTATTCAAGTTATATTGAATCAAATTATAATTTAAATTTTATTGATTTAAATTAAATTAATTTAAATTATTATTTAAATAATAAAATATAATTTATAATTTATATTTAATTAAAATTTTATAAATATTAATATAAATTATTTTTAAATAATAATTAAGATCAGAGCGTCCTTGCCTGCCAGAAGCGCAGACCGTACCAAAGCAAATCCGAGTGCAAAACACTCACCCACACTTTGATAAGGAATTTTTAAGTTCAAATAAGTTTGTTAAGCTTGAAATATTATTTAATTTAATAAATATGTAATTTTAATTTTGAAGTAATTTAAAATGTTAGTTTTTAATTATTTAACAATTTTAATACATATTTTTAAAGATACAATTGATTACAAAATATTTAAATTTGATCCGATACATAAATAAATTTATATTTTATTCGTATTTTTTACAAATGTATTCAAGTAATAAATTCAGGAATATTTGACTTTGATTGGTTTATTTTTTTAATCCGAGATTGAGTCATTTAAGTAACGAATCGAGTTTGAATTTTGAAATCATCGGTTCAATTAAAATTTTAATAATCTGTAAATGCATACATATATAAATAAAAAATAAAATATTTCTTTACATATTTTAAAAATTTGTTTGATTTTTATTTTCAAAATCTATATCAACGCACACAGAGGGGAAAAAAGAAGTTTAGGGCAAGAGTTGATGAGGAAGAAGTGGATGATTGGTAAGAAGTTGACCTATTCATGGTCGACAATCTGCCTGGCTCAGCTAGCCTCCCACTTCAGTCTGAGTTTTTTTTTTTTTTTTTTTTTTAAATTTAAATTAATTCTATTTAAATTATTATTTAAATAATAAAAACTTTATTTTTAAATTAAATTTAATTATATAAAAAAATTGAAATCGTACCTTTAATATGATACGGAGGAGGGAGAGGAAGGTAGAAGGTGAGGGCATGAACTAGTAAAATAATATTTCTCCAGCTGCCAAAGCATGGGGCTCAGGAGGGCTACTACATAAAAAGAGACTGTATGTTGGTAGGCGAAGAGAAACAGAGCAATTAACCGATTAAAGTCACGTTACTTGGGTTTTCATTTACTTCTGAACTATCAAATTCGCATTTATGTATAATAAATATTTAAATATAAATATAAAAATATAATAATGTAAAAAAATATATTCATATAAAATATATATTCATATTTAGTGATTAAAAAAATCAGATCAAACTAACTTCTTAAATCGAAAACCGATCAATAGTTCAATTTGATATAAATATTGATTAATAGTTGACGCGATATTATACCAATTAAACTATTAAAGAAAATTATATACTTTTAAATTTTACTTGTAATTAACAGAATTTAAATCTTTAACCTCTTAATTTTATATTTTAAATGTATCATTAAATCAAATACATATTTATATTAATTATTAAATAAATTTTTAAAATTTATTTAATATTAAACTTAGTCTTAGTTTTTAAATATTACAGGAAATAAAAAACTGAACCAGCCCGTTTAATCGGTTGGACCATGAACCAAAGGTTTGACAGGTTCAACCTCACGATCAATTTTTTTAACTTTACTTATATCCGGCGCTCATACGTAAATCCAATTAATATAATTAAAGATATGCTAGTTACAACGACAGTTGGCAAAAGCAACTTAAATACAAAATAATAAAATACACAAAATGTAAATATATCACACTTAAGGGAAGATTACCCTATCAAAGACCAACTGTTTAGTCTATCACACATGGTTGAATATTACCCCATCAAATATCTAGTGTTTACTTGTTTGGGCAAACAAGAATTGCTTGCTGTACCAATCAATGGCTATTACTTTCAGAAATTTGCATATCAAAATACGGCAACAAAGAGTTGCAATCAGCAAATCATAATGGTTTTGTTGCTGCTTCCTGAATGTAGGTCCTGGCCTCCTCTTCTGATAGCTGTCCTCCTTCGACCAGGCCTCTTACTAAGGTGTCGGAGTATTCTTTGCTAGGTGCACGTGAAGGAATCTCTCCGGACTTACAGCTTTCGATTGTGGAGAGAGGACATCTGAAACATCATCGAATAAACAAGAATGTAAACACATATTATACAAATAATGCAGATGTTAAAATGAGTTCGTCGAATAACAAACGAGTTGCCAAGAACAAGTTTAAGCATACGTCATAGTAAGTATAGGGCTGTCATCCTCCTTTCCGAGGTAAACAACGTTATGATACCAGCCTCCCTGTATAAACAACCGAATTGCTTGTAAGAGTGCAAAACCCTAAAAATATTGACAGTAGAAAATGCACAACGACACCCAATACGAGAGGGCAGGAAAAACATGGATTACTTTGACAGCCTCCACAGAAAAGGAACCTTCATCCTGGATCAAGGCCAGAGCATTTAGATCAAACAAGGGAGAATTCATGTCATGAACTGGAACATTTTCCTGAAGCAAAACATCATTGAACTGCTCGAGCCTGTTTAAGATTCCAAAGAGAAGATAACTAAGGTAGGATTACAACGCAGGCAGGTTGATTCAAATGCATACATGAGTTGTTTCTTTAGAATCACAACGGAGACTGAAATTATCTTCTATATATGGGGGAGAAAATCCAAACAAGAAAAGTACAATACGGAAGAACTTACGTAATTTTATAGAGGCACATGTTAGTTTTATCCTGGCTGTTGCTTCGAGGATCAAGGAAAGCAACCCCACCAGGACCCCATGTTTGTGTAAAATCGCGACCAAAGAAAAGTCGGTGAGGAAAAGTTCTCCAGAGAGTCTCCTTTGGAGGGTTTCTATCCATTGAACCAGAACATGGCTTTTTCATACCTTCGACCTAGGAATCATATTTACAAATTTCTAGATTAACATAAGATATATCAAAGTGTGATGAGCAAAGAAAAATTAAAAGCGAGGGAAAGAAGTGGTCCAAAGATTGCTAAAATCATGGACTGAAATAACAAAGGAAATCAAATCAATAACAATAGAAAGTAAAAGCTAACATGGCAGAGATAACAAAGGAAATCAAATCAATAACAATAGAGCGTAAAAGCTAACATGGCAGACATTCCCATAGGCAAAGCTAAGGCAATCTACGCTCTTTTTGAAAGGCATCTACATCCTCGTTAATAACCCCATTAGGTTTCTCAATGAAAGGACTTAACAAAATATATTTAATGAAAAGTTGCTAAAACAGCAACTTTTTTCCTTTTATGCAATTCTTATGAAACTGCATCAGGAAAACACTACATAATCATGACACAGGACTTATGAAAGCTAAGGCATGCTTAAAAAAAAAATTTCATTTTTTTCCTTCTCCCACTTCCACTTGTCCACCGCTAACCCGAATTTTGTAGGATGAGACATGGGTACAATATTAGTTAATGTCTTGAGACTACCAAATCTACCAACATCTTTGATTTCGGGTGTAGGAATTCATCCATAGTTATAACAAAATGCCTACCTGTCCACCTTCAATATAGCAGAGGAACCTTGGCTTCCACATATTTGATCCGAAAGCGGCATACCAAACATCAGTCTTGGACAGCTTTGATCTCCATGCGGCACTAATTACTTGATCTGCATTTAATATGAAATTTATCATTTCAAATAACACAAAGGCTTCCTTTGTTTCGTGAAAAGTGGCTTCTAAAAAATTTTTTGAAAAAATATTGACATTTTTCAAAAAAATACTAAAGATTTTCTAATGTTTAGACAAGTCAATGAAAAATCTTTTCGATTGTTTGGTTATTTTTTGAAAAAGTTGCATGTTTCTCAAATAGAAATCTTAACATACATATTAAAATATATAAAATTATTTATTATTAAAAATTAAAAATATTTATATCATAATAAATATAGTTAGGCCCAAATGAGCAGCCCATGAACAAGGCTCATTTAGTCAGATCAGACTTCCAGTTAGTGGACACATCGAGTACATCCAGTGAGCTCCCAGCTTCCTAGTGGTACCATTGAGCTCCAGTACAGGGTTATTTCGGTGCTAACACAGTAAGGGCTGCTCAGTTCAATAAAAGGTTAAATGATGAGGCATTATAGACAAATTTTGATCTGTTGGAAGAAATAGAGGGATCCAGCAGAAATGAAAGCAGCAGCATGACGGCAACAAGTCGCCAAGCAAAGGAAGAAGGTCTCAGGTAGGTGACTTGGTTCTTAGGAATTGTAACCAAATCATGTATAAGGCCCAACCCATATTAAACTAAGCTGACGAGTTTTGACAATTAAGCCCACCCTTTGACAGCTCTCTTTTTTTTTTTTAAAGTTCGTAATTTCTAAAAAGAGGACTTATTTTCAATTGATAATTAAGTCATTTCTGTAAACAGTTGATTTTCAGTCAAATAAACATCTAAAAATGTAAAAGTCATTTTCTGAAAGCCAGCTTTTGCATTAAACAAAGCCTATAAAACGAAACTAACTTAACAACTCAGTATTCACTTTATTACCGTGATAATCTTCAATCTTCAACTTCAAAAGGGGTTCTACAACATCCTCAACAGCTTTAACTAGGTCTTCTGATGCAATTTTTGAAGCTTCATCAACCTCATCATCAGATTCAGAGCTTGACAATAAAATATGCTGGGTAGCAAACAACCATATTAGAAAGATGTATGGGCTCAATGAATGACATTAAATCTGTTAAATTTAATAACAAGAACCCTAAAATAGGTATATTAGATAGATGCGCGTTCTCACTATGGCTCCATCCTTAATGATAAGAACCCTAAAAGGCTAAAACATTCATCTTGCACAGTTTGTCACCTTTTTAATTTAGGACACGTTCTTCTTTTCAGAAACAAATGTACATGTATTCAAGATTCCCCACATAATTTAGCATAATGTACGGTTAAATCAGTCTTAAATGTAGATGTATTCACGATTCCCTACATGATTTAGCATAATTTTCGGTTAAATTACAATCTTAAACGCACACGTCACGTTTATTGCAGTCGTGGACATAATGAATGTTACCGCAGTCAATTGCAGTAAATATAGGCCGCTAATATTGATAACGAAGAGGGCCAAAACCACTAAATAGCAATTGTAGTGATGCATTGCGGATGGTTCTTAAACCCCGCCCATCCATTGACTAATCATAAATAAAAGTTTATTTTTCTTCCAAGGTTATAGGAGGATCAAGCAATTACCGCATTTTCGGTCTCTGTTCATTCCTGACGAATTTCAAAATCACCTAAATAAGAATATTTACTAAGAAAAAAATAATTCATGCTAATCTACCAGTAACCAACTATCCAAATTTGACATGATGACAGCATGATGGTAAATTTGAAATCAAGATGAAGAAAGCTTACAGGAGGAGCTTTTTGATTGGTCAACTTTGTTGGCAATTCATCTGCAAGCATTGGCCAGAATGCACTCAACTTCTGGCGAACCTGGCAAAACGTTCAGGTATGCCTCATCAGAAGAAAAGACTACATTAAGCATGAATTGCTAACAGCTCAACTGATAAGGAACCAAAGTGAGGAGGAGGAAAAGAGGGCACAGTTAATTCCACTCAACAACAAAAAGGGGTTGGAAAGCTCAGCAGAAAACATTTTGACAGATTATTACCGCTTGTATTACTCGCCAAGTAGATTCAAACGGATATGCCTCAGATAATCCAGAAATAGGTTTGTCTTCTAATAAAAATTCCACACATGCCAGGGCTGACTTTGCAATAGAATCAAGATTGTATCCTCCTTCTAATGCCAAAACAATCTTACCTTGAGCAAAATCCATCAACTGGAAAAAAGATTTTATATTCAATGTAAAAGATATAGAAAACAATCTTATTAAATATAAATAAAAGAAGATGCAATAATGTAAATCTCACTTCAAAAAATTATGAACTGCAATGGACACTTAAAAGTTACAGATCAACTACATTGGACATAGAGAAATCAAAAGGCAAAAGTTAAGGAAATGATAAAATATTAATCACTAACCTTCTTCAACAAAACAGAATATCCATATGGTGTTACCCGGCATCCCCCTAGAGGATCACCAACAGCTATTCCAAACAACAGACAAGTAATATTTATGAGGAAGGAGAGACTTAAAGCAGCTGAAACACCAACAATGGTGAATCTCAATAGGTAAGTTAATTTATAAACATCAAACCTGCATCAAATCCTGCGGATATTAGAATTATGTCAGGATTAAATTCCTTGGCAACAGGAACTAAAATATGGTCCCAAACTGCAAGATAGTCAGCATCCCCACACCGGCCATTCTCCCAAGGGACATTTATATTATATCCTGCACCTGGGCCTTCTCCAACCATAGTGTAAAACCCATCATCATTAGCAGGATAAAAACTGCCAAACTCATGCCTGCAAGAGAAAACAAATTAAAGTGGTCACTGAGGTTAAGAACCAGTAATAAAGTGATTAAACATCATAGAGTCTAGACTCAATTTAAAAGCATGCATTTAAAAAAAGGGTGAACAAACACAGCTAGAAACAAAAGGCTATCAGATGAATATGACTAATGTTATCCTTAAAAAATATGAAAAACGGCCGATAGTGTATACGATTGCCTCATGAAAACTTAATTAAGAGTAAAGCATACACAACTTAATACAGAAAAACATTGGCTTATGTTAGTTATGTACCTATGAACAGAGAAGAACAGAACACGAGGATCCTTCCAGAAAGTTTTTTGAGTACCATTACCATGATGAACATCCCAATCAACTATCAAGATCTTGTTTATACCAAGTTCTGGCTGGAAGGGGAAAATGCAAATCAATAAAAAATGCAATGTTGTCGCTTTCCATGAAGTCTTAACAAGCTTCACTGTAAAATAGGGAAACATGACACTGAATTATAAAAACTGGCTCCCGCTTCTCACCCTTTGATCAAGCAGAAAACTTGCAGCTATAGCTACATTGTTGAATAAACAAAATCCCATAGCTTCATCGTATTCAGCATGATGTCCAGGCGGCCGAACAATGGCGAAAGCAGAATTCAATTCCCCTTTTGCCACTTTCTCAGCAACCTATTTGACAAAAAAAAGTTCTACTTTCAGATTTTTAACTTTAAAATGTTAATCTAATGTGTATCAGAGAATTAATTGTATAATGTACCTCAATGACAGAGCCGGCAGCAAGGTAAGCAGACTCAGATGATCCCTCATTCAAATATATAGAATTAAACTTCAATGCAATTCTATTTCTACTTGAATCATACTGTTTGGAGCTTATATTTCGAATCAGATTAACATGGTTTTTGGAGTGAACGGAACAAATGTATTTATCCTCAGCCTCTTTTGCATTTAAAAGCACACATCTAAAGGAAGAAGCCAACAATAAAAAAATTAGAAAAAAATTAAAAAAATAATAATAACAAAGACCTAAAAAATAAATTAAACTTAATAATATGAGGATCAATTTAACAGTTAGGATTTAGGGTTTAGGAAAACAATCGGATTCCAAATAAAGCAAAGTGAAGATTTGGAATGAATTTTACAAATATATATACGGTATTCATTTTCATTTATTTTTTACACCAAAAAACTAAATTAAAAAATAATTCTCGACACAAATAACCACGGGAGAAAACGAAATAAAATTCCAGATTAAGGGTGAAAACTTTTTAAATAGTTACCTTTGAAGAATGCCGGCGAGTTTGAGCTTGTTCCAAATAACAGTGATGCGATCAGGATTCTCGGGATGATAATCACCATCAGGAGTGCAATGCTTGCACATCCTCTGATCGTAAATCAAACCTACCCGCCGTTCACTTCTTTTAGCATCGTTGATGTAGTTGCAGTTGCTCTTGCCCTCACCTGATTCCGCCTCCATCATCATCTCTCTCTCTCTCTCTCTCTCTCTCTCTCTCTCTCTCTCTCTCTTTGTGTGCTTAGCCTTGGCCTCACAGTTTCACCAGTAGAGAGAGAGCAGCAGCCGTAGCCAGCGAATTTCGTGTTTGAAATTGAAATTTTGGAAAATTTTTTCCCTTTATTTTGGAAGCTTTAGAGTTTTTTTTGGCAACCAATTAACATGTGACACGAGTCACCTAGTTTAGCCGACTATCTACATTGTCTTTCTGATATAAACGAAGTCGTTTCCTATCCCTTTGCTCTTTTCTCTCTTGAGAAACTTATAAGAAAATTACAAAATAATAATAATAGTAATAAATTCTTCAAGAGAATTTAATTAGATTTTTAGGTTTCAATTGATTCGAAGATGATTTTAGAAAATGGTTTTTACATTTTTCAGTATTTATTTTTTTAAAAAAAAGTTATTAATCAACGAAAAATACTTATAAATTAATAAAAATTAAGCTTTGTTTCTAAAAAGGGAAAAAATTCAAAAGAAAAAAAAAAGTTATACAAAGGTAAGACTGAACTTCAATAACTTTGAATTAAAAAAACAATATCTCGATTCATTGTTCACAATAATTAATATCAAAACAATGATTAAATGGCTAACAGCATATTATTAACGTAGATAACTATTTTACTATAGGATTATTTATTATATTATAGCAATACAATTGTTTAGTTCGTGAAATAACGATTTTATGCAATTGTCAATTTTGATTTTATTTTTTTAACTCTCAAAATAGTTATTCCATACCTCTCAATTGAAATTCCAGCGTTCGACTTAATATAAAATTACTATAAAGGGTTTGAATTCTATTTGCTAAAGATTTAAATTTTATAATGGTTTATTCGACGAAAACAAATTATTGTTATAACAATTCAATTATATTCTCACATAATTACTATTTTACTAAAGCTTTATTCCATTCAAGTGAATTTAATGTACCGTAAGTGTTATAAACTTATAGCTTATATTTTAATCAAAATTTAATATAAATATAATACCCCCAATCGTACATTTGAAACTTATGTGGATCCATTACAATATTACAGAAATTTTATATTTATATTTATATTTATATGTTTAAATTAAAATAAATAATATTTTACAAATTAGATATGAATTTTTACAGTTAATTTCATTTATCTTTTTATAACAATGAAGACTTCCATTCAACTCATTAGCTTTTCTAAAACCTCATTAATTGTTAATTATAATTTTAAGGGACGAGAAATAAAAAAATAATAATTATGCATAAATTGTTGGATTTTTAATTTTAATAACTAAAGATCAAATCTTGACAACTTCAATTATAAAAAAAAAATTTCACGACAGTAAACCGATAAAAGGATGATTTTGTGGCGCCAAATTCTCTTCAAAATAACAATTTACTGAATTCTAGATTTAATGTACATTACATCCATCACCACAAAAACAACACTTCAAAAGCCATAAAATCCCCATTTCTGAAATAACCAAAAGAAAAAAAAAAAAAAAAAAAAGGACGTGGCTAACAGGTCCTTTGTTCGACAACAGCATAATCACAACTATCAGCGTGACCTTAACCATCCACTACAAGAGAAAACAGCTTTTTCCAACCGAAAGTTCTGTCGGAAAAGATATATTGCGACATGATTTTCGTTCGGAAAAACATGTTCCCTTGCAGTGATCCATTGTTTTTTTTTTTTTCTTTTTCAACCCCACAATAGCATCAATCCAGAAAACAAGATGGCTGCAAAGGAAGAGATACCTTGGAGCCTAAACCCTCCATCGGTATTATAGTCCGTGTTGATCCCGGTTCCGGACGGGCCATAGCCAGTGCCAACTCCTCCCAACACTCCGGTCGGTGTTGTCGAACCATATGGTGTTGTGGTTGTTGGGGTGTTGGTGATTGGGTTCATGGTGGAGGGTGTGGTGGTTGATGGTGTAGTTGATGTGGCCGGAGTTGTTGGTGTTGTTGTGGCGCCGGCGGCACTGAACCAGGAAAAAAGACACATTTCATTAGCACAAAATCATATAACAATTAACAATGCATTAGCACAAAATCAGATACATTTCATAAGCAGTACTCCATAAATAGCCAAATTTGTTTAAACTAGACTTATTAGAGTCAATCCAGTCCGACCCAAATTATTGTTCATTTAATGAAAATTTTTTTATTTAAATTTAATTAACATAAAAACAGAAATTCATTTACATCAATGTAAAACTAATTTAAACTAATTTAGTTTTAACAATATAATTGTACTAATCATGCATGTAGAGTTTTCAATCAATTTGATATCTCTATCAAATTGATTGATAGTGCTGTTTTCTAATATATATTAATGGTAAAAAATTTTCTTTATCAAACAAAAAAAAATTAGACTTTCTTAATTTACAAAAGACTCAACGTGCATAATTTACATTAATAGAACATGATTATGTTAAACAAATATGAATTATACAAAAAGTTATAAAAATATGTAAAATTAAATTAATTTTATACTAACATAAGTGAGTCTCTCATATAAAAATATTTTTTAATATTTTTTTTGAATAACAAAACAAACTTATTCGTTAACCCAAGCCTAAACTTAGATAAAGAAAAGAAAAAAATTTAGGTTCCAACCTGACCCCTAAACTTAGATAAAGAAAAAAAAAATTAAGTGCCAACCCAACCCGACCTGATACACGAATACTCTCGATACATGAATACTTCTAATTTGAACTTTTCCAAGACAATTGTTTACATTACATCTTGGATCTTTTGCAATAATGTGCCTGGGAAGTTTCTTTGCAAAGAAGCTAACGTAGGTTTGAACCAAAGCCACGATGGTTACTATACGATGTATCTAAATATGATTAACATAATATATTTAATATATATATATTATATTTGTATTTAAAATTTTATCATATTTAATAATTTTTATTGTATTTATATTTATACAATTGACACATATATGTTTACACAAATTACCTGACCCAACAAATAAATGGAAAATATGCCGAAAAATAAACCCTCTTTTTCTTGCAATTGAAATTTCAAAGCACTAAAGAACAAAAAAAAGGCACTGCAATTTCCTATTACAAATATCATTATTAATCCAAAATTTTCTGCTAGCTACGGTTGAAAAAGCTAAATTGGATCCGCTGATCAAATTAATTGAATTGTGAATTGATTTATAATCCAATCGGATATATATTATAGAATTAGAAATTTAGACGAGTGGTGAAAACCCGGTTACAGCAGTTAAAAATTGAAAACAAATACAAAAAAAAAAAAAAACAAATTGTTTAAGCCTTTTTTATTTTTAAATATTTAATCGATTAGATCTAACATTAAATACCATACTAGTTAACATATAATTTTATTAAGTATTTATAATATTAATATTTATTTTATATTTAAATTTTTTTAATTAAATCATCTAATTCAATCAATCGAATCGACTAAACCTATGATTTGATTTTTTTTTTTTCCCCTTAAGATTGTTGCTAGTGCAACAGGCAAGAAGGATCAACTCATGATCCATTTGAATCTCCTTGGAAAGCACCTGCACTCCATCGAAGGTGTCGTTGGTTGATGCCTTTCACGGAAGATCCAAATAAATGCTTTTTTATATTGATATATTAATTTTTTAATATACGAATAATGAATTTAGATATCTAACCCTATCTATATCCATTTACATATTCAATTATTATTGCAATTTTATGTTTTTATTTTATTAAAAAATATTTAATAAATTCAAATGGATATTATTTTTTTAATTAAATAATGATTCTTATAGTATTGTGAGTAAAAACTTTTTGAAAATACTACAAAACTAATTAATAAAAAAATATTTATTATTTATTATCATTTTCATAAATAATTATTTATAAAAAAATTTATTATAATATGCCGAAATGAAGGACAATTGAGACCCATTTTTGTAAGTCTACACTTATCAACTCTTTATTTGCAGTGAAATCCCAGTAGTTTCATATAATTATCTTCAGTGTAGTAATTTGATATTAGATGGTGGGCGGATATTTGTCCTAAAGGAAGGTAAATAGTGAGATAAGTTTTTAGGCTTTCTTATTAAAAATAATAATATTTTTATTCTCGTGATTTAATTTTTAAAAAATTAATTCTTAAAATATTTTTTTTCTTACATTCAGTTAAAAAATCATAATTTGAAATAATAACTTCACAACTATATAATAAAAAATCACCATTTGAAATGACGATTTACGATTTCTCAAAATCATACTTGAGAAGACTCCAACTGATTGGGTGACTTCCCAAGTAATTTTTTCCTAAGGAACAAAAAATTGACTCTAACTGAAAAAAAAAAAAATCAAATTTGGTCTAATAGGTTCGATTAATTCGATTTTAATTTTGATCAATTTTTTCTTTCAATTTAATTGGCTAATTCGATTAGTTTTCAGTTATTAAAATCTGAAACTGAACCAATCGAATTAACCAATTTATTATTTAAAATATTATTTATATATTTAATGGTTTTGACCCAAACCCAACTAAATTCCAAATTAAGACCCCCTAAAGTCTAAACTCCATTAACCTTTACTCAACCCATACCATCACCCACCACCTGCAACCTAAATTGAAGGCCCAAAATTTTTTTCAAAAAAAAAAAAAGAAACACTAGATCTAATCAACGATAACCTAATCTTCTTTAACTTGGATTTCATTTCTCTCCGGTCACAGCCTCCCGAGGCTCTCTCCCCTCCTGCTTCTCGCCCCATGTCGCCTCCCTTGAGTTTAAGTATTCCTCTTTCCAAGCCTCCCACTACCCTTGATGATCTACCCACCCTCGACATCAGCAATGGCCACCTCTTACTATCCCTCTCCTAGCCTGCCTCACTGTAAGTTTACGTTGCGATAATTTTATTGTTATTTTAATAATAAAAGTGATCAACAACTTTCTATGCATTTTTGTTCCTTTTTTACAAATTTTTTAAGTTGCGATAAATATTATTTTTCGTGGAATGTTGTTGGGGATAATATATTGTTTAATTTATGTTCTTTTTCTTTTTCGTCAACAACATTTCAACAGGGCTGTATTGAAGTTATTGGTAGCACTGACAACATATGGATTGAACAAACAAGGAAAATCTAATCTCAGCATTAACCAAGAAAACGACTAAGGTTAAATCGATGCGATTAATTTGATTTTGATCTTTGAAGTCGATCGCTTTGGTTATTTCTTGAGCTAAGGTCGGTTTTGGGTTTGGACAAACCAAATTGGCCAAATCGTTGGCTCTTTCCTAATAAAAACTGATAATCATTGATGTGAACTCTCTACCGATATACCAAACCAATAAGAATATTTTCTACAAATATGATTTTTGTTCCTGCATAATCTACGACGCATTGGTTGGCTTTTCTCCCTGAGGTCTATTCCATTACGAATACGACTTAATTTTGGTAAACCTTTAGATCTCTCCATATTTTTGGATTAAGACAGTTTTAGATCATGATATTTTGACCAATAACCATCATTTTCAACAGTTCAAACTCAAGTCGATAAATGTTGGATATAAACTCCAATCTATGAACATTGTCAACATATTGCATGTAATCCATATGGATATAAGTACATGCAGCAATACGTAAAAATGAGAACCTTTTGAAACTTACGATGGTCACACCACATTTCAGTAAGCTTTACTTTGTAACTTGAAGCAAGAAGTCCTTCCTGTAAGTTTTTTAACTTTTTAATAAGAAAAAATTTATTTGCTTACATAACCCACAAACAGCATAGGAGTTAGTTTTTTTTTTATTATTTTCTCAGATGACATTTGTAACCATTTCACAATAAATATTACCTGTTGCTATCATTGTCATCTACTTATTCCTCATCTTAATAAAAAATTCTACCAACCTAAAATTTACTGTTTGCACCAAAGCAGTTATAAGAAGATAACACGTCCCTTTCAACACTAAATTGATACATTTAATTAGGTTAGTTGTTATATGGCCATAACATCTTCTCTCATCATACGACTAAGCTCATTTCTCTTTGGGGATTACATCAATCCAACCAACCACTATCACATTCTTCGAACAAAGATTTTGATAGTACTAATGAAAATTTAATAGCCTTAACTCATTTTGCTTGATCCCGAAATAGCATACAAGTTTAGGTGAATACATTTTTATTGGTACTATCAAAATCTTCATTTGGAGAAAGCGACAACAGCTTATTGGATTGATGCAATCTTTAAAGAAAAGTGAGCTCAGTCGGATGATGAAGTTATGGCCATATGATAACCAACCTTGCAAAATGTATCCATTCAGTGTGAAAAAGGACACGTTATCTTGCCATAACTATCTTGGGGCAAACAATATACTTTAGATTGGGAAAATTTTTTTTGTTAAGATAGGGAAAAAGCATATGGGAATGATGGCGACAAGCCAATATCATGCGTGAAAATAAAAAGAAAGCTAACTCTTATTTTGTTAATGGGTTTACATGAAAAATCAATCTTTTTTATTAAAAAATTAGAAGACCCACAAAAGAGAGTTCTTGCTTCCTACGAAGTAAATCTTACTAACATGTGATGTGATGCGAGAAGTTTCAAGCACAAAGGTTCTCAAGTTCACATATTGTTACTATTTATACTCATATCCATATAGATTGCATATAATATGTGAACAATGTTTACAGACTAGATATTATATCCAATGCTTATTGATATAAGTTTCAACCCATTGAAAATGAAAGTTATTAGTTAGAATATCATGGTCCAAAACTATTTTCTAATCCAGAAACATGAAAAGATTTATAAGATTGAACAAAATTAAGCTGTATTCGTAATAAAATAGAACTTAAGGAGAAAAGCCACCTAAAGCATTGTGTATTATGCAAAAATGAAGGCCACACCCGTAAGAAATGTCCTTATCAATTTGGCACATCGAGGAAACGTTTGCACTAATGATTATTAGTTTTTATTTATGATTATACTAGTAAATGTTTTGTGCAACTGTAAAATTTTGCAGTTTTTATTGATAATGCAAATGTTATTTTTTAATAAAAAACAATGCAATTGATTGACTCTTAGCAAGGCTCATGACCCTTAAATTTTTTTTTTCTTGTCATATTCCTCACCTTAGAAAAAAAAGTTTCTTAGGAAGTCCCCTAATTATGGTGGTAAGAACCCTTTGCAAACTACCACAACTACATTGGTGTTAGCTAAATCTTTCTATGGACCGAGTCAAGTCACAATTCAAAATTTTTAAATTATTTTTGAGATCAAACTGGCCTAAAAATTTTGAAATTCTCGAATTGCAATCTAACTCGATCAATGGACATATGTAACCAATTTCAAATTTTCTTTTTTGCCTAGGTACAACTACATTGGTGTTAGCTAAATCTTTCTATGGATCGAGTTAAGTCACGATTCGAAATTTTTAAATTATTTTTGAGATCACACTGGCCTAAAAATTTTGAAATTCTCGAATTGCAATCTAACTCAATCAATGGACATGTGTAACCAATTTCAAATTTTCTTTTTTGCCTAGGTTTGGATAGAGCTAACCCAAAAATTCATTTTACTATTCATTGTATTATTAAACTATTATTTTATATTAATATTTATATATTATTAAAAAGTAAATTTTTTTTGTGACCAGCAAAAGATTTTATTTAGAATAATATAAAGAGTGGAAGGCAAACAAGACGGCAAGTTTGGGATTTATGTATTGAAATATAAATTTATTGTGGGGGTAAAGCCTCTCCATTAAAACAATTGATTTGGAGAAATATATATATATATATATATTGTTTTTCAAAAAAGAAAAGCTTAGTCCTTTTTGACTCCTTATCCAATAAGTTGGATGCTCATTATTACTGCGATTACTAGGTGGCCCAACTTTGAATAAAAAAAAAAAAAACCCTCTAGACCAAGTCACTATTTGCATGTGGAACCAAGAAAATATAAAATATTACGTGGCCCATGGTCCACCTAATCCTACCGTTGCTAATTTCGCGTCCAAACTATCCGTCGCCCATGGTCCACCGAATACGTAAATAGTCTTAATTAGTAGAGGCGCCCCATTTTTAATGTGCTGCCAGACCTCAGACCATATTAAATTTCACGAAAAAGCTATTACGTCAATTGCCAAGTGGTTTGAAAAATTCGTATATTTATTTTATGATAATATTAGTTAATTTTAATAATTATTATATTTTAATATATTTTTATTATTTTTATATTATAATTATATTTAAAATTATATATATTTATATAAATTTTAATATTTTATTAATATATATTATGTAAATTTTAATATATTTATTTATATTATTTTTTATATTTTATTATATTTTTTATTTTCTATTATATCTCTAAAAGTTAGTAGACACAATTACGAGTAAAAAACATGATGGGCCTAATCTTTATTAACAAATTTGAAATGAAGCAAAGAAAAAACAACAGATAAAACGGAGAAAAAACAATCTGAGAAAAGTTTTAGCATACCTGACACTAGCAGGGTAAGCACAGCCAGCGTAGCCTGTAAATCACCAAAGCATTAATAATAATAATAATAATAAAATGAGTAAAGTTTTGAGCTCTCTTTTAACTGCCATGGTAAAATAGAATGTAAATGCAGAAAATAAAGTGACGTGGGAAGGAAAGGGGGGGAATTTACTGGGGTCAGATGTAGTAACAATGGCGGTGCCAGCGAAATCACAAGAGCCTTGAGCTTGGCCTTTTCTTTGGAAATAGCTATTAACAGCATAGCTGCAATGTGCCCTCACAGTGTCCGGGTTGAAACAACCTCCTTTCATGTGTATAGGTTTACAGTCAGCCCCTGCCCCACAAGCATAGTCCAATGTCTTCTGCAACGCTGATTCACTCAATCCATCTTTGCAAACACACCATGTGGCGCCTGCATCTCCCCCCACCCCACCACAAAAAAACAATTTAATCTTTTTCCCAAAAATGATAAACAAATTCAGACAAGGAAGGGAAAAGTTAATACATTTTACAGGTTCATTTCGATGAACGGTGAGATTCGAAGCAGCGGCGGCGAGGGTAATATGAGTTTCTGTAACAATGGGATTAAATACTTGGTAAGATGAGAATGAAAGTGAAAAGAACTAACAAAAGGGTGTTGTTTTTTCCTTAATGATGAGTCCAAATAGTAAAATCTGAAGGTGGAAAAGTAAATGTGCTGTTAGGGAAAATCAAATAACAAGGAAAAGGCATGAAGATTAAATAAAGGGTACTTAAAGAAGCAGTTTTTTCTTTTTTGCTTGCATTAATAAAGTTCAGTGGCTTAAACAGACAATGTAAGAAAGATAAAGGAAAAAAAAAGGACATTATTAACATCTACAAACAGAGAATCAAAATGGGTTTGAAGGAAAATAATGTAACCCAGATATTCTAAAGAGCTTACTTGAGCAACCAGACAAGGCCAGAATGAGCACTGCAAGCACCAAGGGAGCCATGATTGAAAGAGCAAAGGGAAAGGGTATTGAGGAGGAGTGTGAGTAAGAGTAAGAGACTAAAAAGCTAGAGGAAGACAACAATGGAGGCTCTGCAAATTGAGAGGGAAAGAAAAAGAAAGAGAGAGTATGGGGAAGTGTGAGAGAAAAAAGGGGGTAGATTTTCTAGACAACAAAATAAAACATGTAAGAGAGTTGATGGTGGGATGAAGATGGGCCTGTCGGCTTCTGCAGTGCTTTTTTCGTTGCTTATTACTTCAAATCATGTAAACTCATTTTCTATATTCATACAAAATATTTTTTAAAATAATTATATTTAAATTATTATATATTTTATATCTATAAAAATTTTAATAAATTAATAATTTATTTTATATAAAATTTAAAATAATATTAATATATTTTTATTATTTTTTATATCATATATTTTACTTATTCGTCTGTTTTCAAACGTTTAATTCCTAAAAGGAAGAAACTTTTAATGGCATGGGGAGTTGAGCTGAGCAAAGTAGAGCTTTTGGTTTCTGGGAATATGGCTGACAGTGGGATTCCGTTAAGTTAAAGCTCAATTATACACTTTCTCAATTTTTCTTTATGTTCATATTCTTTCAATATTCAAGCATCAGGATTCAGGATATATCAATAGATTATTACAGTAAATTATTTTTAAAGTATATATTTTATAATAGTAAATGAGCAATTTGTTGGTGTTAAAAATATTAGATATTAATAAAGATAATTATATGTATATATAGTGTATAAATCTTATTGATATTCAAGGTGAATGAGAAGTTATTCTTATAGTATACACTTAAAGGGAAAGAAAATCTAATTTTGATAAGATATGTTATTTAAATTTTAAATTTTTATTGAAAATTTAAATTTTAAAATTTAAATTATTATATTATCTAAATTTTCAAAATTTAAATTTAAATTTTAAATTTTAAATTTTAAAAAAATAATTTATCATTCTAAATCTTATCAGATTATATTTTAATACTTATAAATAGATTTAAAAGTGAAAAAGGAAAAACACACTAAAAATCATCTTCCTTTCTTCTATTTTTCTTTATTTCTTTAGGTATCCGAGAGAGAATTTGATCACTTTTAGTTCATACTGCTGCGCTTGTTAGTGCTAACAATCGCAACATGATCGAGGTGGCTTGGAAGACGTGTTACAAATACTGTCGAGCACATTGGTAGTAAGCAATAAACGTCTTAAGGTCAGAGGTTCAACTTTGACTCGATCGTATAACATCCGACGTTTCGAATTTTTTAGTAATACATATATTTATTCTATGATTTTTTATTAGATTATTTAATTTATTCCAGTATCGTTTTAACCGTTTGTTTATTTTGTAATAGCTCGAAGCTAACAAAAAGAACTTATTAAGCTGACTAATCAAATTGATTCAAAAATCGATGATTTATCATTATTTTCAAAGTTAATTTGTCTAATTTTAAAAAATTATAAAAATCAATTTTAAATTTATTTTTTTATAAAAATTTGATTATACCTGATGAATTTTGAATTTTTAAACTTTAATTAAACATCATATACTTTAACCAAATATATTTTATTAAATATTTTTTATACTTAATATTTAATTTTTTTAATGCAATTACTGATCGGTAATTGAAAGTTTCACCATTTTAATTTCTAATTCAATTTTTTAACATTGTAATTCGCTTCTTTGTTGTTCTTTCCAATTAGTACGTCAAGGCAGGCAAAGAAGCATAAAGAAGAAAACAAAATGAACGATCCACGTTGATGTCCTTTGAAGATGAAACTGAAAATGATCTTTCAAAGTTGTCGGATTAATATTAAGGGAAGTTTGCAGAAGCAGAAGATGTTACAGGGCATCCAAATTTAATTATCAAGATGTGTTTTGATGTTTAAATTAGTAAGTTTGAAGAACACAAGGAATGAGCAATAGATTTTGTTTGTCTTTGCCAAACGTTTACTTATCTGTATGTATACAGTCTTTTGTTAGGTGCTCGTAAGCTTGCCAAATATAAATGAGATGTTTGCTTTTTTTGAAAATACGGCTGTAAGTTTTATTAGATTTGATTAAAGATCGGAGTTAGATAATATTTTTATAAATTCAATTGAGTGTAACTTTAAAAATAATATTTTAATAAATTTAATTATAAAAATAATATTTTAATCATATAATAAGTAGTAAAATAAATTTTTGTATTAATTTAACCTAAGCTTGAACTTAAAATTTAAATTGCAATACTAACGAATTCGATCCATAAACATAAATTAACATTATGTAATTTTTCTAAGCATAATGATCTAACTTGACCACACAGAAGTGCCTCTAACAATTCCCTGGCACTTCTCCCAACTAGAGGTATCTATTGGTCGAGCCATAGTTCAAAAAAAATTTTAAAATCTTTATCCAAGTCCCTTTTTGACCCTGCTTGACCCGCCCATTTAGATCAATTTCATTATTTATCCGATTAAAAAAATTATTTTTATTAATATTTTTATATTTTATAATAAAATATATTATTTTAATATAAAAATATTATTTTGATCCTAACTAGATCGAGTCAGTTGAAACATAAAAAAATGCAAACTTAAGCTCAAACTTGATGTCAAACTGCTCAGTTCATAAAATTTACTCCTGGCCTAAAAAATAAAATAATAATAATAATAATAATAAAAACAAAGTAATTAAGCCATACTTCTACCTTGCCAACCACAAAATGAAAAGAAAGAACAAATTTCAAATTTATATATGCTATTTAGATGGAATAATTGTAGGAATAAAGCAACAGTTTCTAATAATTTTGAATCTTGTACCCTGTTTGTCGTTTTGAGTTAGATCTATTTATGGTTCCCCCTGATAATTTAATCCGAATGAGTTAATTCTGTATAAAATTTATATAAATTTAATTTAATTATATTAAAATTATTTTTTATTATTTAATTTAATTATAAAATATATAAATATTATTATAAAAATATTATTTAAAATTTTAAAAATAATAAAATAAATTTTTAAGTTAATATAAATTAAGCTTTAGTTAAAATTTTAAAAAATATATAAATATTTATTTATTATTTATATTATAATAAATATCAAATAAAAATATATTTAATTTTTAAAAAATATATGAAACAAATTTTCGGGTCATAATAGCTAGAGCAGTATGAATCTGCATTCCTGCAGTGAAGGGACACTTATAATTTATAGATAAATGAAAATGAAAAGTCCCATGTGAATCTACATTAATGGCTATTCAGTAGAGAAGGGCTTGTAATTTTTATAGATAGCCTTTATTTAGTTGAACCATCCAGGTTGGCAACGGTACCCACATGTTGGTGAATTTTCTCCTTGGCTGCAATTATGGCACGTCCTTTGATTTGATACATTATTCTAACCTTTTTTGATTGGCAGCATCATTCATTTCTCAGCATTTTGAATATTCCAAGATTGGTTTTAGCGTGAGACTTGTCTTCATCTTACATTTTCATTTCTTTTAATCCCTTATTTAATTTGCTTTTTCAAGTGATTATAAAAAATAAAAAAATTTAAATTTAATTATATTAAATTTAATATAAATAATTAAAATATAAATATAATATAAATATTTTAATATTTATATAAATATAAAATATAATTTTAATATAATAAAATATATTAATAAATACGAATATATAAATTATTAACTATCGTAAAAATGACACTATCAACTATGGCCTATGGCCTATGGATACCAACTTTTTTATTAAAAATTATTATTTATAATTTTAAATCGTTATGAAATTATTTATCAAAATAAACTTTTTTAACATGTCTATCAATTTCTCGACTTTATATATATTTTTTTACATTGAAAAATATGTAGAAATTCATCAACAATAATTTACAAATTGTTTTATAATTTTTTCACATCAATTAAAAAATCGACTTATGAAATACTTATTTCTCTATTGAATATTAAAAAATCAACACTTTGTTTATCGATTTTATAAGAATGAAGTTTTTTCTCGTTATATTAAATATTTTTAAACTGTTATATTAAAAAATATTTATGTTCCCGAGACATTCACTATAAATTTTAGAACAATTTCAAAAAAAAAAAGCAAAATAATAATTATTAAAAAAGAAAGAAACTAAAAAAATAATTATAAAAAAATAATAATTATTAAAATTATTAATAAAGAGACTGTAATTACTCTTTTACCTGTAATTTTATTCTTTTCTTTGTTGTTGCTCATTTTACATTTTTAATGGAATCAAACCTTCTCGTATATATAAACTATATATATAAATTATATGTATAAATATATAAATTATATATAAATTATATATTAAAAATAGTATTTACAAATAGTAAAATATTAAAAATATTTTTTTATTAAATTTTGAGTTACTATTTAAAAATAATAAAAAATAACAATATACTTTATATTAAATTTTAAATTACTATTTAAAAATAATAAAAATAAATATATTTTATATTAAATATCGAATTAATATATATTATATTATATTATATATGTTGGGGGTTGGTTCCTCTCGTAAGGGAACCTGCCTCCCACATATTATAATTGACCCTTCACATATTATGTATAATGTATAATTATTTATATTACATATAAATTATATATATTAAAAATATTATATTAAATCTCAATTTATATTAAATACTAGATTTATATAAAAATAATAAAAAAATATTTAATAATTAATATTAAATTAAAATTATTTTCTAAAAAATTATTATATTATATATATTATATATGATATATAATAGTGTATATAACATTCAATATTTATTATAAAATATTTTAATAAAAGTATATTTTTTAACTTTTATTATTTTTAAATAATAATTCAAGATTTAATATAAAATATATTTTTATTTTTATTATTTGTAAATAGTAATTTAGGATTTAATATAAAATATTTTTTTATTTTTATTTTTTAAAATAGTAACTCAAAATTAATAAAAAATATTTTTTAATATTTTATTATTTATAAATACTATTTTTAATATATATAATTTTTATATATAGTTTATATATATGGGGATGGTTGGTTTGGTTCTATTAAGAACGGAGAGAAAGCAACAAAAAAATAAAATTAAAGATAAAAAATTAATTATAATTTTTTATTAATAATTTTAATAATTATTATTTCATTCTTTATAATTATTTTTTTCGGTTTCCATACTTTTTATAATTATTAGTTTATTTTTTTTTGAATTCTTCTAAAATTTATATAATTAGGCACATATATATATATATAGTGCACATTTCTCAACAATTTTGATGTTAAAA
This sequence comes from Adansonia gregorii, assembly GCA_038382025.1. Lineage (NCBI taxonomy): Eukaryota > Viridiplantae > Streptophyta > Magnoliopsida > Malvales > Malvaceae > Adansonia > Adansonia gregorii. The sequence continues at coordinate 4,986,867 of JBBYHO010000008.1, read as the reverse complement.
ATTTGTTATATCAAATATTGATTTTTTAACATAAAAATATAAATATAAATATCAAATATCAATTTTTTAATAATTTTAAATAATTTTAAAACGATTTAAAATTATAAATAAAATTTTTTTAATAATATTTTAATAAAAAAGAAGCCATGAGTATCATCTCTGACGTCAGATGCACTTTTCCACGCCGTTTGATTTTGATCTCAAACCGTTTCCCACCTTGCCAATTTACGCAAACATGTATGGTTCCATTCGAATTTAATCGGACATACGATGAATTGGCACTTTGAGGTGATACCCTATTTGATTAGGTTTTCGGGCTTTCTTTGGATGTATTTCAGTGTGGCATATTAGGTATTTCCACCGCATCGTTGCATGCATTAGGATAACATTTATACTTTTAAAAAAGAAAAATTAATAAAATTTATTATTATATGCTAAATGTGTTTTATTTTATACAATAATATAATAAATTTATAAAATTTATTTTTATAAAATTTATATGAATTAATTTTAAAAATAAATAGTAGCTTGAATAATTAATATAAAATATTATTGGGTATATATTTTATTAATTATAAATTATTTATTAGTAAAACCATTATTTAACACAAGCATCATTTTAATAAATTTTTATTATTTAATAATTTCATAAATATAAAATAAATTAAAATTTTCATTTTATATATGCATTTTCATCTTATATCCTTAATAGTTAATTTCTATTATTATTTTACTGTTACTGCTATATTTGAATTCAAACATGTATTTCGCTATCAATTTTAATTACAATGCTACGATATCTTACTTTACTGCTATCATAATTAATTTAATTATCATTGCTCTTTTTAATTAATCTCATTACGACTAATTTCATCAATCATCTAAATGAAATTTATGTATTTTGTAAATTATAAAAAGAATAATTTTAGTTTCAAATGACAGAAGGAAAAGGTTAAATCTCGATACACTTATTGAAAAATAGAATTTTTTGTCCCGTATGATTAACAAATCCAACTGGATGAAGCTTGAGATATGATATTTTTAATTTAATTTTTTAAATTATTATTTAATTAATAAAATAATTATAAATTATATAATATCAATATAAAATTATTTTTAAATAATAAAATGAAAATTTTCACATCCGTTATATTTAGCCTTAAATAAGCCTTTTGTTTTCCTGTCATTTCGAAGCTATCCTATGATGGCCTGCTAAGCAAAGGTGTTTCCTTTTTGTTGGTAGACCCTATTTAAGGGTAAAGAGTCCTTATCTAATCTATAAGTAATCTTAGTTGTGTACAAGCTCGTAACGAGGGACGTGACCTTTGCCCAGAAAGGTAATAAAATTATCCATGAAACTAGCAAATGGAGTTTTGAATTAGTTGCTGCTCGTGAAGTATGGAAAGAGATCAAATTTAAATTCGAAGTGACGAATATTTTAGATAAATAAAATTTGATATAATTTAATAATTACTGTTGATTTGTTGAATTGCAATTAAACTTGACCCAATTTTTAGTAAAAGGGTTGATCCGATCCTATTGTCAGGATTTTAATAAAAATATTTAGTTCAAAAGATTAAATTAGACAAAAATAAGATCTAATTTGAACTTAATTTTAATTATAAAATATAATAGCTTATTTTTATTTATATATTATATAATTTATATCACATAAAAATTAATATATGATATTATAACGTTAATATCTCAAAATATATTAAATTATTCATATTTAAAAATTTAATAAAAATATAAAATTATTAAAGATCTAATAAAAAAATATCATATTTTTAAAATTTTTTACATAATTTAAATAAAATTAAATAAAATTAAATTATTTATTTAGACATACAAACAACTTTAAATAAAACTTAAAACTCATTTTAAATTAAATTATAATCCGACTCAATCTCTTTGGTTGTGAACTTGTGAGCGGTGACTTTCCACCGCCTTGCGCCTATTGGTAATTTCCGAGTCATTTTGGACCAAGGCAAGTTGTTTATTGGGCCATTTATCTTTTTGTTGAACATTTGTCACGTTTGGTATAAAACGGGCTATAAAAGCGTTTCAATGAACACTTCGTGTACAATTCATCTCCATTCATTTATATTTATTTATTTAGTTAAATAAATTATTATGAATACAATTTTAATATTTATTTATTAAATAAATCAAGTTTAAATAATTTATTTATGTTTATTAATAAATTCATTAATAATTTACTTAATATTTGTTTATTGATCTGTTTAAATCTCGTTTATTATTTAATTAAAATTAAATAATAACATTATTTTATATTGTATTTATTCTTTTGTAATCATATTTTATTATTTTTATTTCAAAAAATATCAAAAGAAAAAAAAAAAGACCTAAACCTAAATCTTAATTTTTTTTTGTTTATTTTTTGTGAATATGTTAATTTAATATTTATAAATAAATTTATTTAATTTAAATGAACGAGATCGTTCGAATTCATACAAACCTATTAATAAATGAATGGAGTCGAGTTCAAACACAAATATATAATTTTTTAACGAATATAAATAAGTTAAAAAAAAAAAAGGTAAACAAATATGATTAGAAGGTTGTTCGTTCATGCCCGATTGATTTACAGCCTAGGCGTAAAGGTTTTCTTTTGGGTCCCAAATGGTCTTGAATTACAATTTGCCTGACAGTCAAATTATATTCAACTCGATACCCCAAAGGCCAAAAGAGGAAAAAAAAAATGTAAAAGGCTAAGATCCACTAAAGCCATTTGCCAATGCATTGAACTATATTTAACTTTAATTTTAAAAAATTATCTGTTTTCTATATATATTATTAAATTTTTATTTTTTTATCTTATATTTTTTACTGGAAAAATTAGTGAAATTAAGAAAGTTGAGCTCCCCATTCTCCAAGTAGCCACATACTGGAGCTCCGATTTTGAGCACTTCGAAGTTATTACATCTGTTTTATCCAAACGTGAGCGATCAAGTACACACATAATAAAAAATATTTAAATTTAATTATAAAAATTATAATTATTAATAATATTTTAATATACTTAAAATTTGGACCCAATTTTAAATAAAAAACTAGAAAAAATTTGATCTATGAATACGCTAGTCTACTCTTAACCTTGATGTACGGCCAAGGACGTCTCAACCCTCTCTAGAGACCATCTCCTAATACTAACAGATGATTATATTTTCATTGTTTAAAAGCTGTCTGCAAAAATCAGAACTGACATTGGCCTTAATGCTTACAATCGAATCCAAAAATGCAGAGTCCTCGCTTTTCCATCACTTTCAATGAGTGGAAAAGAAAAAACCGGTCTTTGAAAAGAAAAGAAGCCAATTGTTCTTTAGATATAATATATATATATATATATATACTTATTTACATTTAACGAATCCAAATGAAATTACTTTGCAAAGACCAGAGTTCAAAAACAGCCCTCCAGTTTCAACATAGAGAAATTACAGTTAAAAAATTAAAAAACTTTAAGCACAGTGTACCACATTTCCCACGAAAATGAAAAACCATTTTCCTAGAAATTGGTTTAGAGTTCCATTTCATCATTTTCATCATCGTCTATCTCTTCAATCTTCATTTTCTTCACTGCCTGTGCAGCATCACTTCTTATCCCGTTTGGGATCTGGATCAATACGTCGGATTCTTGTCCGGTGGCTGCATTGACTAACCCTCCGTTCTTCTCGACCCGATACACCAGCTCACTTCCAGTTGGAGCTGCCTCGATGTAAACAGTCGAGTTCTCGTCGATTTCTTCCCTCACAAGCATCCTTGATAGCTCTGTCACAACCCTCTTCTCAAGCCATCTCCTAATGGGTCTTGCACCATACACCTATTACCAAAAAACCAAAACATTGTTACTTTCGAGCTCCGGCATGTTCAATTTTTACTACTCATGTCCAAATTCGTATTTAACACAAAAACTCCGGGTGACATGTGATGGTACTTACTGGATCATAACTCTCAGCTAGAATGTAGTCCAATGCTGAATCTGATACAGCCAACGCAACGCCTCTCTCAGCAAGGCGGCTTGCAACATCTTTCATTTGCAATCTAGCAACTTTCCTCAATTGATCATGTGAGAGAGGATTGAAAACAACGATCTCGTCGAGCCTATTCAGCAACTCTGGCCTAAAGTGTCGCCTTACCTGCCAAACAATCCAATCCAGATGTTAATGCTAATGCTTCAAAACCAAAAACTTTGACAGAAATAGAAAACATCACATTATAAGGGTGTATACCTCTTGCATTACTCGATCGCGAGCAACTTGCATCGAACATTTGCCACTAAGTCCTGACAGAAGATGCTCTGCTCCAAGGTTTGATGTCATGATAATCACTGTGTTTCTGAAGTCGACAGTACGGCCTTGGCCATCAGTTAACCGACCATCATCCAATACTTGAAGTAGAGTGTTGAAAACTGAGATATGTGCTTTCTCAACTTCATCAAAGAGTACAACACTGTAAGGCCTCCGCCTCACAGCCTCAGTGAGTTGCCCGCCTTCCTCATGTCCGATGTATCCCGGTGGTGCACCAATAAGTCGAGCAACTGAGTGTTGCTCCATATACTCGGACATGTCCATCCTGATCAGAAGATTCTCATCGTCGAAGAGTTGTTCTGCCAGTGCCTTAGCGAGCTCGGTTTTACCAACACCAGTTGGACCCAAGAAAAGGAATGAGCCAGTGGGTTGTTGGGGCCTACCTAATCCCGCTCTTGACCTCAAAACAGCCTCTGCAACAGCATCAACGGCCCGGTCTTGACCCACCACTCTCTGATGCAACCTCTCCGCAAGCCCAATCAGCCTCTCTTTCTCATTCTGTCCGAGCCTCGTGACAGGAATGCCAGTCCAGCGGCTTACAACCTCTGCAATGTGTTCTGGCCCAACCGTTTCGGTTAACATCAAATTTTCATCAGCGGTTCCTTCAATCTGGGCTAGTGCAGATTCCACTTCCTGAATTGCTCCATATTTCAAATCCGCAACTCTTGCCAAGTCATATCTCCTTTCAGCCTCCTGTAAAGCAAACAAGAGCTCTTCTCTCTTCTGCTTTAGTCGTCTAATCTCATCAACCCTTTCTTTCTCCTTTCTATATTTCATCATCAATGGCTGAAGCTTGTCCCTCAAGTCATCGAGCTCTTTTCGGACCTAAATGGAAGAAAACAATAAAGTTAGATCCATTTGAAGGAATAAAATTAGCATAATCCACCTTTTTTATTTTTTGAAAGCCAATACTTTTTACGTACTTCAACAAGCCGAGCTTTGCTAGCTTTATCCTTCTCCTTTTCCAATGCATGAAGTTCAACTTCAAGTTGCATTCTTTTTCTTTCAAGATTATCAATTTCTTCAGGCTGGCTGTCAAGCTGAACTCTCACATTTGCACAAGCTTCATCGACCAAGTCGATTGCCTTGTCAGGAAGATGACGTCCGGTGATGTATCGACTTGATAACTGTGCCGCCATCACCAAGGCGCGGTCTTGAATCCTAACACCATGGTGACCCTCATATTTTTCTTTCAACCCTCGAAGTATGCTTATCGTGTCGGGAACACTAGGCTCAGCCACATAAACCTGCTGGAACCTTCTCTCAAATGCAGCATCCTTTTCGACATGCTTCCTGTATTCCTCCAGTGTCGTAGCTCCAATGCACCTAAGTTGACCTCTAGCAAGCATAGGCTTAAAGAGGTTAGCCGCATCCATGGAACCCTCGGTTCGACCAGCACCAAGTACTAAGTGAATTTCATCAATGAAGAGAATCACTTTGCCTTCAGCTTCCTCGACTTCTTTCAAAACTGCCTTCAATCTTTCCTCAAACTCTCCTCTATATTTCGCTCCTGCAATCAATGCACCCATGTCCAATGCAACGAGCCGAACATCGGCAAGGTTACTAGGAACATCTCCTCTCACAATTCTTTGTGCCAAACCCTCAACCACAGCAGTTTTACCAACGCCAGGCTCACCAATAAGAACTGGGTTGTTCTTAGTTCGCCTGGACAGGATCCTAATGACCCTTCTAATTTCTTCGTCTCTGCCTATTACTGGATCAAGCTTCCCAGCCTGCTCAACAAGATCGTTCCCATAAGTTTTTAAAGCCTGAAATGTAGTGTCCCCTGATGCACTCTCCACCTTCTTCCCTTCCTTTCCTCGAAGTTTTTCGACTTCGGATTTCACTTTTGCCGGAGCAACCCCAGCTTCTTTTAACAAATCCGCGATTTGGGAATCCTCGAGAAGGCCTAGAATCAACTGATCAATAGCCAAATGGGTATCACCGCGCGCCTTTTGCGCTGCTTGGGCCCGACGGATTCCCTTAATAAGAGAAGTACTAGCAGGAACTTCATCCGGCGGAGGTGACTGCGATGGTAGCCTCTTCAAGGCCTGATTGAATACCCTCTCTGCAGCCTGTGCGGCATTCTCGCCTCCGGCATTGGAGATTGCTTGATAGAAGACGCCATTGGGATCTGATATTAAAGCAACAGCTAGATGGAGGGAAGTGAACTGGGCATGGCCATTGCTCATTGCTAGTTCATGAGCCCCAGCAAGAGCTTCATTTGTCTTGTGAGTGAATTTATCAGGATTCATTATAGAACCTGCAAAATTACAATCCCATAAAAATCCCATTCAGTAATGCAGCCAAGAGGCTAATAAAGCTTTAAAAAAACCGCAATAAGAGATCAATCTGTTTTTGGGAAAGAATCGAACAATGTAAAGATCGATTTACAATATTAATACCACATTTTCAAAAAAATTAAAAATAAAACTAAAAACAACAAAATATATATATTTTGAGAATCATTTCACAATCCTTAATAAAACAACAATTTCCAACCCACAAATATGAATTTATAAACATGAAATGCAAGGGATTTTTCTTACCTAGTGCTTAATCTCAAGGAAGCGAAAATTGCTTCTAAGCGACAAGGCGAAAACAGACAGCTATTTCTTTTGCTTTGCTTCGCGCTTTTTTTCCCGGAAAAAAACAAAATTCTGTTTGGTATTTGAGAATCTTTGCTTTGAATGTGATTGATTACTCCGACTTTCGCTGGTGAAATTGTGAGGTAAGAAATAGGAGGAGATTGGGTTTTTGTTGAGCTAAGTGAAGAGTCTGGAAATTCACGGAAGTTGTCGCTAGAAACTTCTAGACTCGTTTTTTTTTTCCCCCCGTTTTAGCAGCTGATTTTAATGAGCCAAACCTTCACGACTTGCCTGGAACTTTCGTCTCAGCCGCTACGTAAGAGATTGTTCTCTCACGCGCATTTTTTTCTTAAAAACAAAACAAAATCCAAAATAAACATTTTATTTATGATAACTATTTTCAAATGCTATATGAAGGCAACATGTACTTAAAGTTAAACCTATAAATTTATGGTGAATATTTATATTTAAACTTTGAAAAGTTGATGATATTTCAATTATTAATTTCAACTGATATTAAAATAAATCAAATAATATATTCACATTTTAAGGTTAATAATAGGTACTTAAAATTTAAAAATAAAATATCTCATTATAAAATTAATTATTCTTTATTTATCATCAAATAAATATATTAAAAATTTTAATAATGTTAATACTTTTATTGATAAATTAAATAAATTTTATTAATAATTAAAATAATTATATTATAATTTAAAATATAGACAATAATCATTTTTCTCAATTCCAATTTCATCTTGCGCTTTTAAATATACGGTAGAAATTTATAGATTTTTATTTTTTTGGAAAACTATTTGTTCGTCCGGGGGAAAAAAGAAAAGAAAAGATTTTGATTTGTTAGCTGCCCGCACAATCCGGAAGTGGGAACGGTTACTTTTACACGTGGCACAGCATCTTACATTATGCACGTGTAACGCAGATGATAAAACATTGTGATCATTCAACTCCAACGAGAATCCTACCCGCCTTCCATGGCACTGCATGATACGCGCTGTTTGGTCGGTGGCTAATTTCTGCTTCTTCTTTTTTAATATATATATATATATAATTTCTCCTCTTTTTAGATTTAAAAACAAAAACTTTCATCTTTTAATATACTTAAAAATAAAATATTTTACATATTATTATATACAAAATATTATCCACTTGTTGTCCTAAGAAAAATTTTTAATGCGATATATTTTTATGCACACTAAAAATATTAATTAAAAAATAAAATATATAAAAATCTTTTAATTTTATTAATAAAATTTAAAAAATTATTATGCTAAAAAACAAACTCTTATATATATATATATAATAATATGAAAAACACTACGATTTTAATTAATAATAATAATAATAATAATAATAATTACAAAAAGAAGATATTTAGTACTTCAAAAGGCGAATAGATATTATTCAACCAAATTGCGCTCCTTTAGTTTGGCATTTGTGTTGCGCTATAAACATAATATAATTTTCTGAATTCTTTAAAATTTGAATATTAAAAAAAATTATATTAAATATTTAATTTAAATATCTCTAAGCTTAATCATTTGAAGCGAAATAGTGGTTTTTAAGGGGAAAAAAAGGCATTAAAATAAGTACTACTATGCACAAGTCTTAAATAAAAATTATACACTTGTAAAGTATTAAATTAATATTACTTACTATTAGTCGTTACATTTAGTTTATAATTGTGTTTTCGGTATTATATATTTCATAAATTTTTATTTATATTATTTTTTATATTATATCATTTTTATTTAACATTATTATCATATTATATCTAAAATTTTCAAATATATCTTTAATCATAATTTAAAAAATAAAACCTCAAGTTTTTCTTATAGTATTTTTGGGTTAATATACAAAATGGTGCCTAAAACTATATCTCCTTTTATAATTTGATACTCCAAGAAAAAAATTTATAATTAAGTATCTAAATTTTATTTTTATCACGCATCTTAATTTAAAATTTAATGAATGATAACATATTAATTTTTTAACCAATAAAAATATAATAAATACTATTGTTATTAATTATTAAATTTTAAATTAATACGTATGATTAAAATAAAATTTAAATATATAATTATAAACCTTTAAAAGAGCATCACGTCGTAAAAATAAATATAATTCAAAGGACAATTAGTATGCTATTTTTCTTTTGGTAAGAGAAGGGTTGGATTTGAACATATGGGCCATCGTCCGAACAAAGCAGATTCGGATCCGATTTGCTTGACCCACCCGGTTTTCAAAATCCAAATCGTTGCTTTGCTCATTGGGTGCTGCTATTTTTTTGTTTCTGAAAGCTGCGAAAGCAGAAGCCAAAGGAAAAGAAAGAAAAGACGGCAATCATGTGGAGAAGAGCGGTGTTAGATATCAAAGCTCGCCAATCATGGCGGGTGATAGCAACAAGAGGCGCGGCCAACAGAAGCGGCAAGCGAGGCTCCAACTATCCATCAACGACAGCGGCGGCGGCCGTTGATTCACTCTTGCTTCGCTCCCTCAAAGATCACTATGTCGAAGTCTCCAAAATGACTCCCCCTCCCGTAATGTTTCATTCTTCATGTCTTTAATAGTAAATTTTTATGTCTTTTTTGTTTGTCTCTTAAATCACCGTGAAACCCAATGTGGGCAGAGACTTGGTGTTTTAGACTGGTGTTGAAATGGCGATGAATTTATGCATAAGAAAAGGAGCTTTTTGGTTATCTGTTTGAATCTTGAAGTTTCATTTTTTTTTTGTCCAAGCTTAAAACCTGGAGGGTTTAGGGAGATTTTTATGGACAAAGATATTAAGAAACATACGTCAGTTCATATTTTGTATACGTGAATGGTTTAAAATTGGAATAGTTATGAAAAGTAAAGTAATGTATTTTGTTGTCCATGAAAATGAAATGTTTTATCTTTAATCTTTCGAGAAATATTGTTAATTGCTAAGTTACTCCGACTTGAATGTGAGAGTCCGATACGGGTATATTTAATTTAATTTTTTTTTAAGTTTTAAAAGATTAGTTTGCAAGTTCTAGCTCTCATCAATTCGAGTTTATATTAACATACTCTGTTTTCATTTACTATGTTGATCCAATTCTTCATTTTTTTTTTTGAATACCCGCGTTTGACTCATATTCAGAGGTTGGTATGGGGATATGACTCTTCAAGGTGTCTCGAAAATCCAAATAGGTGGGAAAAATTTTAAAAAAATTAAATATACCCAAACCCCACACCTACACCTAAGTCCAAGTAACATGATTCATTTCACGTTTTCATCAGCTTGTCTAACAGCGTGCAAGTGTGTTAATGTCGACAGAAAGTGAGCCCTCCTTCACCATTTACTGTTATCAAAGGTGCACTTGATTCTAATGGCCCTGTTCTCAAACGAACCTACGGCAAGGAGGAAATTAGCATCTTTGTGATGCGGTTGGCTAATATTATTCGTGGTGAAGGTGATGATCCAGAGGAGGATGGAATCAATCAGTTGTTCCTTCATGTAGATGTGTCGAAACCTGGACAGGAAGACTCGTTACAATTTCTATGTGGATTGTATCCTGATGCTCTTGGAATCCATTCGGTTTCAATGAGGCCAAAGCTTGAATCTTCAGAGGATGTTGTTGTTCCATCTAAATATAACGGCCCTGTTTTCGAGTGAGTCATCTACTCATCATATTCAACATGTTTAAGTCTTAAATTTGATTGTCTTTGTCTGATACTTCCTGACTGAGTTTTCCTCATAAATTGCTTGGAAGAATGGTTTCTTAAATCGTTAGAAGAGGATTTTCCGCCATTATTATGTATAAAAATGGGAGCATAGAGTATAATTAGGTAACCACAACATCCATTTTCAATTTATCATCAAACCATACGGTAAAAAAAAGTTCAAGTTTTAGTCTTTTAGCTTGAAAAAAAATTTGGAATACTTGGCTTCCTCGAACTATTTGAGTTCTAAATGGCTTATCTTTTTGAAACCGAAGAGTAGTGATGCTGCACAAGAATCTGGAATGATGGCTTTGGTTTTGGGAGCATTTTTTTTCCTAGGTAATATTACTGTCTAATATATAATATAAATAACTCTGAGGTAAGAGATAGAAAGGAGCTGCATTTCTACGGTTCTTGGATGATAAGAGTTAGAGCTGTAGAACGACCTTGAGTTGGTATTGATTATCATGTGATCATGTAAGATTCGTCATATGTTACTCGGACTTGGAGTGGAGCGTCAGATACCGGTGTGTATCCGACATGGATCTGCTCAACTTTTTTCAAGTTTTTCCTCATATTTGGAGGATCATATCCCAATACCCATGTCCGAATATGTGTTGGACATGGGTACTTTAGGGAAAATGAGCAGTCTGGGTACTCATGCATGGAAGGTTGTGATTATATATTTTACATCCATCATCTTGCCAGGGATGCATTTGACCTAATATAAATATTTGATTTTATAGGCTAAAAGCTGACACCAAGTAGAAGATTTTCTAAAGAGAAATGGACAAAATATTCCTAATCTCAAAAAGATTCTCAAGAAACTTATTTATCAACTGTGCTTTCTTGAACCTCTAGCCAGGCCAAATAGGCTTTCGTTGTAATTTCATCTTCAAATTATTACTTGAAAGAGTAAAGTTCAAAACTTTGTCAAGTTACTAGTTAAATCATTTTCATGAATGCTTCATTTCGTTTTTCATATAACTTTGATTTACTTTAAACCAGACTTTTCAGCAATGAAAATGCATTAGGCAGATCCTCTTGAATTTCTTTATAGATTCCCTTGAAAAGCTTATTTGCTTCTTCTTCTTCTTCTTCTTCTTCTTCTTCTTCTTCTTCTTTTCAGTCTTATCATTTTTTTTGGGTATAAAAAGCCGCAATCTAGGGATAGGGGAAGGAGTTGTAGATACCGGGATTAGAATTCCAAACTTATTCAATGTCACTTCTTAAGGGTGATTGCATGAACTTATGTTGCTCTGACTCTTCATTTTTCTTGAAGTACTTGTGTTCGACGTATATCCGAACATGGTTATGGGGATATGATCTTCCAAGGACCCTCTACGTATATTGAAATCTTGGAAAGGTTGAGCGTACTTGTGTTCTACAGTCACACTTGAATTCGAGTAACATAGGCATGAACTAAAATGGATTAAGCTCCTCTTTGCTCTTATCTTCTTTTAATCATTATTGTTTAACCTGTTGCCATTTAAGTTGCTTCCACTTTTCATTTTTCTTGAAGTAAACATCTCCGACGCTCGTGTCCAACGTATATCTAGATATGATCTTCTAAGGACCCTCAAAATACACGAAAAATCTTAAAAAAAAAAAATTGAACATACTCATGTGCTACACACCTGAGTTGGAGTAACATAGTTCATTTCTTATGTTTATGTATTACTAAGCCCATCTCTTTTGCTTGATTTGGTAGAGATCTTGATGAAAAGATGAGGGATGCACTCCATAGTTACATAGAAGAACGAGGGGTGAATGAGAGTCTCTTTCCATTTCTACAAGCATGGCTCTATGTGAAGGATCACCGAAACTTGATGCGTTGGTTCAAATCGGTAGGCACATTCATTACTGAAAATTAATTTGGTTTGATGATGCAAAAGAAAAATGATTTAGGTTATTTTATGAAAAACAATCATCTCTATCTTTAAGAATCAATGAATCTTACAATGGAATTTAGCATTAATAATACTCGTTGTTGTTTGTCTCTTTTAATAGTTTTCATTTGGAATGTTGAGTAACTTTTTGTTAGTTCATTTGATTTAGTGCTAGGTACTCTTTTGGTTAGAACCGGCAATTCGTGTATTTGTGTCATAATTGTGTTTAAAGTATTTTATATTTATATAGGTTTTGTAATATTAATAATTTATATTATATAGATTTTAAATTATGTATTCATATTCTATGTTAAGTGCTTTATGCATGTTATATTTGTGTAATCGTATCTAAAATTGTTAAAAAATTAAATTTAAACCCAAAACTCAAAATCAGGGAAGTAAATCACAATTATAAAAATAATTTTTCTTTAAAAAAAATTTAAAATGCAAACGTGATATTGTTGCAACGCAAAGGTAATATATCACTTTTTATTGATATAAATGATATATCATCAAACTGTTGACGGAAATAAAATTTAAATATTTAATTATAACTTTTTTTTCGGGTAATTTGAAAAAGGAGTATTCTTCTATATCAATTAATATATTAATCCAAAATAAAAAATCAATTCTTAAAATATTATTTATTTCAAAAGATAAATTAAAGGAAAATATTTTTCATCCACACATAAAGTGAATCCGATTAGTTTATGTTATTTATAAAATGGTTGCTTAAATTCGTAAAAAATACAAAAAAAGGTCAAACATAATTATGAGATTGAAAATTAAATAAGGATATTTATTTTTTTAAATTTTTTATACATATATTTTATTCATTCTTAAAAACATTTACAGAAGTTTCGTAAAAAATTTATTTGCTTTTTAGTTATGGGAGTTTTTTTTTAAGAAAGTATTTGTTTTTCAAGTAGGTGTATTAAATTATAGTGAAATATCAAAAGGGTTTGATTGAGTGTTAATAGAATTACTTTAAAACAACATTCAAGTTAAAATATAGAATGCAACAAAAAATTTTATATATTTTATAATTTTTTTAAAAAAATTATAAAACACATAGCATCATATAATTTTACTTTTTAGAAAAAATAATTTTTAAATGTTGAGATAATTTATGAAGAATATAATTTCTTTCTTTTTTTTTAATTTTTTAATTTGATGCCTAATTAGTTTATATGATTGATGTAAACACCAAAAATATAAAATAATGTAATATATTTCAATGGTTAAAGTGATAATTTTAAAAGAGAAATAAAATGAAAGAAGCATTTGTTAAAATTTTATGATTTTATTTTATATTTATTTTTTCTTAAAAAAATCTTCACGTTTGAAACGGATTGATTTAAAATTTATCGAACAGTTCAAATTTATCAAAGCTATAAAAGATTAAAGGATTAGAGGGAAAAAAAATTGAAAATATCAAATAAAATCATTTTAAAAGGTCAAGATCCAAATAACAATAATTTTAAGGTTAGAGGATAGAAGAATAAAAAAAATAGGGGGGACCAATAGAATTTATCCATTTTTTGGGGCCAATAATGAAATTTAGCCATTCAGGATGAGAAAAGAGAAAAGTATGAAAGCTTTTACGCGGATCATTCTCACTCTCTCTCTCTCTCTATTTGAGCTTAAAATTTTTTCTCTCTCTCTAAAAATTGCCTTTGGATTGAAACCCTAATTCCTTTGTTTTTTTTTTACCACAATTTTGAATCTGTTGATGGATCGATTTTTGGAGCTCCATTTCAAAGGTTTCTCTACGTGACTGTAAGTTCACATCGCCTCGTTCTTTCTCTGGGAACCCTATTGTCTTTTTTCCTTTTTTGTTTCTCTCGCTCTACAAATCTCTCTTTTTTTTTTTTTAATTTTGAGATGTTGAATCTATTATGCTAGGGTTCTGATATTCCATGGTTGGGCAGTTATGCTACTTGCATTGTTGTTTTATTTAGGGATGGGAATTGCTTGATGTCTTTTTCGATCTTTTATGTTCTTGGTTAGAAATGTGAGATTTTTGCGTAATTTTTGAATTCTAGCCTCTTTTTGGTTGCCGAGAAAACGGAGGATGCTGGGGACCTTTATCCTGAGGAATTGCAAAGTTTGAATTGAACAAAAGTTATAGTAGTTCTTGTCTTCCTGCTCTATGGAATGTTACAAGCTTTTCATGCAAATATTTTCGTATTCATTTTTTATTTCGTTTCCTACTTTTCTAATTAATAGTGGATTTATGTTTTTACTTCACTTGTGATAGTTGATTTAGTTGCTTCTTGAGTTTCTCCTTTCTTTTTGTGATATTTAGAGATTTTTGAGCTTTAATATTGAAGCCTTTGATGCTTTTGTTGCTCCCATTTTTGTTAATGTGAGGTAACTGTTGTTTTTCACTTGGTTTTATTACTAGTTTTTTCTGTCCGTGTCTTTATTTATTTGGTTTGTCAGACTTTCCAGCTTCTCACATATACATCTGAATTTAGTGATTCAGTGAATCAACCTTAATTAAGTTTCACTAATAAGAAGCTTGTGTTTCATGTGGATTAATGAGGATGCAAAATTGGCAAGAAAACGAAGCAAAACCATAATTAGATTGCTCTTGTTAGAATATGGGAATATTCAAATATTATGTCGTGGCGTAACAAATTGCCACTGATGATGAATTCAGAGTAAATGCTTGTCAACAAATTTACTATCAGTATTCTGTGGAATCTTGTATAGGAGCATTCAAGAACGTGTTTAAGAACAATTATATTCACTTTTTTTCTCTCATTTTTCTTCCTTGGTTGGGTCAAGGGGTTGTGTAATAAGCATTGAGAATGCAAAGGATTATGCCTGGAAGAAAGTGTGAATGGTAATAAAAACATTTGTGAAGTTTATCTTTGACACTTGACAGCTAGTAGTTTAGTTGAGGAGGATGTCAAGCCTCATGAGCTTATGTTGTATTAGAATTTTATACTGATTGCAGAAAGATTGATGCTTTTACATGAAAAAAAGCTTCTGTGGTTATTCACATTGGTATCTACTCTATGGATAATGTGTGGTTATTCACCTTTGTTGGGTGAGCTTTCTTTACTGGGTTCTTTTTGCTCCATACGGGGAACAGATTTCTGACTGCTTTTGTCTTAGTAAATTTTTAATGAGATCCTCATTGTCCCTTTGCTTGTATATATCTATGGTGAGGCCTAGATGGAAATTGATGACTTTTGGCACACCTTGTATTCTTAATTCTTTATCTTGATGGGAGCTTTTGATGGAGTGTTTAATGGATTTACAGAAGGATTCATATGATTGTGTGCTTTGTAATGGAATTGCTGGCGTGTACAATCTTTAACTTAATTCTTATTTCTTGTAGGTAGTAATTTTCTTCTCAGAGAACCTTAGCTGCTGAACGTTTTTGGCTTGGATTATCTATGCCTGGCAACGAAGTTGGAGATAGGATCCATAATTTCCTTGGCGCTGAGAGTTTGTCCCAGGGCCAGCATCACTCGCAGGTCATTGACCATACCTGGCCTGGCTTATATAATAATCTGTGGGTGGGAAGCCAGAGACAAGTTGGTGGGCCTCTTGTTTCCAGTTCGAAGAATTTCAGTGTACATCAATTAGGTAATAATTAAAACATCTTGATTGTTTAGTTTCTACTTGCTTCTATTACAACAATTTCAGTGACGTGATTATAGTGCATGGTTATCACATGCTTCTAGACCACTGTTTAGTTGACATGATTATATATATTTTGACATTAGCAGAGACTGACAGAGGACTTAATGGTCAGCCTTCAAACCTGCAGCATGGCCTGAACTTCACTCAATCAGGTTTGAGGCCTGAAAGTGCCAGAAGTCAATTGCAAAACCATTCATCAATTGTAAATGGCTATATGCAAGGACATCAGGCTTTCCAGGCAAGGCAAAATGAAACCAACTTTTTGGGAGCGGATGCAGCATCTAGAGGCTTATCAGCTCTTGATGCACAGACAGGAAATGGCCCTGATCTTCATAAGAAAAATTCATTGAGGTTGGAATCTACCGAATCTCCAGTAAATTATGATTTTTTTGGTGGGCAACAGCAAATTAGTGGGCAGCATCCTGGCATGTTCCAGCCTTTGCCAAGGCAGCAGGCAGAGATGACTGACATGCAGCTGTTACAGCGACATGCCATGCTTAAGCAAATGCAAGAATTACAGAGGCAACAACTCCCAAATCCACAATTTCAGCTACCCGAAGCAAGGCAGCTGGGCTCTGCCAATCAGTTGTCACCTGTTGTAAAACAGGGATCAGATAGCCATTCTCTAGCTCCAATCACTGGTGTTCCTGTCCATGGTGCTTCGAATTATTCCTGGAAGTCTGAGCACATCACATCAAATGCAAATTGGCTGCAGGGTGGTGCCTCTCCATCCATCCAAGGATCTTCTGGTGGATTTTTGTTTTCCCCTGAGCAAGGCCAGGTGCGTTTGATGGGTTTGGTTCCTCAACAGGTTGATCGATCATTTTATGGGATCTCTAATAGTGGTGCAAGAGGAAATCCATATCAATATTCTTATGTACAAATAGATAAGTCTTTAATGCAGCAGATGCAAGCCAGCAGTAATTCCTTTCCAGATAATCAGTATGCTATGTTTCCAGATCAGGTTAACTTGCAAGATGGATCTTTGGCTTATGGACAGGGTGACCAGGGTAAAAATGTGTTCGGTGATAGAGCTGGTCAAGGTTTAAATGGTGGATTTCATTCAGAAAACTTGCCACAAATGACTAAACAACCACAAAATGCAGTGATGCACGGGTCTTGTGGGAGGCAAGGGAATCCTGGTCTGTCAGAAACATCCTTGGAGAAGTCATTGATTCAAGCTGCCCCGCCTCGAGCTGTAGCTACACTAGATCCAACTGAAGAAAAGATTTTGTTTGGTTCAGATGACAGTGTGTGGGATATCTTTGCAAGGAGTGGCAACATGGGCTCAATGTTGGATGGTACGGACTCTTTTGGGGCATTTCCTTCACTGCAAAGTGGAAGTTGGAGTGCTCTTATGCAGTCTGCTGTAGCAGAAACATCTGGTAATGATATAGGGGTGCAGGAAGAGTTGAGTGGTTTGGGCTTGCAGAATAGTGAGCCTCCAAGTGGTAACATGCCGCCATTAGTTGTCAATGATGGCAGCAAACAGCAATCGGCTTGGGCTGATAACAACTTGCCAACTGCCTCATCACTGAACTCTAAGCCTTTTTCCATTTCTACTGATGCCAATATCAATCTTGACTTTTGTGGTGTTCTTGGCGTTCAGCAATCAGGAGTCCAGACTGCAAATGAACAGACCGAGAGAACGCATAATAATTCGTCTCAGAGATTTGTTAATTGGTTAACAGAAGAAAGAAGCAAATGGGTGCAAAAGCATGCAGCTGAAAGTGCTCACTCTCCCGATAGCCAAGTAAGTGCAAAGAGCATTTCGGGCCATCAACAAGGCCTGGCTGTATATAGTCCTCATGGTCAGCCATACAATAAACGAAACGGTTGGAACTTCATTGATTCTGCATCACATAGTGTTGGTACCATTGCAAAAAGTCAGGATATTCAAAGGTCCTTGCAACCCTCTCGGAATGGTGATCACAGAGGTGACATGCATGAGGAGAGAGGTCCTGGTTCTGCGATTGATCTTCCTGTTCCTGATACAAGTATTGAATCACGGAATGTGAGTTCTGCCTTGGGAAGCCTGCAGGTGAATAGGGAATGTACTGATCTGGATAATGTTGCTGCAATTACAGATTCAAGAACCACAAGGGTCACCAATGATGTTAGCCAGCAACTACCAAGCAATCGTGATCTTCATCTCTGGAAAAGTGTTGATTCTAAAGTTAACTCTGGACCAAGCTGGGTTCCAGCAAAATATCAGCAAAATCAGGACAAGAGCCCTGAAAATTTTGATTCATCTGGAAATAATTGTGTGTACAAGGGAGCGTCTGAAGTAAATGTGTTGAAAAATGCCAATGTCAAAGAAACTTCTAATGACTGTTGCTCCAACTTACCCCAATATACTTCCACTGGTGGCATGAGAGACAATGTCTGGCTGGATGCAAATGATTTACGAGGAGGAAAACAGAAGTCATCTGCTAATATTAGTCATAAACCTTTTGGGGCCCGTAAATTTCAGTATCATCCTATGGGGGATTTAGATGTGGAGCCTGAACCATCTTATGGAACTAAAAGTGTTGCACATTCATGGGCAACATCCCAACATGTTTCTCAAGGATTGAAAGGTCATGACCAAGGATATTTTGGGCAGTCAAAATTTACTGGTCATGCTGCTGGAGAGTGTACAGAAGTTGAGAAGGTTATCTTATTTGTTGGGCTATATACGTAAATAGTGTGCAATTGCCTACTTTTTTTTTTTTCTCTGTCCTCTTTACCCCTGCTGAATTTTACTTTAATTTTTTTAGAATAACATTAGCCTTTGGAAGACCAAACATTTGTATTAACTTTCTTCTTCTGTATATTAGGGTCTTTTTCCTGGTCTTAAATTAGAGGAGTTGCCTTCAAAAAGTTCAAATCCTGGTTCTACGCCCGACAAATCTTTTGGTGGTTTTCTGCCAAACAATACAGCTCCAATGAGGTAGTTGAAATATATCAGTTCTTGATTTTTAGGTTGACCTGAACATATGGCAATTTATATTGTTGATGTAAACTTAGCTATTAAAAATTTATTTTGCTGAAAAAAAAAAAAACTTTTGAGGTTATTAAAACTATGACAATAAAAACTTACCATTATCATATTGATATTTGAAATCTATTTTTTATTTGGTAATTCTGAGTTTTGCTTTCCTTAGTTTTTTGTGCTAGTTTCCTAATTTACTTTCTATCAAGGTCTGAATATTCTCACTATTTGCAGTCAAAATATGCTGGAGCTTTTCCAAAAGATTGATCAGCCAAGTAAACATGGTACTGCAACACACTTAAGCTCTTCTGGACACAATCAATTAACTGAAATGCCAGATGCAGAAACTTCTGGTGGATCTGTGGGCCAGTATCAACATAACAGGCCTACTACTCAAGGTTTTGGTTTACAATTAGGTCCCCCGTCTCAAAGGTTTACCATTCCAGATCGCACAATTTCATTGCAGAGTTCCCCCCAAGGAGTTAATTCTCTAAATTTAGTTCATGTCTCTTCTGAGGCAGGAAGGAAGGGTCATACATGGTTGGATGCAGCCGCTTCTGTTCAGCCCTCAACTCATGGAGCATACCATGGTGATATTAGGAGTAATGCTTCAAGTGCCTCTGGTCAAACCAGCAATAAAGCCTCACAAAATACTATCCAGGGCAATGTTTCTGCTGGTTTTATCCATAATTATCCTTATTTGAAAAGTCATCTCCAAAGTCAGCATGTTACTAGTGTGGATAGTCAAGTAGCACGAAATGTATCTGTCAATGCACCTTGTGGTGGTTTGGCATCTCAGTCAAAGCAGACTGATGACTCTTCTGAGAGAGATCAACCTGGTCAAGACGGGAAATTGGCACCTTGCATGTCCAGAACAGCTCCAGATAATGGCCTTGCTTCTTCAGAGGCTTCTTGGCCAAGTAGTAGCAACCAAAACCATGCAAGGGATCCTGGCGAGCAGTTTCCAGTGTTGGAGGCTATGCCTGCATCTGAATCTTCACAGCAGGGTGCTTTTCCCAAAAATTTTCCTAATGTACGGACTAGTGTCTCAGCCCCACAACATCTATTAGGTGCTCAGCCTTCTTGGGCCACACAAAATTTGTTTAACCTCAATCATCAGTCAAATATTAACTCAGAAACAACTCAATCTGGAACAGAAAGGCTAGATGATAAAATTACTGGGGGAGGAGCTGGTGGGCAATCCGAGTTCCCAGCGGACTCTGCTAAACCACAAAGCATTATTGGAGAAAAGCAACCAGCAAAAGCCCCGCAGGTATTGGCAGCGAATGATGCCAGCCAAAATTCTGCAATTATGCAAAAGGACATTGAAGATTTTGGCTGTTCTTTACAACCAAATAATGCTGTAAATGAGAAGTATTCATTGTTGCATCAGATGCAGGGCTTGAAAAATATAGAGATTGATCCAAGTGATCAGAATGTCAAAAAATTTAAAGGTCCAGACTCTTGTTTGGACGCTCAGCAGGTAGGTTCCGAAGCTGCAGAGGAATCATCTTATGGATCGGGTACTATGATGAGAGATGCTGCAGTTAATTGTCCATTAGATCCTTCTGGAAATTCTAAGATACTATGTGTTTCATCAAACACTGGAGACAACCGTGAAACCCAGTTATCTTCTAATGATATGCCGGCATTTTCTCAGCATTTCCCCGATGCTAATAACTCAGCTGCTAATCTGAGGGGCGAACACTCTCAGATCAGTCCCCAGATGGCTCCGACCTGGTTTGATCGGTATGGGACGTTTAAAAATGGGAAAATGTTGCCTATTTACGATGCTCAGAAAATTGCCATGATGAAGGCTACAGAAAAAGCATTCATTGTTGGAAGGCCTTCTGATAGTTTGCATGATCTTCATTCAACTGAGCAGGTTAATGCTGTTGCTGATTCTAGTCAGCTGGATAATGCCCAGCAAAGCTTAAACCTCATGCCCGTAGCAAGTGATCATATTTCCCCTCACTCTCTGTGTCCTGATGTCACAAATCAGAATTCAGTTGTTGTGAGAGCAAAGAAGCGTAAAAGTATGACATGTGAGCTTCTACCATGGCATAGAGAAGTGACACAGGGTTCTCAAAGTCCTCAGAACATCAGGTATTTGAAATATGTGTTCCATTTGGCTGCAATTACTTTTAACAGTATCTATGTCAATGACCAAAAGCACTAAAACATTTCCCAATAATAAATTGCTAACATGCAAAAATTAGTTGCTCTCTTCTCTCACTATCATTATTTTTTAAAATCTTTTTTTGAATTGTATTGAAGTTTTCTGTTGACGACAGTGTGGCAGAAGTGGAATGGGTGCATGCAACAAATCGATTGACTGAGAAGGTGTGTTTGGTGTTCAGCCGTCTTTGATTTTATAGTATTCCTTTGTGGAATCTCTTCCAGTTCTCAGCTTAAGGACATTGATCTTAATTGCAGGTTGAAGATGAAACTGAAATGATTGAAGAATGGCCACCAGTGCTTAGATCAAAAAGAAGGCTTATCTTGACGATGCAGCTTATGCAGCAACTACTTCGTGCTCCTCCAAGAGTAGTTCTTTCTGCATATGTGAGCAAAAACTATGAGACCGTGGCCTATTCTGTTGCCAGATCAGTCTTAGGAGATGCATGCAGCACGTCGTATATACCTGAAAGTGATGCAGCTGTTCCTCTTGAGAGTGGAAGCCTGTAATAACATGTTAATTTTGTTTGAAATCCCTGAATACTGTTTTTACTGGCTCTCATCTGGGGGCATTGTTGTTAGTCAGCTCTTTTATCTTACTGATGGTTCTTCTTTTGCCAATTTGCTGTTAGCCTCCATGAAAAGCTTAAGGAGGAGAGAAACGAGTCTATCTTGAAGGCTGTAGAACATATTATCATCAGAGGGAAGAAGGTGGAAAACAACTTACAGAGGTAATTCACATCTAGTTTTTACCAGTATCTTTTATGTGTAATATATCTTCTGTTAATCTGTTGCAACATTGATATTAATATGAACCTTCACATTGTTTATGAATCTTGAAGTTCAATGTTGGCGGTAAGAACTTCTCACAGACCATCCCATTTAGTTTAATTATATTGTTGTCTTATGGGATGTCAAGCTGTCATATATCACTAATTTATTGGTAATAAGGCTGATATGGCTCTTAATTGAGCAGAATACACCAAAGGATTTACTTGCACCTCCATGGATAGTACTAGTTGTCCTTCTGTTCTTAGTATCTCCCCAGCACAGGCTCAATAATCCTTAGGTTACGAGATTGAGAAGCATTCTGCCCGGTCAAATTCTGGGTTGATACTTATTTCTAATTTATCATATAATTTTCTGTCCTCATTTCAATTCAAAATAATAGGAGATGATTTTTAGTAGAGGATAATTGCTGTGCTTCTAGCTGCTATCTTAGTGTGTTGTTTTCTAACATGTTCAAGTATGTAAAGTTACTTGCTTTTAGGATCCGATTGTGGTAATGACTTGTAGATGAATACTTGGTTAACTAGGAAAGTAACTTTTAAAAGCTGTGGGGACCTAAAGGTAATTCGTGTGATAGTGTTTTCTGGGAGCTATGTAGAAAGAGTGGGTAATTCTGGTGCATTCATTTCAATATACTTTAAAGAAGAATTTTTTGCTTTGATTTGCATTATGTTGGAATTAAGGTTTTACTCGTGGCTAAGACTCTGCCTCTATTCATGTGTATACTTTTTAGATTTTTTTTTCTTTTTATTTCATTCCTTTGGTCGCTCAATGTTGCCCCCATTATTTGTTCACTTTTGCCCTAAGCTCTTGTCATTTTTGTTACCTGGACTTAGGATAAGTGTTGGGTATAGACGGGCATGTGTCTAACATGTGTATGCTCAATTTTTTCCAAAGTCATATCCTTATGCTCATGTCTGAATATTTGTTGGACATAGGTATCAGACACGTCCACATGGGTGCTTTGTGAAAAATAGTGTGGTAACATCTAATTCTATGTTGTTCCGATTTTCATTTTTCTTGAAGTATCCGTGTCCAATACCCATGCCCAACATTAGTGTCCGAAGCATATCTGGACACGGGTATGAGGATATGATTTTTCTATGATCCTGTAGATACATGGAAAAACTTAGAAAAAATTGAACATAGTTATGTCCAAGACTCACTTCCAAGTCTGAGTAACTTATCTAAATAGCTTGTCATGATTATGCCTATTGGCAATTGTCTTGTCTTTAAATGTTTCCTCGTTGTGCAGTCTGGACAAGAGAGCCTCAATCTTGGACTTAAGAGTGGAATGTCAGGACCTAGAGAAGGTTTCTGTGATCAATCGTTTTGCCAAGTTCCATGGCCGGGGGCAAGCTGATGGGGCTGAGACCTCGTCATCCTCTGATGCAATTGCTATTTCTCACAAATTCTTCCCCCAGAGATATGTTACTGCGCTACCAATGCCTAGGAATCTCCCTGATAGGGTACAATGTCTTTCACTTTGATGTTAATTTAATTGATTTTTTCCTCGTTTTCGGTCAATCATCTTGTTATCCCCCCCCCCCCCAACATGCTTCTCTTCTCTGGTCCAATTTTTTCCAACTTAAATATTGGCACTTGCTTATAGTTGAACGACACAAACGGAAATGTAGGAGAAGAATGTATCCTTTAGGGGTGAACAAAGTGTAGGACCGAACAAACCGGCGGAAACTGATCAAATCTGGTTTCAGTTGGTTCGGTTTCAGTTTTATTCGTTTACATAATTCGGTTTTATTGTTGGCCATTGATATCATTCCTAAGAAATATATAAGTTGGTCTGTGTACACCTCTTCGAAAATCTTGAGAGAAAAGTGTGGTGTGAGTTACCCCGTGATTTTTTGGTAAATGGGGGAAGAAGAGAAGAAGAGCTTATGCTGATTTTTCAACATACAGAGAGCTGCTGAATATTAAGGTAATTAATTAGCTGTAATTTATTAGAGCCTTTTTGGATGATTGCGGCCCATCCCTTTCGTAAATACTGGCTTTTTCGTTCTCATCTTTTCTTATTTTCTCAAGAGTGGCAGGGATTAGGGTTTTGGGAATTGATTGACGACGTTTACAATATAAAATGTGCTAAGGCCTTCAATAGTCCGGATTTGGATACACGTGTCGGATGCAGGCTTGTTTTCGGCATCAGTATGTTTATATTTATTTTTTTAAAGTGATTTCATATACTTGAAGGATTTTTTTTTGTATTCATGTTTTAATATGCGTCAAACATGAATATTTAAAAAAAAAATTAGAAATCCAGATAATATTAGACTCTTAAGCAGTGATATTTTCTAGGCTATTTCTCCGTTTCTTTATATTTCAGTTTTCCTTCCTATTATATTTTTGGGTATTTGTCAACGAATACCCTTTAAATAATTCGTCAATCCTTGGGCAAGGATTTTAAAAATTCAACTCCAATTCAATTTGGTTTGTAGACATTATTTAATAATAATAATAATAATATATTTTTTTTTAATTTTAGTTTTTGACTTTTTAAGGCTCGATGGTTCGAGCTGAGTTTTGGGGAAAGCTGATCGGTATATAAAATAGTTTACTTTTAAAGATATATATATATATATATATATTATATCTATTTTATGACAAATGTTATTTTACAATCGTGATGGACATGCTATTATTCTTGTGTGTTACATTTTTAATCGCTATAGATAAAACTCTAAGATAATTAATTGCAATTTTCACCTATTTATGATTGATGCTATATGGTTTTTTTTTAATATTATTTAAAGATAATTTTAAGTCTCTTAAAAATAAATTCTTTTGGATGGAAATTTTTCTTTGGAGTCTTCACAAAACATTATTTTCATGCACATATATGCTCATAACATTGGCAGTGTTTTTCTTTTAAAAAGGTTTATTGCTTGAATCTTACATTATAGCGTGATTATTTACGTTAAAAAAATGCAGTTATTATGTTGGGAGAATATAGAGTAAAATTATAGTCGGGTGGAATACGAAAAGCATGAGTTTGTCTTGAATTTATTCACTTTGAAATACCTAAACAAACCCTATTTGGTCAAAAAAATTATTTGATTATTTGGTTATTGTCTAGATTTATTAGTTTTTTTTTTCAACAATTGACTTTAAATAATAAATGATTATTAAGTCCATTTCTACGTTCTGTACAGAATATGTTTGTTAGATACATGATAATTATTCCTTGTCTAATTTCAGAATTAGACAATGAAATCTCGAATTCTCAGTTCTAGACTTTTGAGTTATTCACCAGTTGAAATTTCATTGCAAGTAGGCATTGGTTATACGTCCCCCAGAAGAAATTAGTAAGGCAATAGATCCAAAGAGGTTTGGTGAGAATTTTAAATCTAGGTGCCAACATAACTTGTTTTGCTAGGGCGGGTAGGGTCAGATTTCTAAATGCTCTCTTCTAAAGAACTGTAACTTAATATGGGTATCGAGTGGTAGTTCGTCCATTGAAATTGTGTTAAAGGAAAAGCCTACTCTCAGATAGAAGTTTTTTATTAGTAGATTTGATGATATTTAATATGATTATATAAATATAATACATGAAGTAAAAAATACGATATGAATATATATTCAAAATCTATATAACACGAATTATAAACGTATCAAAATTAATAAAAATATAAAAAATTTTAAACACGATTATGACATTACAAAATATATAAATATGACACAGATATTTGAAAGCAAATCATTTTTTTTAGTGTCAAAAGTATTGAAGATGTGTTAACATTTGAGTCTTTATTGTTAAGAAAAGAAATGGTGAAAGCAAAACTTTCTATGAATTGAATCTTTCCTTTACCAAGGGATCATTTTTGTTTTCATCAATTTCCTTCATGCGCCGGTGAACTCTTATGGGTCGAGGGAATTCCCAATTCCAATCTAATAATTTCTTTTTAGTTAATATTTAGAAATTAATTTATAGGATACCACTTTTTGTCAATAATAATTTTGTTTAAATTCTACATAATAGCTTTATCAAGAGAATGAGAGAAATAACAATAAAAAAAGAAAAGAAAAGAAACGAGCCTTTAACACATTCTTAAGGAAAGCCCAAGTAAAATCAAACTGCGTATCTTTAAATGCATAATGGTGGATACAACTAGGAACACCAAATCGACAACCAATCTTGACATCAAGCTTGTTATACCCATATATAGGTGATCGCCCCAATCACCCCAGCAATTCATCACCATAACTCAAAGTACAGATGATTTATGAGCGATAGTCTCGATAACAATTTATCACCATAACCTAAAATACATAGACGATCTATAAGCGATCGCCCCAACAACAACCCATCGCCATAACAGTACCAAACAACGATTTGACCTCTCGACAACAGTATGATTTCAGGACTGATATCTTCTAAGTGGCAGTCGACTAACAAAGCCGACCACAAGATACCTTAGCCTAACAACTTGTTCGGCGCTAGCCACCCTTTTGTCAAATCACCTGACATAATGGCCCTAAACAACACCTATAAATGAAAGTAAACCTGAAGGCAAGGACATCTTTTTCTTTAACACAGAATCTCCCTTGCTGTATCTCTAATACTCATATACTGATTTAATCATCGGAGAGTGTCTCAAAGTATCAATTCTGACATCCCTATGACTCTTTCTGCGTTGTAGGTTCGTGATCGACCTCTTGTAATAAAAGTATCAACAAAGTTCATCAACACCAAGCAGCAAAACTCCTTAACACTCTCATCCATTAAAACTTGAACAAAGAAAACCATCAACACCGACAGACAAAATATTCTACTTAAGAATCAACAACTTCTCTTGGAAGTTTAGAGAATTGGACATACTTGATATCCTTGAGCAAAAGCTTCAATAACGTTCAAAGCAGACCTTAATTGTCAAGTAACTTTGTCACTATCTTTTACTCTAAAGATAACACATTGGTAGCGTCACTCTCAACAATCAAAGAGACTGCACCATTTGGAATTTAAAGTACTTAGAGCTGTATAATTGGACTTAACTTGGTTAGAATTTTGATGTAATTAAATACATTAAAACTATAGTAATAAAATATTTGAGAAGAAAATAATAAACCTTATTAGCTCTTTTGAAACTATCCAAATTATCACTATTAACTCATAATAAAGGTGGGAAAAGGATTGCCTATTTATTATGCAAATAAATCTCATCCTAAATAAATAGGTGCAAAATAGGTGTCTTTAAAAGAGTTCCCTTTGTTTGTAAAAAATCCATTGGGTATTAAATTTTGAAACTTCTACTTAAATTTATAGGAATTAAATTGGATTTATTTGACAATTTAAGAGGATTTTATTAAAATTTATTGCATTATATATATATATATTTGTTAATTATATGCAATCTAAAATAAATAGGGTAATTTAATTTACATATTTTAAAAAAGAAGAGAACAAATGCAAATTTATTAGAGGAGTTTAAAGGTTTAGGATTGAAAATTAATAAGAATATATCAGGGGAAAGAAGAAACAAAAGGCAACAAATAAAAAATTTATATTTAGGCTTAAATGCTTTGCAAATATATATATATATATATAGATTTTAAATATAAGATAAAATTCCTTATTTAACTTCAAAAATAAAACAAAAATTAAAAACATTAAAAAAAACTATTAATTTCATAACATGTATCATCCCTCACAATTGTTAAAATATACAGTATACTAAAAACTCTAATTTATCCCTATTTACTGATAAGGAGCTGAAAATATATTATAAATAAATGCAATTTCTAAAAGAAAATTAAAAAAATATAAAATTTTAACTCCAAAAAATTAAAATAATTTAACAAAATACAATCAATTAAATTAAAATTTGGTAATAAAATTATTAAAAGAAAATAGGGTTAAGATCTCATCAATTACTTTTTTTTTATCTATTTCTTTTCAATATATTTATCAATACCATTCATATCTATATCTATAAGACCTATTTATAAATTATCAAAATCGAATTTAAAAATGATATTTAAAATTATACTGAATAATAATAGATTAAAAATAATAAAACGGATCTCAACTCAAAAAAAATATAAGTGTACTTGCTAAAAAATTCCGGACAACTAAAATGGGTTAAAGAAAACTTGAACAATGGAATGCACCATAATAATAATTTTAAAAAAATCCTACTAATATAAAACTTAACTCACCACCCTAGTATCATTCTAAACTGCCAATTCAATTGGAGAAAGAATCACCATTATTTTGTTAGAATGACCCAAAATGAGAGAGATTATATAAAAAGGAATCAATTAATACTTGTAGAAAACAATAAAAAAACTTTAGAAAAGAGCAATTAATGGTAATGAAAGATAGTGATTATAATAATATAAAACCAAAATTGAAACTTAATGCATGGGATAGAAAGATTAAAACTTTATTTCCAAGCTCTTTCAAGTTGTGCCAACTTTCTATTTTCATGGTGAAATATTTATGCATTTTAGTTTGCTTTGAAAAAAAATATTATTTAACATGTGGCATCATATAATTTTATTTTTTTTAAAAACCCTATCATGCATCTTAAACTTCGAGATAATTTTTACGGAATATAATTTCTTTTATTTTTTTATTTTTAATTTAATATCTAATTAATATAATTAATATCTATAGACTAAAAGTACAAGCAAACATAATTTCAATGGCTAAAGTGGTAATTTAAAAGGTTGAAACGAGCAAATATTTATTAAAATTCTACGATTCTATTTTATATTTATTTTTTTAAAAAAATTTTCATATTCAAAATGAATTGATTTAAAATTTATTTGACAGCTCAAAATTTACCATAGCTATAAAGGATTAGGGGATTGGACAATAGGAATTGAAAATGTCAAATAAAAATTCATTTTAAAAGATCAACATCTGAATAAAAATAATTTAAAAGTTAAAAAATAAAAGAATCCAAAATAAAAAAAAAAAATAGAGGGCATTAGTAGAATTTACCCCTTTTTTGGGCCAACAATGCAATTTAGCCATTTAAGATGAAAAAAGAGAGAAGTAAGAAGGCGTTTACGCAGATCAGTCTCTCTCTCTCTCTCTCTCTCTCTCTCTCTATTTGAGCAAAGAAAAAAAAAAACTCCCTAAAAATTGCCTTCGGATTTAAACCCTAATTCCTTTTTTTTTCCCTACAATTTGAATCTCTTCATGGATCGATTTTTGGAGCTCCATTTCAAAGGCTTCTTTACGTCACTGTAAGTTAACATCTCCTTGTTCGTTCTCTTGGAACCCTAATGTCTTTTTTCTTATTGTTTATCTCGCTCTACAAATCTTAAAAAATTTTTTTCTTTGAGACGCTGAATCTATTATGCTGGCGTTCTGGTCTTCTAGGGTTGGGCAGTTATTTAATTTGTATGTCGTTTTATTTAGGGATGCAATTGCTTGATGTCTTGTTCGATCTTTCATGATCTTGCTTAGAACTGTGAGATTTTTTTTTTTTTGTAATTTTTGAGTTTTAGGTTCTGTTCGGTTGCCGAGAAAATGGAGGATGCCGGCGACCTTTATCCTGAGGAATTGCTAATTTTAAATTGAACAAAAGTTATAGTTGTTATTGTCTTCCTTCTCTATGGAAGGTTTATAAGCTTTTGCAAAAATTTTCGTTTCCTACATTTCAAATTATTGTGGATTTATGTTTTTACTTCACTTTTGATTGTTGCTTTGATTGCTTTTTGAGTGTCTTTTTTCTTTTTGTGATATTTAGAGTTTGTTGAGCTTTTGATATGGAAGCCATTGATGCTTTGTTGCTCCCATTTTTGTCAGTGTACACTGTTGTTTTTTTTCTTTTGGTTTTATTGCTAGCTTTTTGCTGTCTGTATCTTTATTTATTTGGTTTGTCAGACTTGCGAGCTTCTCAGATATACATCTGAATTTAGTGATTTAAACAGCCTTAATTAAGTTTCACTAATAAGAAGCTTGTATTTCATGTTGATTAATGAGGATGCAACATAATTGACTAGAAAACAAAGAAAAACGGTCTTTAGATCTCTCTAGATAGAAAATAAGAATCTTCAAATATTAGGTTGGTGCAACAAATTGCCACTTATGATGAATTCAAAGTAAACTCTTGTCAATAAATTTGCTATCAGTATGCTGTGGAATCTTGCATGGGGGCATTCAGGAATATGTTTAAGAACAATTTATATTCACAATTATATTTTTCTTCATTGGGTCAAGGTATCGTGTAATAAGCTTTGAGAATGCAAGGGATTATGGCCGGACGAATGTCTGAATGGCAGTAAAAACATTTGTGAAGTTTTTGGTTGACACTTGACATATAATAGTTTAGTTGAGGAGGCTGTCAAACTTTATGAGTTTATGTTGTATTAGAATTTCATGCTGATAGTGGAAAGATTGATGGTTTTATATGAAAAAGGTTTCTGTGGTTATTCACATTGGTGTCTACTCTGTGGACAATGTGTGGTTATTCACCTTCATTGGGTGAGCTTTCTTCACTGGGTTCTTCTTGCTCCATACAGGAAACAGATTTCTGGCTCCTTTTGTCTTAGTAAATTTTTCATGAGATCCTCATTGTTCCTTTGCATGTATATCTCCATGTCGAGGCCAAGATGGAAATTGACGACTTTTGGCACAAATAGACCTTGAATTGTTAATTCTTTATTTTGATGGGAGCTTATGATGCTGTGTTTAATGGAAGCGCTTGATGCTTGTACTTTTTTGGGTTCGTAGCTTGGGTTGTCAAGGAGTTGGAAGTTCATGTTGCAATTAAGAATGAGCCACTCATCAATAATAGATAATACATGGTCCCTGTTTTTATGAACTGAATTCTCATCTGTAATCCGATTGTCACTGTACCTATGGAGTTCTATATATTAGAAAGTTTAAGGGTTAGCTAGGCATAAAGTTAATGCCTTCCTTGGAGAAATTTCTTCTAACCAGGTAGATGGGCTTCAATACTGTTGAAAACTGAAAAAATAAGTTTTTCTATTCTGTTTTTAGAGTATTACAGAACGCATACTTATATTACAGCCCTAGCACTCATCTAAGATCTAAAGTCAACCATAATCAAAATCCCATGATTTAAGGGATT